>JBBBDQ010001062.1:47500-587185 GCA_037127315.1 Ascarosepion bandense | reverse complement strand
AAACTCATCAGTATTCTCATCCTTCTCTTACCCACTTCATGACACCCACTATAACCTGTCACTCTTTCTCATAACTTTCCTCATATTTAACCCCCTGCTCAACCAGTAGCAGTAAAATGCCTTGCTTGAGGAGATATGATTATGAAAGGAAAACTCATCAGTATTCTCATCCTTCTCTTACCCACTTCATGACACCTACTATAACCTGTCACTCTTTCTCATAACTTTCCTCATATTTAACCCCCTGCTCAACAGTAGCAGTAAAATGCCTTGCTTGAGGAGATATGATTATGAAAGGAAAACTCATCAGTATTCTCATCCTTCTCTTACCCACTTCATGACACACCCTATAACCTATCACTCTTTCTCATAACTTTCCTCCTATGTAACCCCCTGCAAAACAGTAGCAGTAAAATGCCTTGCTTGAGGTGATATGATTATGAAAGGAAAACTCATCAGTATTCTCATCCTTCTCTTACCCACTTCATGACACCCACTATAACCTGTCACTCTTTCTCATAACTTTCCTCCTATGTAACCCCCTGCAAAACAGTAGCAGTAAAATGCCTTGCTTGAGGTGATATGATTATGAAAGGAAAACTCATCAGTATTCTTATCCTTCTTTTACCCACTTCATGACACCCACTATAACCTGTCACTCTTTCTCATAACTTTCCTCATATTTAACCCCCTGCTCAACAGTAGCAGTAAAATGCCTTGCTTGAGGAGATATGATTATGAAAGGAAAACTCATCAGTATTCTCATCCTTCTCTTACCCACTTCATGACACCCACTATAACCTGTCACTCTTTCTCATAACTTTCCTCCTATGTAACCCCCTGCAAAACAGTGGCAGTAAAATGCCTTGCTTGAGGTGATATGATTATGAAAGGAAAACTCATCAGTATTCTCATCCTTCTCTTACCCACTTCATGACACCCACTATAACCTGTCACTCTTTCTCATAACTTTCCTCCTATGTAACCCGCTGCAAAACAGTGGCAGTAAAATGCCTTGCTTGAGGAGATATGATTATGAAAGGAAAACTCATCAGTATTCTCATCCTTCTCTTACCCACTTCATGACACCCACTATAACCTGTCACTCTTTCTCATAACTTTCCTCCTATTTAACCCCCTGCTCAACAGTGGCAGTAAAATGCCTTGCTTGAGGTGATATGATTATGAAAGGAAAACTCATCAGTATTCTCATCCTTTTCTTACCCAGTTCATGACACCCCCTATAACCTGTCACTCTTTCTCATAACCTTTCCTATGTAACCCACTGCAAAACAGTGGCGGTAAAATGCCTTGCTTGAGGTGATATGATTATGAAAGGAAAACTCATCAGTATTCTTATCCTTCTCTTACCCACTTCATGACACCCCCTATAACCTGTCACTCTTTCTCATAACTTTCCTCCTATGTAACCCCCTGCAAAACAGTAGCAGTAAAATGCCTTGCTTGAGGTGATATGATTATGAAAGGAAAACTCATCAGTATTCTCATCCTTTTCTTACCCACTTCTTGACACCCCCTATAACCTGTCACTCTTTCTCATAACTTTCCTCCTATGTAACCCACTGCAAAACAGTGGCAGTAAAATGCCTTGCTTGAGGTGATATGATTATGAAAGGAAAACTCATCAGTATTCTCATCCTTTTCTTACCCACTTCATGACACCCCCTATAACCTGTCACTCTTTCTCATAACTTTCCTCCTATGTAACCCACTGCAAAACAGTGGCAGTAAAATGCTTTGCTTGAGGTGATATGATTATGAAAGGAAAACTCATCAGTATTCTTATCCTTCTTTTACCCACTTCATGACACCCCCTATAACCTGTCACTCTTTCTCATAACTTTCCTCATATTTAACCCCCTGCTCAACAGTAGCAGTAAAATGCCTTGCTTGAGGTGATATGATTATGAAAGGAAAACTCATCAGTATTCTCATCCTTTTCTTACCCACTTCATGACACCCCCTATAACCTGTCACTCTTTCTCATAACTTTCCTCCTATGTAACCCCCTGCAAAACAGTGGCAGTAAAATGCCTTGCTTGATGTGATATGATTATGAAAGGAAAACTCATCAGTATTCTCATCCTTCTCTTACCCACTTCATGACACCCACTATAACCTGTCACTCTTTCTCATAACTTTCCTCCTATTTAACCCCCTGCTCAACAGTGGCAGTAAAATGCCTTTCTTGGGGCGATATGATTATTAAAAAAAAATTTCTATACATTTATATTCCAGAAAATGTAAATAAATCTAAAAAACATGCAATCGGTATTTCATCGACTGATTGGTTCTTTTTCTCCGGCTTATGAAAAGACAAGAAATTAAGTAAATATAAAGTGGGGCATCAATTTTATATTACAATCATTATATAAATTGGTCCCTCACTTTATGGCCACGATCATCCTTCTTTTACCCACTTTCTGACACCCTCTTTAACCTGTCACTCTTTCTCATAACTTTCCTCCTATGTAACCCACTGCAAAACAGTAGCAGTAAAATGCCTTGCTTGAGGTGATATGATTATGAAAGAAAAACTCATCAGTATTCTCATCCTTCTCTTACCCACTTCATGACACCCACTATAACCTGTCACTCTTTCTCATAACTTTCCTCCTATGTAACCCCCTGCAAAACAGTAGCAGTAAAATGCCTTGCTTGGGGCTATATGATTATTAAAAAAAAAAAAGAGAGAGAACAGAAGGAATCAAAGGGATTCGAGCTGATATCCACTGCACTGCAACTAAAATCCAAATTTGAACTGGAGAATCCCGGCTTTGAAAAGAAATCTTTGAAAAAGCTTGTTAAAGTGAAACATGTTAGATTAAAGGCACTTTTTTCCTAGCTGTTTCTTACTTATCCTATTCATATATATATATATATATATTCAAATATATGTAGATCAATGCATGCCTTCATGTAAGAAGATTGTTTTATTATTTTTTCCCTTGACGATATTTCATTGCATCGACATGGAAAGCAACCCGGCTGCGTACGCACGAGAGAAACTATCGATCCAGCTGTCGATCGAATAAAAAAAATATCTAGTTGATCTGCTAGCGACGTAGACAAAATTCTGGAGTTGTTGTTCTTCGCCCAAATAACTCTACTCATCTCCATCTTCAACCAGATTACAGTGGAATTCTTAATTGTGGACTGACGGGAACGCGTAGAGAGAATTGGCTCAGTGCCAACGTGCAACAGTTTCAAATCAAGAATGAAAGGCCTTCACAGAAGCTGAGAAATGGTTGAACCGTTGTCGAAGAATCGACAGTTGAAACTCTTTTCTTTTTCTCTTCTGGCAGCAACTAATAAATGTACTAATCGATATTTGCTGCATACTTCGACTAAATTTCACTTAAGAATCCAGAACCAATGAACTGTCTTGTGCATGAATCGAAGGAAGTTAATATATCATTCGTATATCTATCTATCTATCTATCTATCTATCTATCGGTCTCTTAATATGTATCATAGTGTCTTCCTGTTTGTCTATCTGTCTGTCGAGATAGTTTATTACAATATATATATATATATATCCTATTCAAATTGCACGACTCTGATGGAAAAAGTACAGTAACACAAAACAGACATATCTGGTCGGGTCTTTGTAATCAAATTTGTTTGGATTAATATATATATATATATATATATATATATTTCTGCTCTACTTACGTATTGAGCGCTTTTTTGTTATAGATAACTCGTCTCGGGTTTTTCTTTGGGCTACGTACTTTGACTGATGTTCACGTGCTTAGCTCTGTCTTTTTATACAACCATTTTTTCCTTCCGTGTATATACTTGGAGGGTTTTTCGAAACGAGTATTGTAATAAGTTTACATTTATATATATATATAATTTTGAAATAAATTATTTCCAAGACTTAGGTTTCAACCTTTCGGTATGTTCAGGCGATTTGCAATAACTGATTTTTCCGTTTTTCAAACGCACGAATACGCGACTGGAATTTTTAAACAACCAAAAATTTTCAAATTTAGGGAGGAGTTATTTAAGGATCTTACACCACTTTCATCCATGTTTGTAATATATTTATAGATATGATTACATCTGGACATAATTTCTGATCTTTCATTGAGTATATTTTTTTTCGTTCTGGGAACAACATAAAACTAACTTTACGCTCCTGGCACAATCTGCATACATTGCTACCATTGTATGGTTTTGCTATTTTACCTATACACCAAGTTATATCAGGGTCTTTTCCATATTTCATTTTTCATTTCCACACGTAGCTAGCCAGTTTGGTACAATGTTTGAGGCTTTCCAGTTTAAATGTAGATTTATGATTATTCCACCTGTTTTTAAAATTGTCTTTAGTAGACCCCAAATATGTTTTTCTTTGTCCATCTATGTCATGTACATAATTTGTAAATAATCTCTTCTGTTTTACTAAATCCGTTAAGTTAGGTTTTTGTCCCTACCGTTACATTCCTTGTTAATGATGTTATTTTTTACATGGTTTTTAGGTTTCTGGCATTTTGTTTTTTGGTGTAATTTTCTAAATTACTAGTACAGATATAACTTAATTTGATTGAATTCCTATGGAAAATTTTGTTTAATTCAGATTTTGAGGAGAAGTGTTTATTAATTAATTTTAAAAATATTTGCCCTATTTTGGATTTTACTTCTAAGTTAAAAGGTGGGTTTAACCAAATAATGTTTCGATTTCTCTTATTTTTCGTTTCTTTGTTTGGTTGAGGTTTGTATTCGAAATTGGTCTTATATCCAGATTCCTTTAAGGCATTTTCATAATCTTTTTCTCTTTTCATCAAAGATTGCTTTATTTGAGATATATATATATATATATATATATATATATATATATATTTATATATATATATATATACTGGTTTGAAGAAACACGAAGGCAGATTTTCCAAATTTCTGATATCACTCTGGCACAAATATCTCCAGTCATTTCTATCCAGGGACAACATGCTTTAAGTTAGTATGAGGCACATTGACAGTTCATGGGTTACTCTTTAGCTTGTCTTTATAACTGAGCCACGGCCATCCAAGACTTCTTTGTCAACTGTTTCGCTGGCTATACATGAGGACTTTATGTATTCTTTTTTCTGTTATCTTTTGTCTCTTAGCATACTTTTAAAATTTCTGATATCACTCTGGCAGAAATATCTTCAATTATTTTTATCCAGGGACAACCTGCTTGAAGTTAGTATGAGGCACATTGACAGCTCAGGGGTTAATATTTTGCTTGTCTTTATACTTGAGCTACGGCCGTCCAAAACTTCTTTGTCCACTGTCTATACATTAGGGCTTCAAGTATATTGTTGTCCTTCATCCTTCCAACATGACCAGCCCAATGGAATTTTGACTGCATCGGGAAATCTCAATTTCACCAATGTTGTACTTGCGAGTTCAGCATAGGAGAGCCTATCGCCAGAGGTCGTGATACAAGTATATCTGTTGAACTGAGATGATGTAAGCTGTCAGAAACTTACACAGAAGATTTTATTATAGCGCTGAAGACGTGTTCAGAATCATCTACACTTTTTAGAATTAATGCGAACGCGAAATCGGTGCAAAATTTTGCCACAAAAACGAAGAACAACAAACCAAAGGTTTTATTTGTCGGAGTAGAACAACCAACAATACAGGGTCTTTAGACAGACCTTGTTGAAGATATGCTGATTCTGTGGATTTTCCTTTTCAACTATTTAAAAAAGGTGGATATATATATATATATATATATATATATATATATATATATATACAGGTTTCATTGAATAATATAGACAAGTTCTGTCTATTTATTTTGTGTAAGATCTGTTCGTATGATCTGATTAGCTTGATGGTGTTGTCATGGAAAGACGACAAGAAATCGCAATAATTATTGATTTTTTTTTATCAGGTCTGAGCTTTCGGCTTACATTAAATGTTCATCCTTTGATAATGGCTTATGTAAGCCGAAAGCTCAGACCTGAGAAAAAAATCAACAATTATTGCGATTTCTTGTCGTCTTTCCATGACAACATTATCAAGCTAATCAGATCATACGAACGGATCTTACACAAGATAAATAGACAGAACTTGTCTATATTATTCAATGAAACCTGTATATATATATATATATATATATATATATATATATATATATATTCACCTTTTTTAAATAGTTGAAAAGGACAATCCACAGAATCAGCATATCTTCAACAAGGTCTGTCTAAAGACCCTGTATTAATGAAAAAATGCTGCCAATATATATATATATATATATGAAATGAAATGAATTGTTTGTACATTATTTTTTATCGATACTCGTATTTAAGTAGATATTCTGTTTTTAATGAAACAGTATTATATATTTATTTCTACCGGCCTGATTATTTACGATAAACTTTTATTACGAAAATGTGTGCCATTCGGCAGGATTCGAACCTGCGACCCCTATCTATATAGGGGAAGCTACCATTTGATCTAGTAACCTCTATAGATAGGTGTCGCAGGTTCGAATCCTGCCGAATGGCACACATTTTCGTAATAAAAATTTATCGTAAATAATCAGGCCGGTAGAAATAAATATATAATACTGTTTCATTAAAAGCAGAATATCTACTTAAATACGAGTATCGATCAAAAATAATGTTCAAACAATTCATATCAAATTATCGGTTGCTTATAACCAAGTTTCGTTAAAATTCGTTGATTTCCGTAACACACACACACACACACACACACACACACACACACACATATATATATATATATATATATATATTGATTCATTACTTAGTTTTTGATCATAATAAAATTAGACTAGTATACAGTTGTATTAAAAAGTGTTCAATACAGTTATATTGTAGAATTTTGAATATTCTCCATTTTTAGACAAGTTATTACGCGACCTAGGTTTCTACCATGAGTGGGGATTCAGGCGATTTTCAATAACTATTATAAATAGTGCAAATCGCCTGAAGACACCACTCAAGGTAGAAACCTAGGTCGCGTAATAACTCGTTTAAAAATGAAATATACATTGATTGATTGATTGATTGATTGATTGATTGATTGATTGATTGATTAGTTTTTTGGTCATAATAAAATTAGACCAGTACACAGTTGTATCAAAAAGTATTCAATACTGTCGAACTTTTGAATATTCTCCATTTCTAAACGAGTTATTACGTGACCTAGGTTTCTACCGTGTGGTGTCTTCAGGCGATTTGCAATAACTGATTTTAATGTTGTTTGTTTTTTACAGTTTTTTAAGAACACTCACGTGACGGGGAAATTTGAACGCTCACATAATGGGCAGTTTTTGAACGCGAAATTTGCAAAATTAAAAAAATTATAACGTTTTCATCCATGATTGTATGAACTTAATAGGTATTTTATCGTATGGTTGCACTTAGTCATAATTTCTGTTCTTTCATTCAATAATTCATTTTTGTTTGGGAATAGCATAATCGCTAACATTTTTTTGCTGGCACAGTCTACATATTTTGCCACCGTTGTAAGGCTTGGCTGTTTTCACTATACTCCACGTTATGTCTGGGTATTTTCCATATTTTAATTTTAATTTCCACACGTGGCTAGCCAATTTTGTACAATTTTTTAAGTTTTCTATTTCAGATGTAGACCTGTGATTGAACCACCTGGTCTTAAAGGTGTCTTTGGTTGACCCCAAATATATTTTATTTTGGCCATTTAAGTTATGTACTTTTGCCTTGTAAATGACTTCTTTTGTCCTTGAAGTTGGCGTTTATTTTTTCCCTGCAGCTGCGTTCTTTATTAGTGATCTTGTTTTGTACAATGGTGTTTAAATTTCTGGTGTTTTGTTTCTTTATGAAACTTTGTAAATTGCTAGTACAGCTCTAACTTAGCTTGATTGTATTTCTATTGAAAATAACAGGACACATTGGGTTCTATAGCCTTGACTGGCGACTAGTCTACCGCAGAAAGCAATGGTAACCTACTGCGTGATAATTTTCTGCCCAGTCAGTCATGTCTCTTTCGAGACATGATCGCCCAAAGCGTGAATCACGTATGGTACTTAACTGACTGTATAGCATATAAAACGATAAGCTTTAGAAAAACTGTCACTCGGCAGTTAAAAGTCAAAATATGTAACGTCGTAAAACGTTGATTGAAATTAACCTTTTGAGAAAACAAAACGCAAATTCTTCTCCAATAGCTTCTTTTCTCGCAATTCCCGCCCTTCTCCATCCACTCCACTCTCATCAGTATTCTCATCCTTCTCTTACCCACTTTCTGACACCCCCTATAACCTGTCACTCTTTCTCATAACTTTCCTCTCATGTAACCCCCTGCAAAACAGTGGCAGTAAAATGTCTTGCTTGGGGCGATATGATTTTTAAAAAAAGAAAATTTCTATACATTTATATTACGGAAAATGTAAATAAATTTAAGAGACATACATGTGTAGCTAATTAATATGGCTTATCATCAGACAAGAAATTATTATGTAAATATAAAATTGGGGATCAATTTGATATTACAATCAATATATAAATTGATCACTCACTTTATGGCCGCAGTCATGCTTCTCTTACTCACTTCCTGATACCCCGTGTAACCTGTTACTCTTTCTCATAACTTCCCTTCTATGTAACCCCCTGCAAAACAGTGGCAGTAAAATGTCTTGCTTGGGGCGATATGATTTTAAAAAAAGAAAATACACAACAAATATATGAAAAATAAAGCAAGACCGCAATATAGAAACAAATAGATTGATAAAGATCAAGTGTGAGATGAAAACGATGTGTATATTAAAAGCCAGAAATGTATTTATTGACTAAAAGTACCTAAGTAAAATTAGTTGATTTGGTTGTATTAATTTAACCTATCGGTTGTTTAATGCCGAAATCTAATTATCTAATTCCACGGTTTCAACAACAAATATTTTGCACATAATTTTCTACTTTCAGGGTAATCGCATGTTTTATAGATTTACTAGCAGTGTAACCCGGCGTTGCTCTGGTGTAATGAAAGCTTTAAAACTAATCCATGGTCCTGGAGATCAGACTCAGCCTGAAGAATATTTGAAATAATAAAATAATTGCGACAATTTACCAATCGCACCTAATAAAATAATTGCGACAATTTAACAATCGCACACACACACACACACACACACACACACACACATATATATATATATATATATATATATATATGACTAGCATTATAGCCCGGCGTTGCTCTTGTGTAATGAAAGCTTTAAAACTAATTCATGGTCCTGGAGCTCAGACTCTTTGGACGTTGGCACGAAAGACTAAAAAGCAATAGTTGTTTCAAGTTAAAGCGAAACCGTAGACTGAAAGAAAAATGAATGAATGTAAGTCAAATTTTGAAGTTTGGTGAGGATCGGATAAAAATTGTGGATTTGTATAAAGGACATACAGACAGATAAACAGAAACACACACAAACATCTTGCCTTTTATATATATATATATATATATTACCGATTTTCTGCACTGTTATAAGAACCGCAACCTTGAAACTTCTGAATATCGTTTCTTATGTCTTTGTTTATGAGTGTATGAAATTTGATTAAAATCGGACCACTCCTTCTATAACCCGATTTTTTTTGTAAATTTTCAAGAAACTCAATTTTGTAAATTTTGAAGAAAATCCGTTCTGCCGTTTCGGAGTCTATAGGTAACGGACACATACACACACCCAGACACACACACGCGCACACATACACAAACACAAACAAAGTTCCATTTATAAATCAGTTTAGATATAGCATGGAGATGGTCTGTTGAAGGTGTTATATGTCTTTGTATAAACCTACTCCCTTAAGGTAGGGCATTACGTTAACGTTTTCAATATTTTCAAATAGTTTTCTCATGTTGTTTTGCTTGCAGTGCGCGCGTCTAAGTAAACCCAACCTCTTAAAATGTGTTTCACTGTGAATGTAGCTTGGCATATTGTGCATGTCGCTTGATCTTCATGCTTCAGCAAGTATGACTGGGTGAGGCACGTGTAGCCTCTTTTGTAGCTGAGCTAATGTTGCTTCTTCGTTCCTTCCTTTTCTAGACCTTTGTTTCCATTCAACTAGGTTTGATTGTGAGAAGTTTAGTCTTTATATTCTATGTAAATTTAGGGCAATTTTTAATTAGTATCGTACAGTAATACTTAAACATAGACCAAGCAAGTCTCCCTGGAAGCAATACACTGCTCCTCCTCGGCCGTACCCTCTCAGCCGACCTCAAGTGGAACAATTGCTTTGAATCAATAGCTAAATCCACTGCTAGGAAGGTTGGGTCATTGTGTCGAGCAAGGAAGTTTTTTTTCCACCTGAATCCATCTTGCATCTATACAAATCAATCATCCGACCGTGCATGAAATATTGTTGTCATATCTGGTCAGGCGCCCCTGCTGTTCATCTCAGCGTTCTCGACAGGCTACAAAGGAGAATCTATAATGTGATTGGGGACCAATCACATTATAGATTCTTGGCAGCCCGACTCCAGCTACTTTCTCATCGGCGGAATGTGGCGTCCCTATGTCTCTTCTATAAATATTTTCAAGGCTTCTGCTCTGATGAACTTAAGTCACTGGTGCCCCCTCCACAAGAATTTACTCGGGCAACCAGACTAGCAACAAGGTCCCACCCTTTTGCAGTTAGATCAACCAAATCCAGGCGACAATTCTACTCCATCAGCTTCTTTTCTCGCACTTCCCGCCTGTGGAACTCCCTTCCATATATTTGCTTCCCTGACGGTTACCACCTCCAGGAATTTAAATGCAAAATCAATTCCCATCACTTATCCACTTAACTCCGGGCCTTTCCACGTCACCCCGGGTACCTTGTTCTTTTCCCCTCTCTCTACCTTCGCAACTGTCTTCACTCCTTTCTATTCACATCTTTCTCTCGCCCTTTCTATTTCACCCCCTGTAGTTCGTCTTTGTTTTCACTTTCCTTGTGCCTAAAACCTTAACTCTTTTATGTAGCCCCCTGCACATCAGTGGCGATACCGCTTTGCTTGGGGTGAAATGATTAAAAAAAAATAAGACTAACCACGACGACTATTAATGCTTTTGTGAGTTGGAATCGAAATTTAGCTGGGAAAATTGATAGAAATGGCGGGTGTAGAAAATATTGGGATAATCGGCCATGTTAGAAAATGGTCTGTCCATCTTGAAAATCAGCTTTAAAATGTATTTACCTATCTTTGAATGTCGACATTGTCAACGGTGGAAGTCTTAGTTTATCATGGGTTTTCAGTGCAAATGGAACTCACTGTATGGTCCTTGGTCTGCGATATCAGTTACTAAACATCACTCGAATGCAGGAGCTTAAGTGTAAAAGTCAGCCGTCCTATGACAACTGTAGTGAATAGAAAGAAGAGGAATAAAGAAGAAGAAGAAGAAGAAGGAAGAAGGAAAGGAAGAAGAAGAAAAAGAAGGAAGAAGGAAAGGAAGAAGATGAATAAAGAAGAAGAAGAAGAAGGAAAGGAAGAAAATGAATAAAGAAGAAGAAGAAAAAAAGGAAGAAGGAAAGGAAGAAGAAGAATAAAGAAGAAGAAGAATAAAGAAGAAGAAGAAGAAGAAAAAGAAGAAAGAAGAGAATAAAAAAGAAAATAAGAAGTTCAGTTAAATATGTGTGCGTTAACATTTTACTGTATTTAGCCAATATTGAATCAGTTAAGTGCCATACGTAATACACGCTTTGGACGATCATGTCTCGAAAGAGACATCACTGACTGAATAGGAGATGACTCCGCAGTAGGTTGCCATTACTTTCTGTGGTAGATTGGTTGCCAGCCAAGTTTATAGAACCCAATCTGTCTTATTATTTAACCCATAACTGGAGAGATGAGACTCATTAATACCTTTCCCAAGCGTATCTGTGCGTAAGTAAAAACAAGGAATTCATCTGGAATTCGAACTCGGCTCCCGATTTGCCGTTCCGAGTCGATATCCACTGCACCACAACACACATCCTCAATATTGAAAGGATTGCCAAAATTGCTCAAAACACTGACGGCAAAGACCGCAGGAATTTTGGTCCGTGTATTCAATTCATAACATACACACACCATCGACGTGGTTCAATGGTAGCAAGCTTGTCTTGCTTGAATAATTACCACTGAGTAGAAAATTCGATCCTCACTGAGTTCCCTATGCATTTGACTTGTTTATCGGGGTGAGCGCAAATGTAGATCCCACATTTAGAAATAGTGCATCCGAGGCACCCACATTTGAGGCAATCGGAAAGATCAACCCAACCGGAGTGTAATGGAAGGGCCTCGCTATGAAAGCATTTGGTAAATATAAATACTTCTTTTTTGGGGGGATGAATTAACAGAAAAGATTTTTTTATAAGAAAATGTGTATGTTATTATTTGTTTTCCGACATTTTTTATTTTATTAACATTATAAGATAACTGCCTTTTTAGAAAAAAAAACGGTTATCTAAATAAATAATCTGTTTGTATATATGTATGTGTGTGTGTGTGTGTGTGTGTGTGTGTGTGTGTGTAAAAAAGTAGGTAAGAAAAATAAACACATACGACCTTGCAGGATATTTCCACCTACAAACTTTCATTTAAAGCCATAAATTTCACGTAAAGAAATAAAAACTTCGAGGAAAATAGATGACAATGGCGCCATGTTGACATTCGATTTTTACGTGATTATTGACGAATTAACCTCATTCCGTGATGGGAGAATTTTTTGGTCACTTATCGCGTTTTGATAAATTTACTGTTTGTTAACAACCGCAGGTGACAAATGTATGGTCGGTTCTGATTGCATGAGAATTGTAAAATTATTGGACGTGTTTGTTCGTAGAGAAAACAGGTTTGTCGAGGGTAGGGATGCGTTTTTTATGAAAATCGGAAACTAACCAATAAATATTCGACTAATTGAACTGAATGATACCATTTGGCGTTTGACATGCTAATTATGTGATCTGCATGTCATGATAAGAGTTTTGCGATGAAAATGACTGTTGAGACTGTAAGAGGAAAGAAAAACGAGATTTATTGCTGGAAATAAAAATGGCTTCCACAAAAGGATTTTTTTTATTGACTGCAAACCGATGAAGCGATGCCCATTAAAAGAAATTAAGGTTTTCCTATGGAAATTGTTGCACTTGGCATGTGTGATTTTTTATCTTTTTATATAGTTTGTTATTTTTTTTCTAAAACCAATCAAAATCATGCAAGTACAAAATACTTAAATATCAAGAAAATGTTTTTAAAAGAGGCAGAAAATGAGATACTGGAAATCTAAAGCAAACTGGAATATCGAAAGATGACCCAAAAAACTAAACAAAATATTAAGAAACAGGAAAATGTCATGTAATATCGATCCTCCTAAATGCTAGTGAATGCTGTACAATTTCCTCACAAAAGAAGAATAGAAACAATAAAATGCGACTCTTCAGAAGGATGCTGAGAATATCATCGATTGAACGATGGGACTTTAAGAAAAGTGGGAAAAAAAAAGAATACCTATTCTTAGAATTAGAAAAAATCAAATCCAATTTCTAGGGTGTATAATGAAGAAAAAAGACTAACAAAATTTGACACTCGTTTACTTTGCTAAGGGGAGATAATAATTGAAAATGGTGATAAGTAGTAAGAAGAATATAAAGAGCTAACTGGTGGAATGACATTTTAGAAAACTGTCCATATTAATAACATTTATCTTGGGTCATGGTTGTATTTTAGTGTTTTATCTTTTATAATCAATAAATGCAAACGCACACACACACACACACACACACACACATATATATATATAGTCATCCGTACGGTTAGACTCCGATTGCTTTTAAACCAGGATTGAAATCCGACTGAATTGGCGTCAGTCGGCGATTCTACCTCTGGGCTATGGGCGCTCGGTAGAAGAAGGCAGACTTTTTAGCGTGTATATTGTCATTATACCCGCCCATTAGCCAGAGTGCTCTAATCCATTACTGAACGAGCGATACAAGGGTAGCTACTGTTTTTCAAAGTCTACCATTCTTCCAGAGTGCTCAATCAGCGTGTGAGAGCGTAAATAGTCAATATACAGTACTTTGCAAAAGTATTAGGACGAGAACTATTTTATCTTTTATGAGGCATCAAAATAAAGTTTAAAATCACCCCTGTCCTAACACTTTTGCACACAACCGGTAGTGTGCAAAAGTATTAAAACAGGGCTGATTTTCCTAAAAACCTCACTGAAATTCAAATACAGGGTGAAAAGCCAAGTAAATTGCTAATAGATATTGATTATTTAAAACTAGGTTGTTATGGGGAAACACACCTATTCCTCAGATAAGGGACTCTCCCTCCTATATTAATAGGAGTTAACGGGAACTTCACAGGAGTCCTTTAGACTTCTACTGGAGTTCAGTAGAACTACTAGGCAGTTGATATTAGTCGGCAGTTAGCTGAATACTCAGGAGTCAGCTTTACCAAGTTCCTAACATTTTGGGTGCGTTAAGTCTATTAGCAACCGACATAGCACGATTATAACTTTCAGTGCGAAAACTACTCCACATCATAGGTGTAAAAGAAATGTCTTAAAAAGATGTTATATTTAATTTTTCCTATTTGCTATTAAACAAGTTATTTTGAAACTACTCTATTGAACATCTATGGGTTATTTTGGATAAAAAAATTGATGAATCTAATGTTACTTTGCAAGACACACTGGTATCCCCTGCTTGGCAGGGGATACCATTAGATACATTGAAGAAGCTTGTGATGTCAATGCCTGACAGAATGAAGGCTGTGATCAAAGCAAAAGGCTATTATACTAAATATGAAATTTATTTTGTAGCAAGTATTTTTTCTTGTTAAAGCATTTGTTGAGTAAATCAAATAAAATTACTTTAATTAAATTGTTTATTTTCTGTCAATATGCCTCATAAAAGATAAAATACTTCTTGTCCTAATACTTTTGCAGAGTACTGTGTGTGTGTGTGTGTGTGTGTGTGTGTGTGTGTGTGTGTGTTAAAAGAGAATTGGTCTAATGGGAATGTTTGGTCTTGGGTAGGCCATATAATGTGGCTATAATACGGTGGTATTCTAAGAATTTGTTCCAAAACTTTTCTTTTTTTAATAGTTTTTTGACTGTTTTGTTCAAATGTTGTATTGTAGTGATTATTATTTGTTCAGTGGTTTGTGTGTAAGTGTTGTCATCATTTAATATATATATATATATATATATAAAATAAAAAGTGTGAGAAGCCGTGAACGTTTTCTTTAAAGTGTATATTTATTGTTTTTGTAATTATACATGTCATGAAACATTAAGTGTCCATAAACAGTTAATGTTTCATAACATGTATAATTACTAAAACAATATACACTTTAAAGAAAACGTTCACGGCTTTTTTTTTTAATCACATCACCCCAAGCAAGGCGGTAAGGCCACTGGTGTGCAGGGGGCTACGTACGAGTGAATAGATAGTTCAGTCTATCTACTCCAATTTAAAAAAAATAAACAAAAAAGAAAGTGAAAAGATTGGAAAAGAGAAACCACATTCTAAACAGGGAACAAGGGATGAGCCTCAACACCTGTTCAATAGACGTGGGTGGAGTGTACACTTTTTATTCTATACCAATTTCTCTCGTTGGAACAACCCTATTTCTTTATCCAATATATATATATATAAAGAATACCTAGAGAGCCAAACAACCTACATAGGTAGGTTGCCTGGCTCTCTAGGTATATTTTATTTATTCCGCTCTACCTAAGTATTGAGCGCTTTTTCGTTAGTTGATTTCTCGTGTCGGGGTTTCTTCTTTGGGCGACGTACTGAGTCGGTCTGAATTCTTTTGACTGATGTCATATGTACTTAGCTCTTTCTTTTTTAAAACCATTTTTCCCTTCTTCGTAAATATTTGGAAGGTATTTCGACACGAGTATAGTTATTATCTCTTATATATATATATATATATATATATACACAAAAAATCTCAAGCTAGCCAAAACCTACCGCGGTTTCATATATATATATGTCAACGATACATTGTTGAATCAAAATATAATTCCAGTCAAATGTAGGTTATCTTTGATCCCCATATTAATATTATAAATTGAGATGGCACAACGATCCCTTTAAAATAGTGAAGCAATAAAGGGACTTTTTCAAATATCATGAAAAACAAAATTGTTGGTTGAAGTCATTAAACCATAAACGAAAAAGAAAGCTAACGGATTTTACGATCAAACGTATGAAGGCACTATGTCTGTTTTCAATCTTGGTAACCCTACTGTGTATCCCTCGTAGATATTTAATCAGAATATATTCAACACAGGGCCGTAGCTGATGCTAAAAAAATCACTGGGCACAGAGAAAATTGCCCGGACTTATTCCAATGGAAATTAGGCACAGAACGTGAACGAAAGCAGGAAATCGGGTTCGGACTTTCTGAGTATAACCAGTCTTTTCTCCCAAAATTAATAAATAAACAAACAGATTTTTACTGCGTTCATTCGGATGTTTTCTTCGTTTTTCTTTCTTTCTTTCTTTCTTTCTTTCTTTCTTTCTTCTTGAATTGTTTAGTTTGATTTCTGACGAAGACATTTTTCCTTGCACGGATTTTCACTATGATTGCACGGATCGGCCCGGACCCGTGCACGGTGTGCCCGGTAGTCAGATACGGCCATGTATTCAGCGATTCTTATTTAAAGGAAACATTTTTCTTTTTTTCACTCACTCTTCGGGGTTCTACAGATGGTTATGGATATTTGCGTACGCGTTAACTGAAAATTTTGTTTTATACTCGATAAGCAGCAATCTTCAACCCTTTGGTCAACTATCTTGGTTGTCTGAAGAAATAAAAGACTTCAACTCAGCTAATAACTGGTCCGATTTGCTTTTCTGCAAGTTTTACAAGTGAACCTTGACATGCGGATAGGGCTTTCTTATATCAAATGCATAAGCTGAAATAAAAGCTGGTTTTGCTACCTTTGTAAATCTGCCTTCTGAACATAAAACCGCCACACAAGAAATGGCGACTCATTTAAAATCACAGATAATAAGTTATGATTATTTATACATTTCTTTCTGGCTTATTAATAATCCTGAGATGTTTCTTTGCAGCAAAGGCTGAGCAATTATTCAATTAACATAAGTAGCGAATCGGTCAAGCGTGTGACCCTAAAATTTTTCCAAGCGTAAAAGCTCTTCAACTTAAACCTTTCATTAGCTATGCTTCCTTAATCAGCTTCTATCATCAATTCTTTCCTCCATCAGGAAAATCTATGGAGCAGTCAGTTGCTATAGAAACGATATCGATAGAAAAAGGAAAAAAGAAATCAGTCAGATCACAAGATCGTTGACATTTTTCAAAACAATATTTATCAATATACATACATATATATATATATATATATATATATATATATATATATATATATATATATATGTATATATATATATATAACGACAAAAGAAAAGAAAACATTGAAACGTATATTCGTTCCTATCCCATGTGTATATCCTATAGGGATGGGAACCAATTTCGGTTTCAATGTTTTTCTTTTCTTTTTTCTTTTTCTTTTTTTCTTTTTTTCTTTTTACAGGATCACGGGATTTAGGATTGGAAATAGTTGACCATTTTAAGTATCTGTGATTGACACACACTTATAGTCCGACAGATCTCTTTATTTTTGTATATAAATGTATTTTACACACACACACACACACACACACACACACACACACACACACACACACACACACACACACAGATCTTATATATATATATATATATATATATATATATATCGTTCATTCAGCAATGAATTAAAACACTCTCAGCTATTGGGCGTGTATAATGATAATATACACGCTAAAAAGTATGCCTCCTTCTACCGAGCGCCCATAGCTGAGAGGTAAAATCGCCAACTGACGCCAGTTCGGTCGGGTTTCAATCCTGGGTTAAAAATCAATCGGAGTCTAACCGTACTGATGAGCTGTGATACAGCGAAACAGATCTGTCTGCGGATGACTATATATTTAAATCTGTCTAATTTACTTTTTTCTCTCACTCTCTTTCTCTCTCATATCTATCTCTCTCTATATATATATATTGAAAATAAATTGGCAAATCTTTACAAATACATCGGTAATTTATTTCGTGAATATATAAATATTCAACTCTTCAGACCAATTTTTTACAAAAATGAAGTTAATTTATCCAGATGTAAGAAATAGTTGTGGAAAGAAGGTAAACATTTTATTGTTAAAACAGGAAGTAAGATTTATAACTGATACACGAATTAACTAACATTCACAATTTTCTTGCCCATCCCATTTAATAATCTTAAGTTGCAGTTAAACTAACTTTATGATTATTATTATTATTATTACTTTTAACCTAATCTCGAAATGTATATATATATATATATATATATATATATATATATATGAGTGTGTGTATTTATGAATTTATGTATATAGGTGAATATATATATATATATATATATATATATATATATATATATATATAAAGTGTATACATGTTTTAGAAATGTATGTAAGTATATTAGAGAAAACTAAAGAAAAAGATTTTGTAACAATAATGGATACATCAATGGAAATATAGTCTAAACAGGGGTTTTTAAAATAAGCTGACATTTTGGCCATTAAGACTTAAAGAAGAAATCATGTATTCCCCAAAAATATAAACTTTTTTCTAATTTAAAGTGAATCTCTTTTCTGATTAGTTAAATTGAACAAACGCATAAATTTTCCTGTCTTCTCATATCTATATATGACAAACGTATTGTTTCTTATATTCAAATGAAAATCATTTTCACAACCAACATCTAACATTTCCTGATGACGAGATAGAAATCTCGAAACATAAAAATTTCCGTGTCACAATGTAATTTTAATTAAAAATAAATTTAATTATATGGCTATATTATGCTCTACAATATTTATTGTATTGAGCACTTTTATAAAAAAAAAAAAAAAAAAAAAAAAAACTAAATGCCGGAGAACTCGGAATTGTAAAACTGTTTGTTCTCTTCACCTGGATTCATATATATATATATATATATATATATATATATATATATATACGTGTATGTCTAAGGAGATTCTGCTTGCATGGTTATTAGCTTGTAGGTATGTGCATGTAAAGGCTTAATTATAGAAATAGCTATATACTTTAAGGCTCTTAAGATGGCTTAACCACCAATGTTTTCTTAAAATACTCATTTATTTTCCACGCTATGCGTTTTATTCATTCTAAATCTTGGTAATTTCAAAAACCTTTATTTTAAAAGTTTATTATTATTATTTTGTCATTTTTCATCATATTTCGATTTCTGCTTTGGTCTCACTACCAACCAAGTCTGCGGGGAGACCTAAGGCAGGTAGTGGCGTGTTGCTATGGCTCCATTTCATGTTTTTCTATCTTCCCTATCATCTCCAGCATTACATAGATAAAGTTTTCCTTAGTGTGTGGGCTGTACTTAATAAGACAATTTTTTGTATATCTCTTAAGCTGGGGTTTCCAGGGATTCTTTCAATGTGTTGTTTTGTTCCATTTTTTATCATTCCAAGTGCACCTACTATCACTGGCACAACTCTTGTTTTCAATTTCCACATTTTTCCTATTTCAATTTCCAGGTCTTTATATTTTGACAGTTTTTCAAATTCCTTGATTGCTATGTTACAATCCGCTGGACAAGCCATATCAATTAATAGACAAGTTTTCTCCTTCTGGTTTTTAACAATAATGTCTGGCC
Organism: Ascarosepion bandense; assembly: GCA_037127315.1. Classification (NCBI taxonomy): domain Eukaryota; kingdom Metazoa; phylum Mollusca; class Cephalopoda; order Sepiida; family Sepiidae; genus Ascarosepion; species Ascarosepion bandense. The sequence continues at coordinate 567,441 of JBBBDQ010001062.1, read as the reverse complement.
TGTTTGCTTCAATTTTTCTGTCTGTGTAGATGGTGTAATCCCATAGAATGGTTACATCTTCTATTTCTGTAACCGGTGCTGGATGATGTTCATACCAGTGTTTGTTTACAGCTTTTCCATAATGTTTGCACATTGCCCAATGTAAATATTGCCCAACTCTATCGTGGCGATTTTTATATTCGTTTGGGGCAAGCACAGAACAGCCTGAGATTAGGTGGTCTATTGTTTCTTGGTGTTTATCACAAAACCTGCATTTTGGATCCATATTATTATGCATAATATTTGCCTGAAAGTTTCTCGTGAAAAGACTTTGGTCTTGTGCTGCAAGTATAAATCCTTCAGTTTCAGACTTTAATCCAGATGCACGTAACCATCGATGAGTATTAACTTTGTCAACATTGGATTTATTGGCACGTACTGGATATTGGCCATGCAGAGGTTTGTCTTGCCAGCGCTGTTTCATCTTTTCAAGAGTTTATCTTTGGCTTTCATTTTCATATTTTTTGCCACAATAGTTGGTTCTTGGCTTCTGTTTTGCTTTTCTACAGAATCTACTAACTTTAAATCTTGTTTGTATTTACTGCCTTCTTTTATTATTGAATATTTTTCTTTCTTTCTTCATGTTGCCTTACTAATTGTAACATCCAATCCTTTGTTGTTTCTATGTATGTTAGTAAGCCAATAGTTGTTGTCTTGTATGACAATTCCAGCTGAATAAGACCTCTTCCACCTTCTTTACGGGGTATGTATAGACGATCTACATCAGCCTTTGGATGATGCATCTTATGCTTAGAAAGAAGCTTTCTTGTTTTAGCATCCATTCGCCTGATGTCGTTTAGAGTCCAGTTTAAGATGTTAAAGCTATATTGGACAATTGGGATTGCAAGGCTATTAATGGCCATAACTCTGTTCTGTGAATTTAATTCAGTTTTTAATATCATTCGTAGCCTTCTATAGTACTCTTTACGCACTATTTCTTTCATTTTTTTATGGTGAATGTTTTCGCTCTCAGTTACACCTAGGTATTTATAAGCTTCTTCTGGTTTCAATTCTTTTATTGTTACAGCAGGGTCTAGGCTAATTGAGGATGTTTCTTGTATTGATCTACGTAAAACTGTAGCTTTAGCACATTTATTCAAATTAAATTTCATTCCAATGTCTTCGCTGAAGCATTTTACAGTTTGCAGAAGACCTTCCAGTTCATTATCATTCTTAGCATATAACTTCAAGTCATCCATGTAAAATAGATGGCTTATTTTCTTTTGTCCTATTTTATAACCACATTCTGTCTTGTTAAGTTGACTGGTTAGTGCTATTAATGATATGCAGAATAGTAAGGGAGATAAAGAATCACCTTGAAATATACCTCTTTTGATGTTTATTTCATCAGACTTATAGGTTCCATTTATATGATTGAGGTAAAGGGTTGTTTTCCATATAGACATGCACTGTTTGATGAAATTGATGATGACGGGCGATATCTTGTATATATTTAAAGTCTTTAAAATCCAGTCATGTGGCACACTATCGAATGCCTTTCGATAGTCTATCCAGGCTGTACTAAGATTTTTCTTTGTACTGTAGCAGTTTTCCAGGATCATTTTGTTAATCAGCAATTGGTCTTTACAACCATAACTGCCACGTTTGCACCCTTTTTGTTCAAGCGGTAACATGTCATTTCTTTCTAAGAATAAATATGTCTGCTTTGTTAAAATAGATGTTAATAGTTTATGTGTTGTCGGAAGACATGTAATTGGTCTGTAGTTTTTCGGATTTTTTGTGTCACCATTCTTGGGTAGAAGAAATGTAATTCCTTTTGTCAACCATGCAGGAATTTTAGTGGGATCGTTAACCATTTCTTGGAGTTCTTTGGCTAGTTTTTTATGTGATGCGCTTAAATAATATAGCCAAAAGTTAGGAATTTTATCTATGCCTGGGAATTTCCAATTGTGTGTTTTTTTTAGTGCATATTTAACATCATCTTCTGTAATTCCAGACCATGTCTGTTCGGGTTTATTTTTCATTCGTTCTGTCTCTTGCGTAATCCAATGTACTTCCTTGCTAAGTTCTTTAGGGCAAGCCCATATCTTTTCCCAGAACTGTGTGACTTCTTCCATTCTGGGGGGTACTGTCACTTCAATTCTTTTTTTACCTATTTTTTATTATTATTATTATTATTATTATTATTATTATTATTATTATTATTATTTCATTTTTCATAATATTTCGGTTTCTGCTATGGTCGCACTACCAACCAAGTCTGCGGTAAGACTTAAGGCAGTGCTGTATTGTTATGGCTCCATTTCATGTTTTTTCTATCTCCCCTAACATCCCAAGCGTTACATAGACAAAATTCTTAGTGTGTGGCTGTACTTAACAAGACAATTTTTTGTATATCTCTTAAGCTGGGGTTTCCAGGGATTCTTTCAATGTGTTGTTTTGTTCCATTTTTTATCATTCCAAGTGCACCTACTATCACTGGCACAACTCTTGTTTTCAGTTTCCACATTTTTTCTATTTCAATTTCTAGGTCTTTATATTTTGACAGTTCTTCAAATTCCTTGGTTGCTATGTTACAATTCGCTGGACAAGCCATATCAATTAATAGACAAGTTTTCACTTTCTGCTTTTTAACAATAATGTCTGACCTATTTGCTTCAGTTTTTCTGTTTGTGTAGATGGTGTAATCCCATAGAATGATGACATCTTCTATTTCTGTAACCGGTGCTGAATGATGTTCTTACCAGTGTTTGTTTACAGATTTTCCATAGTGTTTGCACATTTTCCAATGTAAATATTGCCCCACTCTATCGTGGCGATTTTTCTATTCATTTGGGGCAAGTACAGAACAGCCTGAGATTAGATGGTCTATTGTTCCTTGGTGTTTATCACAAAACCTGCATTTTGGATTCATATTATTATGTATAATATTTGACTGAAAGTTTCTAGTGAAAAGACTTTGGTCTTGCGCTGCAAGAATAAAGCCTTCAGTCTCAGACTTTAATCCAGATGCACGTAACCATCGATGAGTATTAACTTTATCAACATTGGATTTATTGGCACGTTCTGGATATTGGCCATGCAGAGGTTTGTCTTGCCAGCGTTGTTTCATCTGTTCAAGTTATTATTATTGTGTCATTTTTCATCATATTTCGATTTCTGCTTTGGTCTCACTACCAACCAAGTCTGCGGGGAGACCTAACGCAGGTAGTGGCGTGTTGTTATGGCTCCATTTCATATTTTTCTATCTTCCCTATCATCCCCAGCATTACATAGATAAAGTTTTCCTTAGTGTGTGGGCTGTACTTAATAAGACATTTTTTTGTATATCTCTTAAGCTGGGGTTTCCAGGGATTCTTTCAATGTGTTGTTTTGTTGCATTTTTTATCATTCCAAGTGCACCTACTATCACTGGCACAACTCTTGTTATTTTCTTATTTATTTTTCTTATTTATAATTTTCTTATTTTTTATACTATATTTTTTATTCTTTACAATTTTTTTCCTTTATTTTTGTTTAATATTTCGTACTAATTTAATTTAAGTCCGATGTCATTATATTTATTAAAATTATGATAGAAAAAATTCTAGAAAAGCAACATCTGAACTCAATAAAGGGGAAGACACTAAAACAGTCCGAAAACTGGTGAGGCTCCTTTCGGACCACATCACCAGGTTGATAAGAAGACGGAAGCCGTACACTGCATAGTAGACCTGGTTCAGTATATAATCCAAAAAGATGACTGAGTCCATTTAGGTCCCAAAAGCATTTAAGTACGTGGAAACATTGAACACACACACACAAATATATATTTTCCCAATCTAACCTTTCCTTATAAAAACAATACTTTCCCAATTTAACATATCCTATAAATACATTAAAAAAATCCAAAGAAAACGGTTAATTTCCATCATTTTAACATCTCCTAACATATCATTATACTGCACATCAAAAAGAAAAACTGTCTCCAAATATGAACTATGATGTTTTTAAATTTTGATCAATTTCAGTTAATCTTATGAATAATGTATAAACGTTTTTACTAGTAATCAACATTTTTTTGTTTATAGATACTTTATGCAAAATGAAATTGATTTCTTCTCTTTGTCTTGATAAAGTTCAGCACCGGACGAAACGCGGTGGCGAGAAAAATATAATTTTCTTTTTGTCTTTATTAAACTAAAAATTTATTTAACTCGACAAAATTTCTAATTAAAAGAACGCATGACGTATGTCCCTGTGAATAAAGCGTTGGATGGATCCAGCAACTTGATCCAAAACTTGTGAGCTCAGTATATGGTGACAGCAATGGCGAACAAAGAAAAAAACTTCAAGAGAATGGAGATAAATAAAAAAAAATCCGGAAGAAGCATGGCACATGGAACGAGAATGATATACCCCAGTGATCAAAATAAAGGGTTCGGTTCAAAATTCCAACCACCTGTAGCAGGCCGGAACGTACAACGACCGAAACGTCGTGTATATGACGATAATGATGAGGACAACAGTCCGAAAATGTAAATAATATTTCTTATTATAATACACGTTGTTTTTAGTGGAAACATGTGTGTGAGTTGCTATCTCTGAATTTTGTTTTTTCATAAACGACAAATTTAATATCAACGGACCTTGATCGAGAATTCCCACTGAAAAGAAATTATGCCTACCGACAGGAATCGAACCTGTATCGCTTTTTTCATTATAACAGCGTTATCCCAGTAAGTGGTGCTTATTCGTAAGCTCACTCTAGCGTGATATCGCACAAGTTTAAAGTAGGGGTCCCATATATACACTACAGGCATAAAGTATGGGTTAAACCTCTATTTCTTGAAACAAAAGTAGCAACTTAAAATGAAATATTTTTGTATATTTTTAACGTAAAAGATAAAATTTGAGTGATTACAATTTAATTTCTTATATTTTAACAAAATAACTAAAAAAATGAATAACTAAAAAAAGAGTAACTAGAAAATGAGTAACTAGAAAAAATTATTATACAATCTCATATTTTGTGTTTTGCTTGAAATTCTTGGCATTTTTTCCAACATTTGTTGAAAAGAAGTAGATGTCCGATTTTCCCAAGCATTCTTCAAACACTGAAAAAGCTTACTCTTACTCTTTGGGTATTCTTTTCGACGAACAAATAATAAGAAATACAGGGTGTACTCCTAACTTTTGGACGAGAATGTACTTTGAATTGGTGAAAAATATTCACTTCCATCACCATTTACCGGTTAGACATTTACACCTACAAGCTGGACGGACACATATCAAAGAGCTGTCTACATCTATCCCGATGACATGACTCAACATCATCTCCTGAGGTCTTACGACTAATCCGTCTATTTCCTGTAAATCTCCGGGTTAGAGTGGGCCTTACAGGATGATTGGTAAATGTTACATTATTTTGCTTTGACTGTCATCGAGAAGGTACTGAAAATTTTGCAACAGACTCATTTCCCAAAATCAGGTCAAATGATTAAACAACAGAACTTCACTTTGGCATACATTCTTGGTCATGCTGAGAACTTTTCAGCTATTTGTGTGTATGTCTGTGCAGTTTATATATATATATATATATACTCTGTCCGCGGATGACTATATATATATATATATATATATAGGTAAAGAGAACCAACAGTTTCAAAATTACAAGTTCTCCAGCATTTAATTTTTTGCTCAATACACAGCATAACGTAAAGAAAAATTTAATTAAATTTGTTTTTTATTTAAAATTAATTTAATTTAATTTGCAACACGGAAATATGGCATTATGGTAGTGAGGAATTTCACAAATTTTAAAAGAGATAAAATTAGAAAGTTAATATATAGAGAGTTTAAAAACAGGTTAGTGGTGGGATGCTTCTTCAATACAGAATATTTTTGTATATAAGTAGGGTTTTTGTAAATAATCTAAGTTTGTATATTTAATCATAATTTTAGATTTAGGAAGTCGATTTTTTCAATTAAATTTTAAATCTTAATTAGATCACAGTTTGGAAACCGATTTTTTCTATTAAATTTCAAATTTTAACTATATCACCGTTTGTGGTAAAATTTAATGTAGGAGGTAAATTTTAATGTTAGGGTTATTTAGGTACTCGATAAACGCAGGTAATAAGTGCTTAATAAGAGGACTTTAATGTCGGGGGAAAGTAGAATGATTATATTTGAGGTAATAGGTGGATAGGTAACAGGTGTGTTTGTATTTAAGGTAATAGTTTTATATATATATATATATATATATATATATATATATATATATATATATATATTCAGAGCTGTGAATATTTATTATAAATTATGTTTTAGAACATGTACATAAATTTTTCTATATATGTCCTCTCCTCTACAATCATATGTTTATTTCAACGTTGGGTGTCCAACGTTTCGTCAGAGGACATATATAGAAAGAATTATGTACATGTTCAAAAACATAATTTATAATAAATAAATAAATATATATATATATATATATATATATAAACCGCGCAGACATACACACCAATTGCTGGAAAGTTCACAGCATGACCAAGAATGTATGCCCAAGTGAAGTTCTGTTGTTTAGTCAGTCAGTCGGTTAAGTGCCATACGTGATACACGCTTGGGCGATCATGTCCCGAAAGAGACATGACTGACTGGGCAGAAGATTATCCCGCAGTAGGTTGCCATTGCTTTCTGCGGTAGACTGGTTGCCGACCAAGGCTATAGAACCCAATCTGTCCTGTTATTTAACCTATAACTGGAAAGAATAGACGGATTAATACATTTCCCAAGGGTATTTGGGCGTAAGTGAATGCAATGACTTCGGCTGGAATTCGAACTCGGCTCCCCCATTTCTCGTTCCGAGCCGATATCCAATGCACCACAACGCACATCCGTCTCTTTCGAGACATGATCGCCCAAGCGTGTTTCACGCATGGCACTTAACTGACTGTTGTTTAGTCATTTGACCTGATTTTGAGAAATGAGTATGTTGCAAAATTTTCAGTACCTTCTCGATGACAGTCAAAGCAAAATAATGTGACATTTACCAATCATCCTGTAAGGCCCACTCTAACCCGGAGATTTACAGGAAATTGACGGATTAGTCGTAAGACCTCAGGAGATGATGTTGAGTCATGTCATCGGGATAGATGTAGACAGCTCTTTGATATGTGTCCGTCCAGCTTGTAGGTGTAAATGTCTACTTACATTCTGTCGATTGAAGTCTCAAAAATGCTCCTCAAACCAATTCTGGGCAAACTGCATTATCTTGCTTGAATAATGCATCGTTGTAGAGCTATATGGCGTCAATATCTTTCTATTTATATCAGATATATTATTCACACTTCCGTCTCCTATGATGAAAGATATTTAGTGCAACTTACTTTTTATAAATTGTATTTTTTATTTATAATGATAGTATTTATTATAAAACATTTAAAGCATCTGTCCTGGTTACGACAATAGTTGATGATATTTGGAATATATATTTTAAAATTGAACTAATCTGAGTAAAAGTGGGATGATCAGGTTTAATTCTTGGTTTCTGAGGCTTTCTAACCGGGAAATGGCATTGGAAGTGAATATTTTTCACTAATTCAAAGTACACTCTAGTTCAAAAGTTAGGGGACAACCCGTATTTCTTATTATTTGCTCATCGAAAAGAATACCCAAAGAGTATGAGTAAGCTTTTTTAGTGTTTGAAGAATGCAAATTGTTCAGAGACGTCTAAAGTCTTTTTCTCATAGATGGTCAGACGTTTTGTACTTGTAAAATCTCTCTTTCCTCAATCCTTGCCGTATCGAGTTTTTGATTTACAAAACGTTGAGACTCTTCCGCTATTTTCTGGAGAGTTATTTTGGGATCCATTTCTAATTTAGCTAGTGTCCTGGATCTTATTTCTGTGTCCTTATTAAAAGTTAATCCCTGTACGAATATTAGGCATTAAAATAAATCCGGAGTTAATTCATTTAACTCTCTAGGGCCATTCGTATCATATTAGTGGGGGATCTGTTTATTACTTCATAACAATATAGAACTGATCCCCCACTTTATGACAAGTAGAAGCCTTAATCATATTATATTGTTAAGTAGTAATTAGTGGGGGATCTGTTTATTACTTCATAACAATATAGAACTGATCCCCCACTTTATGACAAGTAGAAGCCTTAATCATATATTATTAACCCTCTAGGGCCATTCGTATCATATTTGATACAGTATGAAAACAAGCCTTGAAAGAAATATTTTCGTGAAAAATTTTTTAAGAGAAATATTTTATAAATTTCAAATGAAAGCAGTACTGACTGCTTAGTCAATGAATACCAAATGTTTCCTTATAGGGAAATACTGTATCAAATATGATACGAATGGCCCTAGAGGGTTAACTTGAACTTCTCGCATTCTCGATTCACACCTCCTGCATAAGTGACAAAATCATAGCAATAAGATATTACCGATTTTCTTAATAATAAACGAATTTTCTTTTCTTCATTCCAATGCGAACAATTGCTTTTGAAGATCCTTCATATATTCTATAATAAGCTGGAAAAGTTATCCTTTCGTCTGGATTGTATAAAAATTCGTTAATTGAATTAACAACAGCAACTCGAGTGAATAAATCTAATGTTTTTTTCTTCCGTAGTTCTATTAAATAATAATTCAAAAAACTTCTGTTGTTGTTGTTGTTGTTGTTGTTGTTGTTGTTGTTGTTGTTGTTGTTGTTGTTGTAACTGTAATTGCTGCTAATGTTCTTCTTGTTGTTTTTGTATCGTCAACATTTGAATCCTGATAGATTTCAGTTCTTTCATTTTCCTGTACTCCGCTGAATATTTTGTGGGTTAATTTTTTAATAACTTCAGCTAGTCATTTCTCTGTAGTTTTGCAAATATGACGTCTCTTTGGTGAAGTCGTAAATATTAACAGAATATGCTATTACGACGTTTCGGCCTTATTCAGAAATGAATAAGCGGAGAGAACCTCTTTCAAACGAGAAGTTTCCAACCAAATCCTTTATTTCTATACACCATTCTCATTCCATGTACGATGCCACTTTCAGTAGCCATATAGTTATCTCCCTTTAACTTAACTCTCCAAGTTATTTGTTCAACATTGCTGTAGCCTGGTATTGAACTCACAAATCTTTGGGTCAAGTCACTGAAACTAACCCCTATATATAATGTCTAACTGTAACAGAAAGGGAAACGTCGACAGATTGAATGCAATTGAAATCAAAACGTTTACCTCAGCTCGGATACATGAACCATGATCCCAGAATTAAAATCTGAACTTCATTAGCCACCAAGGGACTTGAATAGACTGAGCTAGATAGATAGATAGATAGATAGATAGATAGATAGATAGATAGATAGATACGAACAGACTGAGATAGATAGATAGATAGATAGATAGATAGATACGAACAGACTGAGATAGATAGATAGATAGATATGTTGCTTTATTTTAAAGAGCCTTCTGAATAGAATGATTCAGATGCATTCCAAGGTATTTACGTTAGAATTGCTTATGAAACCAAAACGACAAAAACGTGACAAAATAGAAAGAAAGAAAGAAAGAAAGAAAGAAAGAAATGAATAAGCGGAGAGAACCTTTCAAACGAGTATTGTCTGTAAAGAATAAGTTATACTGTTAAGAAAATGATTTGCTCATATCGACAGCCATGTTAGATCGCTAGGCATGATATTCAAAATGCCGAAGTCATTTGAAAGATTTCCTCATCATTTGGCGCCAACACCACGATTGGACAATAACAAATTAATTGTGTCCATACTGGTTTTTACTCAGCCAACCGTAGTCAACAAATAACTACACGTACAATTATTTCGCAACAAACTGTAGTGCAGAATAATTTATTTTAGAAAACAAACGTTGTTAACATCAGTCCGAGACATCTCGACTGCTGTTTCCGATTTGAATTCACTGGGTTGCTTTTGATAATATCGTCAGTAATTAAAAAAACAGTCTGCGTTGCAACGAGTTCCGAGAAGCCATTACCACGAAGATAGGGCGTCACAGGTTCGAAAATATCATCATTTAATTATTGTTTAATCATTGCTAATCAATAACTCAGGATTTTTTTTAGACTGGTATCTTTTTTTTCTATCTAATCTAAACTTATTTATAAATGGAACTTTGTGTGTGTGTGTGTGTGTGTGTGTGTGTGTGTGTGTGTGTGTGTGTGTGTGTTCATTACCTATAGACTCCGAAACTGCTGAACCGATTTTCTTGAAAACTTACATAGTTGTACTATAAGCGTCTGCAAGTGTTCTTAGCTAGGTTTTGTGTCGAGGTACCCCCGATAAATATCGAAAATCGAAAAAATCGGCTTATAGAAGGAGTGGTCCGATTTTAATCAAATTTGATACACTCAAAGACATAAGAAATGATATTCAGAAGTTTCAAGATTGCAGTTCTTACAATAGTGCAGAAAGTCGATAATATATATATATATATATATATAAACGGTAAGATGTTTGTGTGTGTGTGTGTCTGTTTATATGTCTGTAAGTCCTTTATACAAATCCACAATTTTTATCTGATTCTCACCAAACCTCACACAAATATTCTTTAGGCCGAGTTTGAGGTCTAGGACTATGGATTAGTTTTAAAACTTTCATTACACCCGAGCAACGCCGGGTTATACTGCTAGTGCATTTATAAATAAAATACACAACTGGGAATGGTTATTTGTGGTTTAGCCTAGTAACAAGTAAATTCGGAAACAAGTAAATTCGACTTAAGTCGTTTTTCGACTAAAGTCGCTTCTTCTGGAACAAATTACCCGTCGTTAGTTCGTTCGTTCGTTCGTTCGTTCCTTCCTTCCTTCCTTCCTTCCTTCCTTCCCACAATACATCTTTTTCCCGGTTTGTCGTAATGTCTTCTTATAAACTTGTTGCCGCTTCCTCTTCTCAAGACATTCCATTTTTTTTTCTTTGTTTCATTCAAACTATAGTCAGTAATGGATTAAATTTCTAATCCCGTCAACAGCGCTCAGTTTGACAATCTCGGCTGTACATATCTTAGCTCATTTCAAAGTTGCTTTCGCCATATATTTTTTAATATCAAATCAAAGGTTATGTCGGATAGTTTTGTCAGTAAACTTCCCTCCACCACAAGTATTGGTCGACAGCCATCAGCCATCTTAATTGCATGTACATATTTACCCAGCCTCCCCACTAAGCAGCATGTCGACTTTTATGTATACGTATGCATATGGGCCAAGGACAAATATTGCCCAGTCCCCGTGACCACTGTCACGCTGTTTTCGATATTACACCGACTCTCATCTCTCATATTGCAACGAGGAAGGCGCTGTCACAGGTTTGAAATCGTTGCGACCGGGCATCTTCTCCCATCAAAAATGAACCGTTTATTCCACTGCTGGTCAAAAGTGATGTAAATAAAGACTACATGAAGAACACACATTAGAAAGTCAATATCCTGCAAAATCACCGGGAATACCTATTTCTCTATCGTTCATCCTGAAGAAAAGCAGTGAATAATGGTAAGAGAGACTTTGAACCTTAAACTTGATTTTTATTTTTCCATATACAGTGGAACCTCTACTTACGAAATTAATTCGTTCTGAAAGTCGTTTTGTAATGTGAAAATTTCGTAAGTAGAGACGCTTTTTACTCTATAAATGCCCTAATCGGTTCCAAGCCTCCACCTCGAACCCCTTAAAATCTCGTGAGGTAACAGCATCGGGCCACAGCTTTCTCCAAGCCTCATCAAGGGTACGTCTGGTCACCTCTTGCCAAGCCATGTCGATTATTTTGAGGCAAACAACAATATAGAAGTGCTGCTTCCAAAACTCACGAAGGGTAAGCTGGGTGTTTTCAGTGATGTCGAAACATCTCTTGAACAAATCTTTAAAAATATAGATTTACTTCTTTTTAATCCTTTTTACAAATTATTTCTATGGCAAATATAAATAAAGTTATAATCTGTGAGTCTGTGTGTGACTGTAATCTATGCAGGCCTACATTTTTTAAGCTACGCCATTCAAACTTTCTAGGGACACATTTCTAGAGGGACGCCAGGTCGACACATACTTTTGCTGCAGTCACTCTCTCACCGGCGTGACGTGGCTTCCCTGCGCCTCTTCTATAAATACTTTCATGGCTTCTGCTCTGATAAACTTAAATCACTGGTGCCCCCTAGGTGTGAGTTTGCACGAGATACTAGATTGGCAACTAGGTCCCACCCTTTTACAATGAAACCGATGAAATGTAACCGCAATTTCTACTCCAACAGCTTCTTTTCTCGCACTTACCGCCTGTGGAATTCCCTTCCACATGCTTGCTTCCCCGACGGCTATAACCTCCAGGAGTTTATATGTAAGGTCAATAGACACCTCCTAACACACTAACCCTCCCATTCTCTCCAACTCTCCCCCTATGTACATCCTAACTCGTCTATCGCCCTGTGTAACCGCCTGCGCTATAGTGGCAGTGGAATGCCTTGCTTGGGGTGACATGATAAAAAAAAAAGTTCAGCAATATTCCCTTTCGTACTTTTTGGCCAATGGAGCCGATTGTTTATCTAAGATGGTTGCTAGATTACGTCACAGAAAGCAAATCACACGTGTCAAACGCGACTAAAAAAATTAGCCTTTATATTTAATTTTTATTCCGACGTTGTAAAAACTCATTTGGTCAACAAAAAAGTGTGAATATTTTTCCCCGTAATTTTGAAACAAAAGAAATTTTTTTTTAAAGTGTTTTTTCAAACAAAATATGTAAAAAAAAAGTTCTAATGGTTAACTTAATTATTTAAGTCTTTTTTTTTCAGATTTAATATTTCATAATTCAGAAAATAAATTTTTTAAAAAATAAAGCTTTTTATTTCGCTAAATATTTCATGCAGGAAATCAACTGTCTGTAATTCGTGTGGCACTAATGTAACTTTTTCTTCTAAAATTAAATGTCTACATTTTTAGATATTCTTCGAAAATTTCTGAAATGCATTTAGTCAACAAAAAAATGTAAATATTTTCCCCCGCAATTTTGAAACCAAAACAAACGCAATGTTGTTTACAACATAAAACATCAAATTACGTTTATGCAAAACAAAAGAAAATGGATTTTTTAATGGAATTTTTTAACAATTTTTAAACAACAATTTTTTATATAATTATTTTTTTATATAACTGAGTTTTAAAGTGAGGTGGTGACTACAGGCGTTCGGAAATCGCAACACGTTGCATTAATCATCTAATTAAAAAAATGTTCTGAATTGCATGGGCAACGCCGGTCTATGATGCTAGTATATATATAGATATATTTCATACAATCGAGAACGACTTAATTCGAAACGACCTAACCCGAGGTATACCTGTATAAACTTGACCGAAAATAAGAATCGGCGATTTTGTTCGTTTCAGCAAACTTGACGAAGCAACATGCTAGTCAGGGGTGGGGAGAAAGTTGTAAGAGACGCAGAAGAATGAGATTTTAGAATAAGAAACTATGAGAGATCCTTTCAACTGTTAAGCCCCATTTTGCATTGATACACCCACTCTCGGTTTCTTTCACTTTAAGCTTTCACTTTAGATCATTATAATTCAATTTCTGTAAAGTTAATGCAGTTTAACTACATTAAATTTACATTATAACGCATTTCGCTTGGGTTAACTTTGATAATCTTTAATCTACTACATTTGAGACCATCACGCTAATTTGTTCATGAACGTTTAAAGTAATTTATCAGAGTTCCATTTAATATGCAATCTAAAAATGATTGGTCGTGTCCTGAACTCGAAAATATATGTCATCTTGGACAACTGCTTGGCACACCTAAAAAATCTAGTCTAATTAAGAAAGAAGAACAGAATAGTTTTCGAAAACCAATCCTGACGGACCCAAACCAGATTCGCACGTGTCGAGACAAGCATCTCTTCGATAGAAGACCATAAAATTTATCGACACGTTGTGCGTACTTAACAGAATCCACGTGACTGAGAAGGCGGTAGTAACTATGGAAGCGACGACTGATTTGAGCGTGAGTAAGGCAACAACTACTAGTGCGCATGCGTATAATTTGTTGACTTATAAGCAGAACTTAAATCGAAATATTACCGACATTTTGCCATTACCCGATTTTTTATCGTCTGCTTTTTATTTTTAATCATTTTCTTTCGATGTTTGTTCTCTTGATAACTTTTATTTACAAAGTTTCCTTTGCATTTTCTGCCTCTTCTCCTCCATTTTGTCACTTTTCACTTTAGTTATAATCGTCATTGAACTTTTCAATTTTATCAGTATTTATTCGGTAAGGCTACCCTGAACACCCAAAATGACATTAAAGTAAGTTTCTTTGTCAATAGTTTTTTTTTTTTTATTTATTTATTTATTTTTTGCTAATGGTTTTAGATAGGTACAAAAAACGATGCCTAATGTTTAAAATATGTTTTAAAAATGAAAAATATTACTTGAAGCTTTTATTTTTAACTTTAATTCCAAGCTAATAGATCAAATTTAATATCCTCAATAAACAAAATACTTTTCTGTGTTTCAAACCGAATTTAAATTGATTGAATTTTTTTAATCGTTCAAATCACAAAAATTAGCCATATTGTCGAATCTGATCTAGAAAATACAGTCTTCCAGTGTTTTTTTTTATATTAAAAATCGGAACGTCCGAATTCAAAAAATAATAAAATAAAAATAAAGAAAATATGGGTAGGGTTGTTAAATAAATCATTTGCATTTACAAAAATATACACATGAATTCAAGTGAGTTGAAAAAGATTAAAAATTGTCTTTAGTTGTGCTAAAGTCTTAGGCTAGATGGTCCAGAGAAAACAAATCTGTGATTTATAAAATACTTATTGTTAGCAAAGATTCACTGACCCTTATTGTTGTTGTTGGAGATGGTTCGACACATGATCATCAGCGTAGATTCACTGACCGTTCAAGGTGTTGTAGCTGATTTATTTGAAGTTGCCGTTATATTTTTCTTTCACCACGCGCTGGGGTAAAGAGAAGCTAAGCAGCTATGTCTTCTCTTGTGTTCGACTTGGAGACAGCCGCGTCTCATTTCGTTGAAAGTCAAAATCCGGGGTCTCATAAGAAAGTTTCCCCACCCACCGAAAGTAGCCATGAGAACAAATAGAGTTTTAGTTATTTTATGATTGGTCAAATATTTCTTACGGTGATGTAAATTTCTAATCAACAGTCGCTTTGATCTAAACGGTGTATGTTGTGTTTTCAAAACGAGGGAAAGAGGAGGATGAACAATCTGAAAAGACTTCTAAGAAAGAAAAGAAGATCGGGTGTAGCAGGTCAGAACTAGTCATGGGTGAAGCCAAGTCTCAATCCGTCCCTGCTTTGCCTGAGCGAAAAGAACAGTCTTTAATTGTGGCCAGTATTGCCGTGAACAGTAGTTCGTTTCGGATCATCGCGGTTTAAGCGCCCAACGGCCGGAAGAAGTGCGTCTTATTTTTCCATCAGTTAGGATCCTTCCTGGTAGATTCCTCGCGCCTCTTCTTAGTGGGGGACTGGAATGCCATCCTGGACCCCAAGATAGATAGGGGCGAGGAGCTAGAGGAAGGTCGGGCGATCGTAGTCTGGTTATAACCTGATCGTCAATAGCAAGGAGGTCTAAGGCAATATGGGACGTCCTACTTGCATTGGCAGGGGAGACCAAGTTGTTGGCGGTAAGTGTACTAGTAACTAAAAATGTCCGGCTTAAGACAGAGTACATGGGCACACGGCGGACGAGAATTATTGTTGATGGTGTACCCTTTGATATTAGCAGTGATCATGTGAGAGAATTCTTTGCTCAGTTTGGCTCCGTCGAAGAGGTAGCACGTGTGTCGAGCAAGACAGGGGTGAAAACGGAGGATTTCTGTATCCAGATTACCCTGAACCAGCAGACTTTTACCAACATCCTGCTGTGGCAGGAAATAAAGCTCTATGTCATAGTAGAAGGATGAAAGCCTTACTGCTAGAGAGGTAGGTCTGCCGAACACGTGGCCAAAATGTGCCCGCAAAGGAATTCAGTGGCAAATACTACAGTGGCGAAGGAGGTGGTGGTAGTGCTAGTGGCAGAAGAATCCAGCCAGAAAAAAATGGACGGAGTAGGTGAGAAGGAGTAAAAAAAAACGGTTTCCCCTTCTCCTCAGCGAGACGTCGCACCCAAAATGGTGCCGCCATCTAAAAAAAAACAATCACCTAAAATCCACAAGAAACTCCGCAGGACAAACAGCACCCAGTACAGGCAACCCAATATGAAACTATGGAGTGCGAGGAGATGCCTCCTCATCGTTCGTCTTTACTGAAAAATGGGGAGAAGATGAGGAAGGAGGAAAAACTAAAAAAGAAATGAAAGCAGATCGTAGCAGGGCAGAAATGGCCCTGGTTGCAGCCAATCTGCTCCTGATTCGCCTGCGAAAACACAGCAATAATGTCGAGAGAAAACAAGGAGTCTCTTATCCCCACCCCACTAGAGTTCCTTTAACTCAATCCCCCAACCCATCTCCTACCATTTCCCAATAAAAAGGGAAAAAAAAAAAGACATCACAGGAACCCGAAGACTTGTCAGGTAGCCAGGAAGGCTCTTGAGAGGGATCTTTCCTCCCAGAGGAAGGCCCTCTTAAGGCCGCTCTTTAAAATGTCCTCAATAGACGACAAATCGGTTGAGCACCCTAACGATTTCCCAAACGCCTCCGGGATGATTACCCTTGTAAGAAATACCGGAAGAAACCTTACAGTTTAGTATCATCTTGCGGGGGTGAAGGAAGCCTTCCCGAAATTGAGGATGGCAACAATGAAAAATCCTGAACTGACGAAAATAACACAGCACAGTCCCAGTAATTATTTTATTCGATTTTATTTTTATTTTTATTTTTATTTTTATTTTTATTTTTTTTTGGGGGGGGGGGGTGCTGACATGCGTGTTGCGTTTGATTCTAAATCGGTTCTATCTTCTAGTCGTAAGGACGTTCTTTCCCCTCATCGAATAAGTTCTGTAGTCTATAAATATGACTGTAACTTCGGTGTCACCTAGGGAGGATTACTCAGAATGTTCCACTGAAAATGAAGAAACATATCTGGAAACAAAATGAACTCATCTACAACACTTATTGTTCTTCAATTAGTGAACATCTTAGAAATAACAGAAAGTGTGCTATGGAATTTAATGTGGACTGGTTTTCTGTTTTAACCAATTCCCATTTACTTTTTGATTTAAAAGTGCTGGAGTCTGTTTACATCAGGTCTTTCAAACCCTCGCTGTGTAAACAGCGTAAGTGTTTGCTGAGCCTTGCTATGACCAGTTTCTAGCGGTTCATTCCCCTCACCCATCATTTTTCTCATTTATTCGTTGTCTTTTCCTACTGATTTTTTTTCTTTCCATGAAAGTCTTGTGATTATTCTAAATGGCTAAATTACGAGCAGTCCCGCAACAATGTTTTATGTCTGTCGTAATCCTAAAAGATAATCATCAAAATGGAGGTCGGGAATAATAGTATATCAACAAATACAAGACTCGCACGCTGTGTGAAGTAGATACACTGCTAGTGAACTGCTAATCAATATAATCGCTCTACTCTCGGTATTTAACATCTTCTAACCAAGGCGAATGCAACACAAGATCAATTAAAATAGGTATTCTGGACCCCTAAGGCTGAGTCGACCTCTTCTTTTCTCACCTCAAACGAAGCCTCTTCTGGGTCCCTCTACGATCGGAAGCAAAGAGTATGGATCAGTATGATCACTCTACTCTTCCCTTTACTCCAATAGTGTCCATTTTTTTAAGAAGATAGGAACAAACAATTACTGTATATAGATTGGTATACAACAATGTTATAGTATCGAATCCCAACACTCCGAATTTTGACGTTTAACAAAAACCCATGTAGACAAGACAGACATGTTTAGCTTTTATCCTATTTATCTTGTAGGCATAAAAGAGTTATCGCTTCCAAACTTAATACGTGTAATAACTCACCTAAAGTTTGTTGGTTCCATAAGCTTTCAGCTAAACTATTGATCATTTTAAGTTACTTTTTATAAACTATATTAAATGATTTAAATGCTATTGTAGACAGTATAAATATTACTAAAATATTATACAAAATACTAAAGAACAGTTTGGTTAATTCTTTTCTCGCACTTCCCGCCTGTGGAACTCCCTTCCATATATTTGCTTTCCTAACAGCTACAACATCCAGGAATTTAAATGCAATGTCAATACCCATCTCTTATCCACTTGACTCCAGTCCTTTCTAGATCACCCCGTATATCTTGTTCTTTTCCTTTCTCTCTACCTTCACAACTTTCTTCACACCTGTGTTCCCATACTTCTGTTGTCCTTTCTCTGACACCCCCTGTAACTGGTTTGTCTTTCTCTCCACTCTCCTTCTGTCTAAACTTTTACTCTTATGTAACCCTCTGCGCATCAGTGGCGGTACCGCTTGGCTTTGGCTGAAACGATAAAAAAAACTGTTAGTCTCATTTAATTGTAAAAATAACCGAATCAACCTTTTTCAGTTCTATCGTTATTATTATTATTATTATTATGTCATTTTTCATCATATTTCGATTTCTGCTTTGGTCTCACTACCAACCAAGTCTGCGGGGAGACCTAAGGCAGGTAGTGGCGTGTTGTTATGGCTCCATTTCATGTTTTTCTATCTTCCCTATCATTCCCAGCATTACATAGATAAAGTTTTCCTTAGTGTGTGGGCTGTACTTAATAAGACAATTTTTTGTATATCTCTTAAGCTGGGGTTTCCAGGGATTCTTTCAATGTGTTGTTTTGTTCCATTTTTTATCATTCCAAGTGCACCTACTATCACTGGCACAACTCTTGTTTTCAATTTCCACATTTTTTCTATTTCAATTTCCAGGTCTTTATATTTTGACAGTTTTTCAAATTCCTTGATTGCTATGTTACAATCCGCTGGACAAGCCATATCAATTAATAGACAAGTTTTCTCCTTCTGGTTTTTAACAATAATGTCTGGCCTGTTTGCTTCAATTTTTCTGTCTGTGTAGATGGTGTAATCCCATAGAATGGTTACATCTTCTATTTCTGTAACCGGTGCTGGGTGATGTTCATACCAGTGTTTGTTTACAGCTTTTCCATAATGTTTGCACATTGCCCAATGTAAATATTGCCCAACTCTATCGTGGCGATTTTTATATTCATTTGGGGCAAGCACAGAACAGCCTGAGATTAGGTGGTCTATTGTTTCTTGGTGTTTATCACAAAACCTGCATTTTGGATCCATATTATTATGCATAATATTTGCCTGAAAGTTTCTCGTGAAAAGACTTTGGTCTTTTGCTGCAAGTATAAATCCTTCAGTTTCAGACTTTAATCCAGATGCACGTAACCATCGATGAGTATTAACTTTGTCAACATTGGATTTATTGGCACGTACTGGATATTGGCCATGCAGAGGTTTGTCTTGCCAGCGCTGTTTCATCTTTTCAAGAGTTTATCTTTGGCTTTCATTTTCATATTTTTTGCCGCAATAGTTGGTTCTTGGCTTCTGTTTTGCTTTTCTACAGAATCTACTAACTGTAAATCTTGTTTGTATTTACTGCCTTCTTTTATTATTGAATATTTATTATTATTATTATTATTATTATTATTATTATTATTATTATTATTATTATTATTGTGTCATTTTTCATCATATTTCGATTTCTGCTATGGTCGCACTACCAACCAAGTCTACGGGAAGACATAAGACAGGTCGTGGCGTGTTGTTATGGCTCTATTTCATGTTTTTTCTATTTTCCCCATCATCCCTAGCGTTACATAGACAAAGTTTTCCTTAGTGTGTGGGCTGTACTTAATAAGACAATTTTTGTATATCTCTTAAGATGGGGTTTATTATTATTATTATTATCATTATTATTATTATTATTATTATTATAGCAAACATATTATACACCACCGATTTTCCGACACCAAAATCTCTGCTGGGTCTTCCATTTTGACAGACCAATAGACGTTAAGTCATAATAATTGCATAATCCAGTTTTAACTAATTCTGTACATCTTTCAAGCCTTAAGACTGTTAGAAATTTAAATGAAATATTGAATATGAAT
The DNA here is from genome assembly GCA_037127315.1 of Ascarosepion bandense. Taxonomy (NCBI): domain Eukaryota; kingdom Metazoa; phylum Mollusca; class Cephalopoda; order Sepiida; family Sepiidae; genus Ascarosepion; species Ascarosepion bandense. The sequence continues at coordinate 547,368 of JBBBDQ010001062.1, read as the reverse complement.
TGAACGCTTAACTAAAACAGCCTCTAAAAATTCAAGTGTCTGCTTTTGTGGTCGGAATATCACCGTTCTGCATGCACTATGTCGGTTGCTCTAACAAACAAGAAAAGATGACACAAAACAAATAGCGACGAGAGCAAAGAAAGCAATTACAATAACAGAGAGAATATCCGTTTAATAAAAATGGCTCATTAATTCATCTCGGCTCTTCGTGATGACGACGGCGACTAAAACGACTCTCCTATTCAAAGAAGCCTTTCTCTCCTCCAATCCACCTCAGTCTCACACTCTTCCACCTCTTTTGTATTATTAATGTTATTCCCGTTAACAATTTTACATCTGTCTCGCTCACATAACCACAGGTGATAGGTTGGCCTAATGGTTAGGACCCTGGACAGTGGTAGTATATTAAAACACGGATGTGAGATTAAACATACGGGTTATTTTATACATGTCTTCGCGAAATGAAATTAATTTTGAAATTCGTATGCAATCGAATGTTTGAGTGGTTAGAACTTTCGCATCAGACCATGAGACTCGGGTTCGAATCTCATCATGGCTAAGGTCTGCATTGAGGTAACTTCTTGATGCTAACAAATTGGGGGAGGGGATCCCATCAAATTGCCTGATCCTGAGCCCTATTTGTCAGATTGAACCGTTCGGAATCTGTTGATGGTTGGGCTAGCATGAAGTCATACCTCATCGTGGTCGAGGGTTTGAGCTCATTGGCATTGTTCAAACTACTGATCATAGCAGTTTACGAGGTCCCTGTCAGAATATGCAACTATGGTCCGCTCAGCAGTTACAGTATGAACGACATCTATGATCTGTTAAATGGGCAGGCGCCTGTAATAGAGTTTGGCTACGAAATGAATGTGCCCGGAAACGAAGTGTAGCCAGCCATTATACAAATTTGTGCGCCCAAATCAAAAAGTACTCTGTTAATACTTTTAAAATCTTTAATGACAAAGATGTGAAAACGTTCACTTAACACGTCCTTATCTTTCCGTTCTTATGGAGACGTTTTTCCTAAACCCGATATTTTACAGAACAGTCTTCGTCTATGTGCCCTGTCCTTTCAGGACGTAGGCGATCATGGCTTTCTACGTCTCCCTATCCCTGGTGGCTCTTATCATGCCTTTTCCTGTTACACCATGCAACTCTCGTTCCATCATCCACCTGATTAGGTCCTTCAAATATGTTATCCATTGTTTTCCCCTGTCTCTTTTTCCCTCTATCTTGCCTGTTAGTATCAGGTTCTCCAAGCCCTCCTTCCTCATTGCATGTCCCAGGAAGTCCAGCTGTCTCTTCCTGGTGCTCAGTATTAATTCCCTTTTTGTTTCCATCATTTCTAAGAGCTCATCATTGCACACATGCTCGATCCATGATATTCGCAGGATCCTTTCTGTAGAACCACATTTCAGTTGCTTCAAGTTTTTCCTTCATCTTTGATGATATTGTCCAACATTCACTGCCATATTGAAGAACTGACATCACATAGCAATCCAGTACTCTCATTTTTGTTTCTAGCGAAATTGTCCTGTTTCTTAATACTTTATTCAACTTCTGGAATGCTTCCTTCACCATGCCAATTCACCTTCGGATCTCTGTGTTGCACTTTCCGTCTTCTGTTGTAACACTTCCCAGGTATTTAATTTTTTGTACCTGCTTGATTCTAGTATCCTCGACCTGTATTTGGCATATTGGGATGCCTTTTTTTACTGATGACCATACGTTTTCTTGCAGTTTATTTGCAGTCCTTTCTTGTCACTCTCTTCAGCTACCTTCTGTAGGAGGTATTGTATTTTTTTTTCTGTCTGCTATCAGCACTGTATCATCTGAGTACCTTATATTGTTTAAATTGTGGCCTCCGATGACAAATCCAGGCATAACTTTCAATGCTAAATCTGTGTTTCTGTAAAGAAAGTCATCTGAAAATAAGCAGCTATTATGATTAGAAAAGTTGTTTTTAAACCAGGCCGAAGTCAGAATTGCCGAAAAAATGATCTACTTCTCTCAAAAATGAGGTTAAGACCAAAAATTTAAACTCGAAAAAAATCTAACCGAACCAGAACTTATTTTGTGGACCATCTCAGGAAGACAATCAAGTAATAATGATGATAATTATTTTTATTGGACCAGTTCTTGAAAATTATTAATAAAATATATTTAGCTAAACAAAACAATGTCAATTTTATGAAATAGAAAATACTTCGTATTTCCTTTAATTAAATCATAAAGAAACGGAAATAGGATTATCCCACTCGACTTCGTGAAACGCCGTACGACGGCGCTGGTTAAATTAATCTCTCTCTCTCTCTCTCTCTCTCTCTCTCTCTCTCTCTCTCTCTCTCTCTCTCTCTCTCTCTCTCTCTCAGGGGAACATCTCGTTTCCCCAATCCGTTAATCACTGAACTATTTTTCCCTTTCTAATGCATGCCTAGCGTTCGCACATGTCTTCAAAAACCTCCACCTACAAAGTAAATTAATCTTTTCCTTGGTGGTTCCAACTCAGCACAAAGCTGACTTATTCTGACTAACTCTAACTTCTGGACCAAGAAAAAGAAAGATATAACCATAACCATGCTTAAATTATCCAACGACAAAGTAGGTACAAACCTTTCGTTGTTCCAACTCTGCGTTAGGCTGATTCGAATTCGACATACGATGCTTATCCATACTTACACCCACTTCTGGACCAAAATGAAAACGGACATAGCCAAGAGACACTGAGAACTTTATTTTACGACAGTTTATATAAAAAGGGAAGAAACTATTTGGTAGAAACCCAAGTTTTTGTATATATCTTGAATTGTTTACGTGTGAAAACTCACCCACCTAAACACACACACGAAATCATTAAATCTGTGCTTTTTAAAAGATTTAAAATATGAAGATGAATGAGAGAAAAATGTGTTTGTGGTTAAATACCGACAAGACGAAGTACAAACAAATTTAACAACTGATTAACATGCATCAATATAATCTCTTCTTCTTTTCTTTTCTTTTTTTCCTGGACATTCAATTAAAAATTATTTCATCACTTTCTGCGATTCCTTATATTAAGCTACGCAGGTTCTTGTCAGAAATTTGTTAGGTTTGGTGCGTGGCAGTTAGCATTGATTTAAAAAATAAATTCAATGAACACACACGCACACAATGAATTTTTTCCCACCATACAAAAAATAAAGATAGACAGAAAGTTTTTAAGTCATTTGTCATCTAATCCCCCACATCTTCTGGAAAAGGGGTTCACTCTTTGTTTTATCACCAATGATCCTCAGGGTTAGACGTGTTCGCCGACAGCCCCACAAAACTAGTAAGACGAAAATTCACCCACATACACAAACAGTAAGCAGAAAACGAACTTCTCAACCCAATTGATCCAAATTCAGGGAACACTCTCATCATGGACACAACCTCCATCAATTGATAGCGAGGTTCAATTTTCTTCATGTACACACCCTCCATCAATTGATAGCGAGGTTCGATTTTCATCATGTACACCCCTCCATCAATTGATAGTGAGGTTCAATTTTCTTCATGTACACCCCCTCCATCAATTGATAGCGAGGTTCGATTTTCATCATGTACACCCCCTCCATCAATAGAGAGCGAGGTTCGATTTTCATCATGTACACCCCTTCCATCAATTGATAGCGAGGTTCAATTTTCATCATGTACACCCCCTCCATCAATTGATAGCGAGGTTCAATTTTCTTCATGTACACACCCTCCATCAATTGATAGCGAGGTTCAATTTTCTTCATGTACACCCCCTCCATCAATTGATAGCGAGGTTCGATTTTCATCATGTACACCCCCTCCATCAATTGATAGCGAGGTTCGATTTTCATCATGTACACCCCCTCCATCAATTGATAGCGAGGTTCGATTTTCATCATGTACACCCCCTCCATCAATTGATAGCGAGGTTCAATTTACATCATGTACACCCCCTCCATCAATTGATAGCGAGGTTCAATTTTCTTCATGTACACACCCTCCATCAATTGATAGCGAGGTTCAATTTTCTTCATGTACACCCCCTCCATCAATTGATAGCGAGGTTCGATTTTCATCATGTACACCCCCTCCATCAATTGATAGCGAGGTTCGATTTTCATCATGTACACCCCCTCCATCAATTGATAGCGAGGTTCAATTTTCATCATGTGCACCCCTCCATCAATTGATAGCGAGGTTCGATTTTCATCATGTACACCCCCTCCATCAATTGATAGCGAGGTTCGATTTTCATAATGTACAACCCCTCCATCAATTGATAGCGAGGTTCGATTTTTATCATGTACACCCCCTCCTTCAATTTATAGTGAGGTTCGATTTTCATCATGTACACCCCCTCCATCAATTGATAGCGAGGTTCGATTCAGAATTTCTCGACATGACGTTTGTTTCCACCTTTCCTTTCATTGTGAACGTGCAACGGACCCTTCCCAGATTTTTGGTACAAACTGATAGTCAAACGAACGGAGACACGACCTCATTGGCCGATTGGTGGCAAGCTGGTTGACGTCCCGTTGTATGTCTTCGGCATGTCGCTTTCAGTTTTTTGTGGTCGGAATGTCATCGTTCTACTTGCACTATGTCTCTGTCTCATTCATTGTTGAATATTTATCTGTACAAAGAACAGCAGGATTTTTTGTATTGCTTTGTCCGTAACAATGGACTAGTTCATCACGCAATGATTAACATGTCCTCACTTCTGAATAATGATAATCTATGATAACACGAGACATACTCAGTTACGTCGTTCTATCATAAGGAGCGAATTTTTAAATTAAAAACAATAGATAAATTAAATATATAATTATACTAATGTATAATTCCATTATAAATAACAATCATAAAAAGAATGCTTGAGCACTTCGACATAGTGGAATATTTAGTAAGATTGTCTCACTAGATCAATTACGGCAGAGCAGTGAGTTCAATCCTTGCTGGATGCTCCACACGTTCGGCCTTGTGCCATATCTAAGCTGCGCTTAGAAAATCACCATAAATATGAATACATGTGGATATTTTAAGAAATAAGAATACAGGTGGGTATTTTAAGAAATAAGAATACAGGTGGATATTTTAAGAAATAAGAATACAGGTGGGTATTTTAAGAAATAAGAATACAGGTGGGTATTTTAAGAAATAAGAATACAGGTGGGTATTTTAAGAAATAAGAATACAGGTGGGTATTTTAAGAAATAAGAATACAGGTGGGTATTTTAAGAAATAAGAATACAGGTGGGTATTTTAAGAAATAAGAATACAGGTGGGTATTTTAAGAAATAAGAATACAGGAGGGTATTTTAAGAAATAAGAATACAGGTGGGTATTTTAAGAAATAAGAATACAGGAGGGTATTTTAAGAAATAAGAATACAGGTGGGTATTTTAAGAAATAAGAATACATGTGGGTATTTTAAGAAATAAGAATACAGGTGGGTATTTTACGAAATAAGAATACAGGTGGGTATTTTAAGAAATAAGAATACAGGAGGGTATTTTAAGAAATAAGAATACAGGAGGGTATTTTAAGAAATAAGAATACAGGTGGGTATTTTAAGAAATAAGAATACAGGAGGGTATTTTAAGAAATAAGAATACAGGTGGATATTTTAAGAAATAAGAATACAGGTGGGTATTTTAAGATATATTTTTTATGAAACGATTTTAAATTGACAACTTTTCCATTTCTGTTACACTTGGCCATAATCCCTAATCCTTCATTTAGTAATTCACCCCCGTTTTGGAATAACATAACAGCTAACTTTTCTTCGTCTTTATATTTTGCCACCGTTGTAAGGCTTGGCTGTTTGTATTATACTCCACGTTATGTCTGGGTCTTTTCTATATTCTAATTTCAATTTCCATACGAGGCTAGCTAAATTGTACAGTTTTTTAAAGTTTTCTAGTTTAAATGTAGACTTATGATTATTTCATCTAGTCTTAAAAATATCCTTGGTTGATCCCAAATATGTTTTGTTTTGACCATATATATATATATATATATATATATTTATATATATATATAATTATGAATTAAAAGTACATTGCAACACGGAATTGTTTTGTTTCGAGATAGAATCTTGTCATAAGGCAATGTTGGATGTTGGTTGTGAAAATGATTTACATTTTCAGTAAATGTAAATCATTTTCACAACCTACGTCCAACATTGCCGAATGACGATATTCCATCTCGAAACAGAGAAATTTCCGTGTCGCAATGTATTTTTAATTCATAATTATATGATTATATTATGCTCTACAATATTCATTGTATTGGGCCCTGTTTATGCAAAAAAAATAACTGCCTGGGAACTCAAAATTGTAAAACCTTGGGTCCTCTTTACTGAATGTCTATTATGTTTAATCATGGGCCGTTTTAAACATCATATTTTGGGTTTAATTTCGGTTAAAAATAAAGACAAAAATTCTCCAACATTTAGATACTTTTTTATTAAGTTGGTTCTAAGTTTTCGGCTCACATGAGCCATCTTCAGAGAGGTTATAAAATGGCTTAGAACCAACTTAATAAAATATTATCCAAATGTTGGAGAATTTTTGTCTTTATTTTCAACCGAAATTAAAGCCAAAATACGATGTTTAGAACGGCTCATGATTAAACATAATAGACGTTCATTGTCTGTTATATTTAACAGTATATGTTTAGACAATTATTTGCTGCCTCGATACACTATATATATATACAACGGTCTTTGTTATAATAGAGAGGATTATTGTCGTTTTTGTTGTTGTTTGTCTATATATATTCCCCGTACGTGTCTGGTGATCATTAATAAAGACGGAGTGATAGCGAAAGTCCTATTAACAGACGTTAAACACTTCTACCTTCTCTTCTTTATTTCTTTCTGTCTTTGATTTTCTTACTGAAACCAAGTAGTAGTATCTTTTCCCTCTTTCCGCGCGATCAAAACGTCTGTTATTTATGAGGAATTAACCGGGCGTAACGGTCGTGCAAACTTACAAAGAGTGGGGACAAGCACAATTATAATCGGATTATTATTATTATTATTATTATTATTATTATTATTATTATAACTCACTCTTTTCATGCGGAAATTAATTGTGTGCAGCGGGGGTTAAATAACAAGTCTCCTCGCCTTTTACCCGAGGTATTTTAAATAACAAGTCTCCTCGCCTTTTACCCGAGGTATTTTAAATAACAAGTCTCCTCGCCTTTTACCCGAGGTATTTTAAATAACAAGTCTCCTCGCCTTTTACCCGAGGTATTTTAAATAACAAGTCTCCTCGCCTTTTACCCGAGGTATTTTAAATAACAAGTCTCCTCGCCTTTTACCCGAGGTATTTTAAATAACAAGTCTCCTCGCCTTTTACCCGAGGTATTTTAAATAACAAGTCTCCTCGCCTTTTACCCGAGGTATTTTAAATAACAAGTCTCCTCGCCTTTTACCCGAGGTATTTTAAATAACAACCCGAGGTCTCCTCCGCCTTTTACCCGAGGTATTTTAAATAACAAGTCTCCTCGCCTTTTACCCGAGGTATTTTAAATAACAAGTCTCCTCGCCTTTTACCCGAGGTATTTTAATAATACTGTCATTTGGATAGTTTTGATTTTTTTTCTTTTCTTTTCAAATTTTTTTTTTTAATCATCTCACCCCAAGCAAGGCATTCCACTGCCACTATTGCGCATGGGGCTACATAGGGGAAGGTAAAGAGAGAGAGAGTGGTTAGACATAGGGAATGTCAGGAGGAAGGTGACAGATGAGTAAGGATACCGAGGATGAGGGTTGGGCAGATGGGAAGAGTGTTTGATAGAATGGGAGCAGGTTAGTGTGTCAGGAGGTGTCTATTGACCTTACATTTAAACCCCTGGAGATTGTATCCGTCGGGGAAGCAATCGTGTGGAAGAGAATTCCACAGTCGGGAAGTGCGAGGAAAGAAACTGTTGGAGTAGAAGTTGCGGTTGCATTTTATCGGTTTCACTGTAAAAGGGTGGGATCTAGTTGCTAATCTAGTATCTCGTGCAAATTCGTATTTAGGGGGTACTAGTGATCTAAGTTCATTGGAGCAGAAGCCGTGAAAGTATTTATAAAATACTTTCTGTAATTTTTGGATTTTGTAATTCTTAATTTTCGAAATTCTTTCAACTTTTTCAGACTCTGCGGTACTCTTCCAAGTTCGTTAGTGATGATGGGTCCAACTGGCAATTCCTTACGCCACACAATAATTTTTTTTGTCAGAGCTTTCTAATAAGGACCAGATTTTTTAAAATTTGATTTTGCTCTTTGCCCTGATGTAACAACAAAACATCTACCAGATCTGAACAGATGTATTCACCTGTTGTTCTTTTTCCCGTGACTACATTTGATTTTTTGATTTGGTTAATAGTTTAAATTTCAATATCTCCGATAAGTTATTTTTTATTCTCCTAAACAGATTTTGATTTGTGCATAAACTAATATTTTAGTTTTCATTTGCATGGTCCAGTGCTAACATCTTGCACAATTCTCAGTGGATTAACTTTCCTATCCAATCATGCTTACTTTTCTATTCCATCTGCGATAATGTACTGCATATGACACTTGGTTGCTTAACAGATTCAAAGCGACTTTTTTTTTATTTTGCTGTGAATTGTTTAGTTTTTTTTTTGGTGGGGGGGGGGGTTGTTTTGTTTTGTTTTGTTTTTTTGTTTGTTTTTTTGTTGATTTTTTTATTGATTTCATCACAAGCAAGGTGATAAAACCACTAAGATGCAAGGGGTTGCTGAGTGCGAAAGAATCTTGGAAAACGTTATTGATGAGAGAGGACAAAAAAGAATATAAATTAAGAAGACAGACGATCACGATTGACGTTGCATTTAAACTTCTGAACGTCGTATTTGACTGGAAGGCAAGGAGCCAGAAGACAATTCAAATAAGTGCGAGAGAACTGTTAGCTTGATGACATGAAGCTGCTACTGCGCAAAAAAGAGAGAATATTTCTTTTTAACAATGTTTCTAGTTTAGCATTTATTGGACCATATTCTCAATACGAAGTTTGGTAAGAATCGGAAATATTGATGTTTTATTTTTCTTAGTAGGCGAGTCCTATTCATAATATAAAACACAGTCTCAAACAGTTTTTTGATTTTTAAAGAACTAGCAGTATAGCCCGGCGTTGCTCGGGTGTAATGAAAGCTTTAAAACTAATCCATGGTCTTGGAGCTCAGACTCTTTGGACGTTGGCACGAAAGACTAAAAGGCAATAGTTGTTTCCAGTTAAAGCGAAACCAAAGACTGAAAGAAAAATGAATGGATGTAACTCAAATTTGGATTTCCTGGTATCGATATCAAATGAGTTTTTTTCGTCGTAAACTGAATTTTGAAGGCTAAATAAGTCCTCTGAGTAAATGGTATCATGGCTGAGACTAAGAACTACAATTATACCTACTTAGAGTCAAACCCGAAGCATAAAATAAAAGGGCTGAAAAAATACAGACATACAGGCAGATAAACAGACACACACGCAAACATCTTGCCTCTTATGTATATATATATATATATATATATATATATATATATATTATCGGTTTTCTGCACTATTGTAAGAACTGCAACCTTGAAACTTCTGAATATCGTTTCTTATGTCATTGTCTATGAGTGTATCAAATTTGATTAAAATCGGACCACTCCTTCTATAAACCGATTTTTTCGATTATCGATTTTCGATATTTATCAGGGGTACCTTGACAGAAAACCTAGCTAAGAACACTCGCAGACGCGTATAGTACAACTGTGTAAATTTTCAAGAAAATCGGTTCAGCCGTTTCGGAGTCTATAGGTAACGGACACACACACACACACACACAAAGTTACATTTATAAATAAGTTTAGATAATAATAACAACATAATAATAAAGAAAATAATATTCAAAAACTTTAAAGTAACAATAATAATAATAATAATAATAAAGAAGGAATTTAACAATAATTGATAAAATTACGAAAATAAAAATAAAAAGTCATAATACTATTTTTCGTAAAAGCTATTTAAAAATACTCTTACATTAAAATAATACTATTTTATAAAAACTTTACGTAAAAATAATAAAAATAATAATAATAATTTCTCTTTGAATTCCAATCGCGTCTCAGTCAGCTGTCGCTTGGCAACCCATTTAGGAGAAGGAAAACTCAGAACTGCAACCCGCAACTCAAGGTGTTAATCGTGCCGAGGAGTGAATGGCTACTACGTTATGAGGTCACAAACAATCCCCTACAGGCTTCGGGACCCTGTTTGTAAAAGACCGTTATTCAACGTGCCGGGCAACTTTGGGTGGATCTTTGGCCCCATGCGTCACTCGTGGGAAAAATATGAGGAATACAAATAGAAATAAAAATTCCCTTATGGCTCTTCCATTGGATAAACAGGGAGCTCGTCCTTCAGGAGGGAACCTACCTGAGGTCGAAAAATCTGCCATAGGAACAAACTCCTACACAAAGAATGAATCTTCAGGTCCCCACAACCAGGATAATCCTAATGATGGGCCTGAAAATTCTCCTCTATAACCGCATATTTAAAGAAAGAAAAAATAAAATGGTCTCGTGAGGAGTACAAAGTCGTTATGACTGCATTTCATGAAGCGTTACTCAAACCTCAAAAAAACATCACTCGCCAAACATATGACATTTGGCGAGAAAAAGTTTGACAAACAAATAGAAAGTACATTGACGAAAATAAATTAACCAATGTACGAAGATATATCATGAGAAATAACCAATTGACAGAGGTTGAAATTAATGAGATAAAAAGAATCCCAACCAGAATAGACGAATCAACAAAATATGAAAAGGAACCGGAATCAGAAATAAAAGTAGTAACATCAAACAAGCCATAGGTCATAATGTAGAAACCGTGATACACACAAATCACTGTGAAGATAACACTGTAATTTTAGAAGTGATGGAAAGGTGTGATCTGAGTCAGTTACAAGACGACAATAAAACGAGTTCAGAACACATTGAACAGAATTATTTTACGGAAAACAAGAAAAATATACAAGAAGCCAAGAAAGAAATCAAGAACCATATAAGTCAGATACAAAATATTGCAATGGAGGAGCGAGAACAGCTCCCAAAATTACAACCAACAAAGCATAACCTCGAAACTATTAAGCTCTACAATGCAGCACTCAAATTAATTTTGGATGAAGAAGACACTCATATAAATCTCAATGAAGCAATGTATGCATCAGCAATAGCAGCAACAAAAAAATTGAACATCATTTAAAAACAAGTGCAGTCTCGCAGACATAAAGATCCACCTTGGAAAAGAAAAATAGAAAAAGAAATCGAACAACTTAGAAGTGAACTATCAGTACTCGATGAACTGACAAGAGGAATAAATGTAAGAACTAGAAAAGGCAGAAGAGTCGAAAGAAAATACAACATTAGAAATGAAAATGAAGTCATCTCAACTAAGGAAAAAATAAAGCAAACAATACAACTGAAGGCTCAAAGAATAAGACGCTATGAGAAAGCATCAAGATTCTACAGACAAAACAAGATTTTTCAAACCGATGCAAATAAATTTTACAGGGAAATAGGTAAAAAAGAATTGAAGCGAAACTCCCCATCAAAATGGAAGAAGTTATACAGTTCTGGGAAAAAATAACATAACAACGAAGTAGATTGGATTGCACAAGAGATAGAACGAATGAAAAATAAACCAGAACAGACATGGCCTGGAATCACAGACAAGGATGTTAAATGTGCACTGAATATAGCACACAATTGGAAGTTTCCAGGTATAGATAAAATTCCTAACTTTTGGCTATATTATTTAAATACAGCATATTAAAACTAGCCAAGGAACTTCAAGAAATGGTTAAAGATCCCACTAAAATTCCTGCATGGATGACCAAAGGAATTACATTTCTTCCACCCAAGAATAGTGACACAAACAACCCGAAAAACTAGACCAATTACATGCCTTCCGACAACATACAAACTATTAACATCTATTTTAACAAAACAGACATATTTATTCTTGGAAAGAAATGACGTGTTACCGCTTGAACAAAAAGGGTGCAAACGTGGCTGTTACGGATGTAAAGACTAATTGCTTATTAACAGAATGATCCTGGAAAACTGCTACTGCTACAATACAAAGAAAAATCTTAGTACTGCCTGAATAGATTACCGTAAGGCATTCGATAGCGTGCCACATTCTTGAATTTTCAAGACCTTAAATATTTACAAGATATCACCCGCCATCATCAATTTCAACAAACAATGCATGTCGATATGGAAAACAACCCTTTACCTCAATCATACAAATGGAACGAATAAGTCTGGTGAAATAAACATCAAAAGAGGTATATTTCAATGTGATTCTTTGTCGCCATTACTATTCTGCATATCATTAATAGCACTAACCAGTCAACTTAACAAGACAGAATGTGGTTATAAAATAGCCCAAAAGAAAATAAACCATCTATTTTACATGGATGACGTAAGTCAAGCTAAGAATGATAACGGGCTGGAAGGTCTTCTGTAAACTGTAAAATTCATCAGTAAAGACATTCGAATGAAATTTAATTTGAATAAATGTGCTAAAGCTAGTTTTACGTGGATCCCTACAAGAAACATTCTCAATTAGCTAAGACCCTGCTGTAACAATAAAAGAATTAAAGCCAGAAGAATCTTATAAATACCTAGGTGTAAATGAGAGTGAAAAAATTCACCATAAAAAAATGAAAGAAATAGTGCGTAAAGAGTACTATAGAAGGCTAGGACTGATATTAAAAACTGAAATGAATTCTCGGAACAGAATTATGGTCATTAATAGCCTTGCCATCGATGTTGTAGGCCGTCTATACCCAGTAAAGAAGGTGGAAGGGGACTTATTCAGCTAGAATTTTCATACAAGACAACAACTATTGGCTTACTAACATACATAGAAACAACAAAGGACTGGATGATACAATTAGTCAAGCAACATGAAGAAAGAAAAAATATGCAATAATAAAAGAAGGCAGTAAATACAAACAAGATTTACATTTAGTAGATTCTGTAGCAAAGCAAAACAGAAGCCAAGAATCAACTATTGCGGCAAAAATATGAAAATGAAAGCCAAATATAAAGCACTTGAAAAGATGAAACAACGCTGGCAAGACAAAAAAACTTCTGCATGGCCAATATCCAGAACGTGCCAATAAATTCAATGTTGATAAAGTTAATAATCATCAATGGATACGTGCATCTGGATTAAAGTCTGAGACTGAAGGCTTTTTTATGCAGCACAAGATCAAAGTCTTTTCACTAGAAACTTTCAGGCAAATATTATACATAATAATGTAAATCCAAAATGCAGGTTCTGTGATAAACACCAAGAAACAATAGACCATCTCATCTCAGGTTGTTCTGTACTTGCCCCAAATTAATTTAAAAATCGTCACGATAGAGTGGGGCAATATTTACATTGGATAATGTGCAAACACTGTGGAAAATATATAAACAAAGACTGGTATGAACATCACCCAGCACCGGTTGCAGAAATGGAGGATGTCACCATTCTATGGTTACATATTACACCATCTACACAGACAGAAAAATTGAAGCAAACAGGCCGGACATTATTTTTAAAAACCAGGAGAAAACTTGTCTATTAATTGATATGGCTTGTCCAGCGGATTGTAACATAGCAATCAAGGAATTCGAAAAACTGTCAAAATATACAGACCTGGAAATTGAAATAGAAAAAATGTGGAAATTGAAAACAAAAGTCGTGCCAGTGATAGTAGGTGCACTTGGAATGATAAAGAATGGAACAAAACAACACATTGAAAGAATCCCTGGAAACCCCCCAAAAATTGTCTTATTAAGTACAGCCTACACACTAAAGAAAACTTTGTCTATGTAACGCTAGGGATGATAGGGGAGATAGAAAAAACATGAAATGGAGCCATAACAACACGCCACGACCTGCCTTAGGTCTCCCCGCAGATTTGGTTGGTAGTGCGACCATAGCAGAAATCGAAATATGATGAGAAAGGACATAATAATAATAGTAAAGTAAACATGATAACAATAATGATAAAAAAATTTCATGGTATAAAGGCTTTAACGGGAAATTCTAGAGTTTTTTCTGAAGTTTAACTTCGATTTTGTTTTGGAATCGTATATCTATTTTTATGTTTACATTTAAAATTATTTTAAATGAAAATTCTGTTTTCGTAATATATATATATATATATATATATATATATATATATATATATAAGTTGGCTTAGAAAAATAAGTCAGTGTCGTATAGCATAGAACAGAAGGAGGAGCTCTGACGGGGTCAACTCAGCGAGGGTAGTATGATGTTGCAAGACCCGAAACTGCCCAGTGCTGAGTAAAGTACATCACTGACGACATCCTCCTGCGCTACAGAATGTGCGTATTTTCGAAGTATATATATATATATATATACACACACACACACAGAGAGAACCTAATGTATGCGACCCCCTTCGTCAGCGACCACCTGCTATTAACGACCTTTTCTCTATGTATGAACAATTTGCTAATGTTAATTAAGCTCCAATAAGCGACCTCTTCCAAAACGCGACCACCGACCAGCATGAAAGAATAAAATCACCGGTCAAGCGACCACTTTAACAAAAATTCATTTTGGCCGTACAGTCCTAACTTCTAAATTAGGAGAATTTAAGTTAATAATCTATTTCATTTTCCTTTAATCTAAGCCAGAAACACTTTCTCGTTGTTTTGTTATTGTAGTGAAGTGTCAAAGATTTATTTGTTGAAATGGCGGCGGTCAAACGGCGGCTGTCTTGTATTAACATGTACTTATTACATTTGACAAGTTCAAGAGATTTGTCGGTTTCTGTACCAAGTTGGATAAATTAGAGTGTAGGAGAAAAAATCACATCCAAGTAAAATTTAAATTTTCAATGTTTATCTCTTTCATTATCTTTATTTTTTCCTCAATCGTTTTAATCTCTCTCTCTCTCTCTCTCTCTCTCTCTCTCTCTCTCTCTCTCTCTCTACCCTGATCGTTGTAATTTTTTCTTGTAGGTTTGTTTATTTTTCCATATATTATCGCAGATTCTCTTTTACTATCACTCAGTTCTAAGAAAAAACTGAAAGCTTTGGTTCATAAAGACCAAGAAATGATGGACCAAATACCAAATAAATAAGTGCCAACATCAATCAGAATCGAAATCGTCACATTACAAAAAAAAACACCACCCCGGCTGCAATAACAGATTTTTTAAGTCTCTACAAGTGTGAATAAAGAATTTTTATTTCTTTTCTTAACCGTTGTAAATACATTTTCAATGTTAAAAAATAATTATGCTGAATAAATTTAAAAGTTAGACCATCTTATATTCTCATTTATTACCAGATTACATTATAAAATACTAAAATATGTAAATTGTGGAGAGTGAAATATACGATCGTGGGGAGGATAGGTCACAAGTCTTTAGTGAGCGACGACCTGCCGTATGCGACCAGTTTTTAATGGCAGTAGGGGTGGTCGCATACAACATGTTCCACGTATATATATATATAATTTTATATAATTTTTCAAGAAAATAAAAGACCATCTAATCATAAATTCTGTCTCGTTTTGAATTTAACGCACGGTTAACACATAGTTCATTCACAAAACTGAATGAAGCAATAATGTTTATTTGTTTTTTTTTTAATATTTTTTTTTTTTAATCATGTCACCCCGAGCAAGGCGGTAACGCCACTGATGTGCAGGGGGCTACGAAAAAGATTGGAAAAGAGAAAACCGGAGACCACATCCTAAACAGGGAACAAGGGATGAGCCTCTTCACCTGTTCAACATCGGCAGAATCTTATCTTTGAAATTCTCCGATAACTTTAGAACAGAATTTTGTAATTTCAGTCAATACTGAATTTATATTTTTAAGCCGGAATTTTACAAATTAAGACCACGCTTATTTTTTTTTTTAATTTTTTAGAAATTGTTGCAACGGAAGGTAGAAAACATTCTATATTCTTAAATTCATATTAACTCTATTTTGTTTAGTTTGAAAATCTACTTTAATCACACGAGAAAAGTTATCCAGCCAAATGGTCACAAATTTCCTTTAAAATTCACGCAGCGTAGTCTTGTAAAAAACGAGCACCAATTTTGCTCTTTCAACTCAGCGAATTAGCAATTTTTGTGCAAAATATAAAATAATTATTTCTATCTATAGAGGGTTATCCATTCTTTTCCAGTTTATAGTGGGGAGTCCGTTCTAGTGACGGGTAGTAGTGTGTTGTTGCAGATTAACGGAATTTAGCCTCGTTGTAGATAGCCCACTATAAGTCATAAAATGATTATATATCAAGAAAAGCAAATTGAGTTGAAAAATAACATTTTATATATACACATATCAATTAAGGTTTTTACCATTAACGTAATCGTTTATATATGGGTCCAATGGACGTTAAAATGTTCATGGCAATAAAATGCTGAAAAGAGAATTAATGCTTAGGAATGTGGGAGCGTTGTAAGTAAGGAATGTCTTTGATGTATTCGCTCCTTAGGTCAGTAAGTAGTTTTGAGACAGCGAAAGATAAGATGAGAGGGGTAAGGGAGGCTAGGATAGTAAGCCGCTTGACGTAAGTCAAGGGGGATAGTGATTACACTCCTTGCTCTCAAGTCAGTCCGTGTGGGTCTGTCTGTCTTTCTATGCTTTTTGTATCGGCTTTTTATATCTTTTTGGATCGCAGCAGATCATTTGGGAATTCATATCCGTATTTGATTCTGGGCTTCCCATTGGCCGATAAATAAAATTCGCGTAGTCTCACGAAGTGGATATTTAATATTTAATTAATTTTTAGTTTTCAACCGGAACATCTGCGCGAACCCGGATGCGCACCGACGAGTTTTGGTCATTTGCTTTCTGGTCATTAGAGTGCAAACATCCGGTCCATCACTTTTGCTCGGTCGGTATCACCACATATCAAATCAAAAACTTAGTAAAAATAGCAAAACACAATAATAGGCTCCAAATTATAAAACACAAGACAGCAACTGCGTAAAATTTTAAGATAAAAAACATTTATTTACAGTTTCCGCAATTACGAAAAAAATGGTACAAACAAAATTTGCACAAAAATTTCCTTTTGTATGTTTATTAAGGTGAGACAACAATTTATGATGAAAGATCACCAGCCAAAAAAAAGTGGGGGATTACAACTCGGCAAAAGACAATGTTATTTTGAAATGACGAAAAGAGAAAATAAGAAAACAATAAGGCAGTAAAAGTCAAAGGTGCAACCACCTTTGAGAAAAAACAAAAAGACCTACTTGGAAATTGCCCCACGTATTATGTTTTTTTGTTTTTGTTTGTTGTTTGTTGTTTGTTGTTTTTGTTTTGTCTTTTTGGGGGATAGTCTCTTTTTACACAGTTCATTCTTAACAAAATTTTTCAAAAATCCTTTCGTTTTAGCTGTCCAACCTCTGAAGAATTTCACTGGAACTTCAAATTTCTCTCGTATCTTTGTGGCTGGCTGTTAACAGAGCCTTCTTGAAGTTCTCTTGATATCAACGACTTCTTTGATGTTGACCTGGCTTCTTTCCTTGCTGTCAAAATATTTTCTCCCCATGCTGTCAAAAGGTCTTGTTATAGTATAGGGGGGGTATCTTATCTTATTTATTCTTTTTCTAGTTGTAGTAGGATTCCGTTCTAGTGAAGGGTAATTGTATACCGTTGCAGGTTAACGGAATTTGGCCTGTGGAAGATAGCCCACTATAATTCATGAAATGATTATAAATCAAGAAAGGCAATTTGAGTATAAAATAACATTTATATATATGTACACATGTCAATTAATGTTTTACAATTAGAGCAATACTTGAAATAAAGGTCCAACGGAGGTTAGAATGTTCATAGAAAATATAATGCTGAAAAAGATAAAAGGCTTAGGAGTGTGATGAATGTTCATTTTGAAGTTGCCACTTCTAAGGTCAGTAAGTCAGTAAGTTGGTTTGTGTGGAATGTCTTTGAAGAGGTCACTCCTGAGGACAGTATGTACTTTTGAGACAGGGAGAAGGAAAGAGGTCAGCATGGTAAACGCTCGACTTAAGATAAGGGGAGGCACTGATAATTCTATCCTTTCGGTCCTTCTATCTGATGATGCTTTTTGTCTTCGCTTTTTATATCTGCCTTTTGGATCAAAAGCTCGTTTTGAATTTCACGCTTGTATTTGATTCTGGGCTTCCCATTGGCTGGTAAATAAAATTCGCGTAGGCTCGCGAAATGGAAATTTGATATTTGATTAATTTTTATTTTTCAACCGGAACATCTGCGCAAACTCGGATGCGTACGACGAGTTTTGTTCATTTGCCTTTTTGTTGTGAGAGAGCCAACATCCGGTTTCTCGTTTTTGTTCGGTCGGTATCACCACAATAGTATCTACTGACCTGGGCTTCATTTATTCAAAATTTTAGGCTCACCTCTGACCCACTATTGGAGATGTTATTAGAGTATGAGACCAGGTCTCTCATTGGTCAATGTATACGAAAAAATAATTTCCATATCGTGGAAATGGATCCTTTATAAATGTTGGCGGGTTAAAACCGTGTGTGAGCCGAAAAAGTTATACATTTATAACCAATATCATACAAACCGTCTGGTCTTCATAAAAATACACTTCTCTTAAAAGAATATGTATTTAAGCAAAAAACAACCTAAACGATTATACACTTAAACAAGGGTAACATTTTTAAAATAATGAAAATACAATTTTTATAGTTCTTTTTGGTCCTTATTTTTGGTTAGATATTTTCGGCTTTCCAATAAATCCTAAATTTCCTGTAAGTTTTCGAGCTGGTTAAGATATTTCACATCATGGACATGGCAGGCCAATAATTGCAATCGTTCCGTTTGTTGAATTTTTATACCTCAGGCTAACCAAGTGTCATCCAGTCGAATATACCTCGCTTCTATATTAGTATTATGTTGTCATTTTTCATCCTATTTCGAGTTCTGTTTTGGTCGCTCTACCTGCCAAGTCTGCGGGAAGATCTAAGGCCGGTCGTGGTGTGTTGTTATGGCTCCAATTCATGTTGTTTCTATCTTCCCTAACATCCGTAGCGTTACATAGACAAAGTTCTCCTTAGTGTGTGGGCTGCACTTAACAAGACAATTTTTTGTATATCTTTTAAGGTTGGGTTTCCAGGGATTCTTTCAATGTATTGTTTTGTTCCATTTTTTATCATTCCAAATGCACCTACTATCACTGGCATGATTCTTGTTTTTAATTTCCACATTTTTTCTATTTCAATTTCCAGGTCTTTATATTTTGACAGTTTTTCGAATTCCTTGGTTGCTATGTTACAATCTGCTGGACAAGCCATATCAATTAATAAGAAAGTTTTTTCTTTCTGGTTTTTAAAAATAATGTCCGGCCTATTTGCTTCAATTTTTCTGTCTGTGTAGATGGTGTAATCCCATAGAGTAGTGACATTTTCTATTTTTGTCACCGGTGCTGGGTGATGTTCATACCAGTGTTTGTTTCTTGGCTTCTGTTTTGCTTTTCTACAGAATCTACAAAACGTAAATCTTGTTTGTATTTACTGCTTTCTTTTTATTATTGAATATTTTTCTTTCTGTTTTCATGTTATTTGACTAATTGTATCCTTCAGTCCTTTGTTGTTGCTATGTATGTTAGTAAGCCAATAGTTGATGTCTTGTATGACGTTTCTAGCTGAATAAGTCCCCTTCCACCTTCTTTACAGGGTATGTATAGACGGTCTACATCAGCCTTTGAATGATGCATCTTATGCTTAGAAAGAAGCTTTCTTGTTTTAGAATCCATTCGCCTGATGTCATTTAGAGTCCAGTTTAAGATGTTGAAACTATATTGGACAACATCGATGGCAAGGCTATTAATAGCCATAATTCTGTTCTGAGAATTCATTTCAGTTTTTAATATCAGTCGTAGCCTTCTATAGTACTCTTTACTCGCTATTTCTTTCATTTTTTTTATGGTGAATTTTTTCACTCTCATTTACACCTAAGTATTTATAAGCTTCTTCTGGCTCTAAATATTTTATTGTTACAGCAAAGTCTAAGCTAATTGAGGATGTTTGTTGTAGCGATCCACGTAAAACTGTAGCTTTAGTACATTTATTCAAATTGAATTTCATTCGAATGTCTTCGCTGAAGCATTTTACAGTGATATATCCCGTGAGGAGATAATCAGGGAAAAGAATAGTGCAATAATAATACTTAACACTGAAGATAGATTAAGAGGGATTTATTATACCACAGTACAATAAACCAATAGACAATACAAGGACACCAACGAATAGTAACAGGTATAACAATCAGGTAGACAATGTCTCTGCCTAGGACGTATGCGTCCGTCTAGTGAAGAATGCTTCCGTCTAGTGGTGTATGCTCTCTTCTGGTGACGATGACGATGGCTCTGTAGTCCACTCTAGTCAGAGTCTTTTATAGACAGGACCATATCCATTCCGGGGTAGGACAGGATATTCCTCTACAACATACAGTTTGCAGAAGACCTTCCAGCTCGTTTTCATTCTTAGCATACAACTTTAAGTCATCCATGTAAAATAGATGGCTTATTTTCTTTTGGGCTATTTTATAACCACATTCTGTCTTGTTAAGTTGACTTGTTAGTGCTATTAATGATATGCAAAATAGTAAGGGAGACAAAGAGTCACCTTGAAATATACCTCTTTTGATGTTTATTTCACCAGACCTATAGGCTCCATTTATATGATTGAGGTAAAGGGTTGTTTTCCATTAAGGTAAAGGGTTGTATTATTATTATTATTATTATTATTATTATTATTATTATTATTATTATCTCTTCTTATATTTCCCCTCATGCGACTATCGGTTATCGATTTCTTACAATGATTTGGGTTCGATTAGGAAGCACCTACTAGTTGCCGATGATTACCGGAAGTAATCAGCGTCTCGCTGAGAAAATGCAGCAGACTATCGTCAGCCACCCCCTCTTCCCGACACCCGTTTATTCTTCTTTTATCTGTCGGCTATTGTACCCTACTTCACAGCCATTTTACTCATTGTAAGTAAAACATTCGACTTTTTCGAGTCAAACACAAAATGGAAAAGTGCACAAAAATTTTATCGATTTCAACAAGAAAAGAAAACGTGTGAAGAAAATTAATGACTGAACTGATGAGAGATAAAAAGAATTAAAAAACTGATACTATCAGTCTGTTCAGTGCCCGTATTAGCAGTGTGCCGGGGAAGAGTGGGGATAAATAAAGGTATTTTCGCTGCTAGGAGAGTAAAGATACATTTGAGCCACTTCAGATTGATCTTACGGTAAAGCCCTTAGTACACATGCAGACACGTGAGTGTGTGTATGTGCGCGTCTGTGGTATGGCTGCTGACTCGCTAGACGTGAATGACCACCAAACTGGCCGTGGATTTTACAGTTCACACAAACCTTCTTCTTCTTCTTCTATGTGCCCTGTCCCTTCAGGACGTAGGCGATCATGGATCTCCACGTCTCCCTATCCCTTGTGGCTCTTAGTATGTTTGCTCCTGTTGCTCCTGGCAATCCCCGTTCCGTCATCCACCTGATCAGACCCTGCAAATATGTTATCCGCTGCCTTCCTCTGTCTCTCCTTCCTTCTATCTGTCCAGTCAGTATCAGGTTCTCCAGGCTCTCCTTCCTCATTGCATGTCCCAGGAACTTCAGTTGTCTCTTCCTGATACTCAGCATCAATTTCCTTTTTGTTGCCATTCTTTCTAACACCTCGTCGTTGCTTGTATGCTCAGTCTACGATATCCGTAGCATCCTTCTGTAGAACCACATTTCGGCCGCTTCCAGTTTTGTCCTCATTTTCGGTGATATTGTCCAGCATTCACAGCCGTATTGAAGAACTGACATCACGTAGCAGTCTAGCACTCTTTTCTTAGTTTCTATTGAGATTTTCCTGTGTGTTAGTATTTTGCTCATCTTCTGGAACGCGTCCTTTGCCATGCCAATTCGCCTTCGGATCTCCGTGTCGCACTTTCCATCTCCTGTTAGAACACTTCCTAGGTACTAAATTCTTGGACTTGTTTGATTCTGTTATCCCCCACCTGTATTTGGCATTTTGGGTTGTATCTTTTGCTGATGACCATGCACTCAGTTTTCTTAAAGTTTATTTGTAGTCCCTTCTTGTCACTCTCCACTGCTACTTTCTGTATGAGATCTTGTAGTTTCCTTTCCGTGTCCGCAACCTTCAGAAACCCTATATTCGCATAAAACGATGTGAACTCTCAGCATCAGACAACTCTGATGCAATAACAAGAATCAATCAAGATAATTGTTGATTTTACGGTGCTGCATGCATTTCGACGAGTCTGATAGAAAGACATTGCCATTCTCGTTACTACTCAGATAATATCACGATGACATCTTATATATATATATATATATATATATATATATATATATATATATATATATATATTTAAAATAAAATTTCGAAAATTACATGTGTCGTATGATCATTTCTGCGAAGTATATTCGCTTCGTCAGCGATCTATTTAGTATGGAAAAATTCAAAAAGGTTTTCATCCATCAGAAGTTCACTTAAAATGAAGGAAAAAGAAAGAAAAGTGGGAGGAAGTAACTCCCCTTCACACTTTTCTTTCTTAAAGAGAGGGAAGTGGGATATATATATATAGTCATCCGCAGACAGATCTGTTTCGCTGTATCACAGCTCATCAGTACGGTTAGACTCCGAATGCTTTTTAACCCAGGATTGAAACCCGACCGAATTGGCGTCACCTCTGGGCTATGGGCGTTCGGTAGAAGAAAGCAGACATTTGTGCGTGTATATTATCATTATACGCACCCACTAGCCAGAGTGCTCTAATTCATTTTACTGATATATATCCGAGTGAATAAGGAACGAAGAAAAAGCTTTTTACAACGTCCAAAACTTTAATTTAAAACAGTGCTCGATATATAATATATAGAGCTGTGAATATTATAAATTATATTTTAGAACATGCACAAAATTTTATATATCCACTACAAATCGTACATTTGTTTCGACATTGAAACTACATAACCTGCTCCTACATAAAGTTGAGCACTTTTACATTAACATAAACATTGAACATGGATAAAGTAAATTTCGACATTTCGTTGAAAAATATTCCTATTCCAAACAAACAGGAATACTTTCAAAAGCTGGTCCAAAAAACTGAAGACCTAATACGAAGGATGAGATGGAAGAATCAACTATATTCACTACCCACACAACTTTCTTCAAAATTCAAACGGACAATTCACAAAACTTATTCCCTTATCACTAACCCCCACCAACATCCTACACACAACTCACCAAATATAAGAAAAGAGGCTTTCCATTCCTGTCCACACCTCTTGAGGAGACATTGTAGTTTCAATGTCGAAACAAATGTACGATTTGTAGTGGATATATAAAATTTTGTACATGTTCTAAAATATAATTTATAATATATATATATATATATATATATATATATATATATATATATATATATATATATATTTCAAGTGAGGAGAACTCATGGTTTGGTTTTACTATTTTGTGTGCACCGGCATTTATTCTATTATGAACAGTGCTCAATATAATAAATATTATAGAGCTTAATATAATTATATAGTTATGAATTAATTGTACATTGCGACACGGAAATTTCTATGTTTCGAGATAGATTCTCTTCATCAGGCAATGTTTGATGTTTGTTGTACAGATGATTTACAATTAAATACAAAACCTTCGGTTTGCTGTGTATGTGTGTGGGAAGATATAAAATTTACATTTACATCAGGGAGGCATTATTGTATGTACAATGTGGACCAATCAGAGTAAAGCAACTTTTAGTTTGGAGAATATGTGGGAAGACTTAAAATTAATCTTGGTGGGCATTGGTATTAAAATTTTATAAAATTAAGATCAGCATTATTAATTAACTATTATATCTACTATATTTTTGTTGCTAAAAAAAAAAAAAAAACTATATATATATATATATATTTTAACAATTTCGTAGATTTAGAAAGTTATTAATATATTAGACGGGGGAGAGAAAAAGAACGCATACATGAATAAACCTACAAACATTCACATATGGAAAAATATTCACAAACATTAGTAAGAAAAAACATATACATAGTAATACACCCATGTATATATACATACACAAATTTCAAAATTTAGTCTTTATCGAGATGTCAATTTGTCTGTTAACTTTTAGGCAGACTAAATTGCTACATATTGGATACAGTCACGGCGGATTCATAAAATCACTGGCTTCATATGAATGGGGTCAGGATAGACATAATCATATTTCAATGCATGAACACATAAGCGGGAATAAATATATACTTACGCAAAACGTCATACATATATATATATATATAGAGAGAGAGAGAGAGTTCAATACTGTTCATATGAAGTTATGACTGTAAGCCCCGGTTGTTTAGCTCGCGTGTGCGTGTGTCTCTGCGCACGTCAATGGTTGTATATATGTAAAATTATGTCTGCGTATGCGTAAGAGGCGTCATGACAAAAATACATATTCCCACCAAAGTCAATCCCACCTTCAACAAAAGTTCATCAATATACGTATCTCCGTATACATCCAGTATTTTAAAATAAAATTAAAACAGTTAGACGATCAAAAAAGCATGAAACTTAAGACATCTATCTATCTATCTATCTATCTATCTATCTATCTATCTATCATATATATATATATATATATATATATATATATATACATATGGGACATCTGATATAGATATAGAGAATTAATACAAGTATAAAATTTGACACTTTTTAAAAAAAACATAGGCCGCTGTTTATGTGTTTAAATATGAGGAAATCCAACACTATTTTGTTTTTCGACCCACAATTGAATTTCATCCTAGTTCCATAATTCCCAGCAAGTATTTGTACATCTCGACAATATACCCGTTTTTTCTTTATTGAAAAACAAACTGGGATTCGGACGGACACACACACACAGACACAGACACACACACACACACACACACACACACACACACACACACACACACACACACATTACGTGAGAACATGTAAAAGACTATTACAAAATTGTACATTTTGTTTCGACATTGAAACAATGTCTCATCAGATTGCAATGATTGCAATGAGGGTAATAACCGTTGTTAATAATCATTGTTAACTACCTGATGAGACATTGTTCGTTTAATGTCGAAACAAAATGTACAATTTTGTAGTAGTTTTTCACATTCTCACGTAATAATTAATAATAAATATTCATTGCTCTATTTTTATATTGAGTATTGTTTAAAATTAATGTTTTGAACGTTCTAGTTTCATTCTTCGTTCTTCTTCATTTGTATAGATAGATAGATAGATAGATAGATAGATAGATAGATAGATAGATAGATAGATAGATAGATAGATAGATAGATCATTTTTCAATTGAAAAGTCCTCAAAACCGCACTCTAGCACAGGGATTATATTTTACAGACAGTAGCTATATTGCAAAAATAAATCTGATCATGGCCTGGTATATACTTGAAATATCAAAGTGCTTCGGTAAAACTCTCCATTGCATCAAAATATAAATCGATGCCATGATGGCACCCATGAGAAAGTTATGCAAGTTTCCATTCAAAGAATGTACAAGCTATAATTTTTCAAAAACCAATGACCCAAGTCATATAAATGAAAGATAATTGAATGAAGCCAATTTGATTTCAAAAAAATTCGTGCCTCAAAATTAACAGTCCCTTGCCAGTTATGAAATGAAAAAACAGGATACCTTTTCTACACTATTTGTTGTTTAAATTGATTTACCAATATAGAACCTTTTTATCGCCTGTCTTGTATTCTATCACTGTGCAAGTAGAATATATTGTAGAATTTAATGCAAACCAGATCAGCATCCGACCGTGTAAGCAACCATTGAACCAACCAAATAATCGACAGTGTTCCCAGGAGATTGTCGTGCCAAAAAGGTTATAACATTAAGACTTGTTTCCCGCTAAATGTCCTTCCCGCCATCAAAGCATGGTCGTATTTCCTTGCTGCCTACAATGCAAGAAGGATGTGTTAAATGCCCGACATTTAGATCGATCGATAAACACCACGCCATCATTATTCCAGCAGCAAAAAATGTTATATAAATGAAAAACATATAAACAAAACAGATAAATTGATATTTGGAAATATATTAGGTTTATACAGCGTTGTTAAAGCGGCTACTTTGTTTTGTAGCGATATTGCCTTGTTGGATTAATCGAAATTCTAACGCAAAGAACTTGATATATTTTGTTTCTTGAGACTCTTGTCAAGTACAGGAACCACTTGTTGTCCATGGATTTTACCTACTATCATTTTTACTTGTAAGTGAACTCAAATTAATTAAAAAAATCTAAGATTAGTTTTATATTTATTCCATTAAAGTACTGCCGATTCCAAATCCAATAATAATAATTGTCCTATAAATTTTACACACCATCTAGCTTTAAAAAAAATTAAACAGATAAAAATTACAATAAAAAAAAACACGATATACTCTAGCATTAGACATTCAGTCATACGTGATACACGCTTGGGCGATCATGTCTCAAAAGAAATCTAACTGACTTGGCAGATGATTTTCCCGGAGTAGGATGCCATTACTTTGTGCAGTAGACTGGCTGCTAACCAAGAGTATAGAACCTAACCTGTCCTACTATTTAACCCATAGTTGGAGAGAGAAGAAACGGATTAATACCTTTCTCAAGTGAATGCAAGGCATTCAATTAGAATTCAAACTCTTCTTTTTCATGTGTCGTGTTCCTTCAGGACGTAGGCGATCATGGACTTCCACTTGGCTCTGTCTCTTGTCGCCCTCAGTAACTTTTCTCTTCGTATCTCTCCCAAACCCCGCTCCGTCAACCATTTGCTCAGATCTAACAAGTACGTCTCGCGCTGCTTTCCCCTGTCTCTTCCTCCATTTATCCGACCTGTGGGTATCAAGTTCTCTAACCCTCCTTCATCATTACCTGTCCCAGGAACCTCATTTGTCTCTTCCTGATATTTATTATCAGTTTTCTTCTCGTTTGCATCTTTTCCAACACCACATCGTTACACACGTGCTCAGTCCATGGTATCCTCAGCATCCTTCTGTAAAACCACATTTCTGATGCCTCAATGTTGGTAAAATTACTAACGCTCATGAATATAGAGTATCCTCTACACATCTGTTGACCATGTCCGTCATAGGTTATGGATATAGAGTATCCTCGCAGCACGTAATCTGTTTAATGAAACAACGTCAACGATTATTACTCCCGAATCAGACACTCTCCTGAATCGGATTTGCTCTCCAAAACTCGAAAAAAATATGGCCGCCTTTTATACACGTCGCATTGAATATTTTGAGCTTCCTGATTGGTTAAGCCTGCTATTGGTGAACTTCATCTTTGATGAGATCGTCCAACATTCATTTCCATGCAGAAGAACTGATATCACATAGCAATCCAGCATTCTATTTAGGCTCTCCAATGTCTTGTTCTCAGCCGATATCCACTGCACCAGAACGCACATCCCATTAGGCGTTTCCGGTTGTAAAATGCTAGGTATCAAGACTCAGGCGAAATCTACAAACTAGAAAAGTAAAAAGCAATGTTGTTATCAAATCAGCTGTGAGTTATTTTTAATAAAGCCTTTATGTATAACTTTATTTATTTGCCTAAATGAGAAGCTATGGATGGCTTATTTGACTCGATATTGGAAATCGATACCCCGATATCCTATCGGATCTGATCAAAATCAGGTTTTCAGCCCTGTTATTTTGGTTTTTGCTTCGGGTTTTGCTCGAAATAGGTATAATTGTAGTTCTTAGTCTCAGCCATGATACCATTTACTCAGAGGACTTATTTAGCCATCAAAATTCAGTTTGCGACGGAAAATTTGTTTGACATCGATACCGGAAATCAAAATTTGATTTACATCCATTCATTTTTCTTTCAATCTACGGTTTCGCTTTGACTGGAAACAACTATTGCTTTTTAGTCTTTCATGCCAATGTCCAAAACGTTTGAGCTTCAGGCCCATGGATTAGTTTTAAAGCTTTCATTACACCCGAGCAACGCCGAGCTATACTGCTAGTTCATATAATAAAAGGGGAAATGGTTCTAATTTTATTAGTATTATGACCAAGAAACTAGGTATCACCTATAAATTATTATATTCTGCAGTTTCTTGTTACTTCAAGCGTTATATTTACTGGATACACGTAGTTGAGTAGCCATCCCTGCTTTCTTTTTACGTCTACCGGCCTGTGCATGTGAGAGTCTTAATAAAGTATAGTCAGAACCTGCGTCCCTTTTATAGAGGAAAGTGCTCTTTTCCCTTCAGTGGGCTTTAGACCTCTCAGCCACAGAATGCTTTCTCAGTCAAACAAGCTTCAATTATCTTATTTCAGAAATGCACATCCCTTCTGTTTGGTGGCTCCCTGGAAAACCAAATGCACTTTCTTTCGTATCCGAAACGAAAAGAAAAGAAAATGTATCAAAAATATAAATAAATAACCTCATCACTTAAATTTCATTCATGATAAAAAGCAATGATATCTACTTATTTCGACGTTTATATAATCAGAGAAGCCTCGTGTTGTGCGAACCACGTTGGGAAAAGAAAAGGCAACTGGCGAATTCTATCTGAATCTTCGGTACAATAAAAAAAATAATTTCCAATTCTAAAATTTATTACAAGTTCGTCTTACCAACTTATCGGAGGAATGACGCAGCACAATAAACCAAAAGATTTGTCAACATACAATTTCGTGCGATTATAAATGCCAAATTAATTTTATCAAAAATTTAAAATAGCAAATTTTGTAAGAGACCTGACTGCTTTTCATAAACTGATAGACACTAGAAAAAAAACATAAAATCCATTGCTAGGTCAGATGCTAAAAAAATAGGTTCACTGTGTCATACAATTTTTCTCTCCAGAATCTATCTGACATATCTATAAGTCTACCATTCGTCCATCCTTAATATATTGCGACCACATATGATCCGGTACCCATGTTATTTAACTTGGGCTCTTTGATAAAATCCAAAGAAGAATCAGCAATATTAGTGGTCCTGATCTGGTAGCTCGGATTCAGTCACTTCCCCACCAACGTAAGGTTACCTCTCTCTGCCTTTTCTATAAATACTTTCATGGCAATTGTTCGGATGAACTCTTCGCTATGGTTGTTGAATATAAACACTTGTTGAATATAAACATAATACTAGACTGGTGTCGAGGTCTCATCAATTTACAGTTGAGCTGGTGAGATGTTACTGTAAATTCTATGCTAAGCTTCTTTTCTCGAACTACTAGCTTTTGGAACTCCCTTCCTACTCCATCCTTCACAGCCAACTTTAATCTTGAAAAAATTTTAATGAAATGTCAGTCGTTATCTACTATCTTCCTGATTACTCTTTCCTCTTTTTTCTTTCTTTCTTTCTTTCTTTCTCATTATTAATGTTTCTGTTCCTAATTCTTCCACACCAACTAACTACTTATGTCTTAGTGCCTTTTCTGTCTTGCATGGGGTGGAACTGATAAAAAAAAAAGAAAACTTAGAAACCTTATGAATCCATTATTCATCTCTATATCTACACACTATACACAAAATATTTCCATGTAATTTCTTTAGGTCTGTATGTAACTAACAATCTAACAGATCTTAACCATTGAGATGTTTGCACAACCTACATAAAGAACTGAGAGAATTCCGAAAGGGATTTTATGCCCAATATCAAAAAGATCTACAGAAACTGCTTATCCGCCTTAAAATGTCTACTTTCAAAGTTGTTACCAATTGTACATGTGGATGAACGTACTACAAGGTGTTGGTTTAGAAAATTCAAGTCGGGAGATTTGTCTCTCCATAATGAGCCTCGCAGTTCTTGAATGACGGAGTCCTGAAGGCGGCCATTGAAGAGGACAGTAGTCTAACGTGTGGTGAACTTGCAAGACAGTTCAACGTTTCCGTTAAAACAGACTTCACCTGCACCGCCTAGGTAAGACTTACAAACTGAGCAAGAGGGTTCCGCAAACGCTGTTGGAGGTCCACAAGGGACAACGAGTGGCAGCCTGCGTATCACTGCTTTCTCGCCACCGTGCCGCATCCTTATTCAATCGAGTGCTTACCAGTGATGAAAAGTGGGTTCTGTACGAAACTCCCAAGCGTTCTAGACATTGGTTGTCTCCTCAGAATGCTGTTCCTCACACCGCAAGACTGCCTATGCACCCACGCAAGATTATGCTTTGTGTTTGGTGGACAAGTCGTCAAGTGGTTCATTATGAACTGCTACTAACGGGCCAAACGGTCACTGGAGACCTATACACGCAGCAATTGAAACGTGTGCAACAGGCATTGCGTCAGAAGGAGCCAGCACTGGTGAATGGCAAAGGTGGGCTTTTCCTCCATGACAACGCCAGGCCGCATGTCGCACGGGATACCATACAGCAACTTGGGTGGGAGACTTTGTGCCATCCACCTTATTCATTGACCTTGCGCCATCCGATTACCACCTCTTCCACTCTCTGGATAATCATCTTCGTCGGAAATCCTTCATCAACGAAGCAGACTTGCGCACAGCCCTCACGGCCTTCTTTGCGTCAACCCCCCACCCGAGTTCTACCGCAAGGGCATTGAACAGCTGGAGACACGTTGTCAGAAGGTGCTGGATGCTGATGGCGATTATTTCAAAGACTAAATATAAATTACACATACTGTGAAGAGTTTTCTTTTTTCCTTTAAAAACGGACAGAACTTTTTTTGGTTACCTTGTAGTTTAATCAAGTCTGAGATTCATTTTACAACTAAACAGAATAATGTCAATTTCTTTTCCACATTTTAATGCATTTTTGTTTTGTTAATACTCATTAAATGCCAGCATTGATAGCCGCTCAATTTCAACTCAATTCCTTTTTATAAAATTTTATATAATTATTTGCAAATGCTAATTCTTATTAAGCTTCAAATTTTTTTCCTGTCTTTTATCTTTTAGTTTTTTATTAAAGAAAATATAAACTATGTAATTAGTAAAAGCAGAGTAATCTCCTTTGAAGAGACATTTTTCTGAATTTATATTTGACTAGCATCATAGCCTAGCGTTGCCCGTTCAACTCAGAACCTTTTAGTAGTAGGAGAAGATGCCAATGAGAGGAGTAGATGGAAATCATTTATTGAAAGTTGGAAAGGAGAGCTGAGGCTGTTAGTAACCATTTTCAGCATCAAGAAGGCGGCATTGAATGCATGTTGCTGTAGTATTCGAACGGAGTATAAAGTGTAGTTTTAGTGCTGGTCATACTTTTGTCTTCTTCTAAGTGTGTGTGTGGGGGGGGGGGGGCTTTGATCTGGAAATGAGTAGAAAATATTTGCAGGAAGTGGGGTTAGTAATAAATAAGATAGAAGTTTACCTGTTTTAAATGGAGATAGTCAAACTGAACCCAGTTTTGCAATCATAGCCGGGCTATGATGCTAGTTAAATATAAAGGCTCATTTTCTTTTTCTTTTTTTTAATTTTTAATCGTTTTGACACGTGTGATCTGATTTCTGTGATGTAATTTAGCAACCATCTTAGATTTTAGATGTTTTACGGAGCGTTTGACACGTGTGATTTGATTTCTGTGACGTAATTTGGCAACCATCTTAGAACTTAGATGTTTTACGGAGCAAATGTAAACAACCGGCTCCATTGGCCAAAAAGCGCGAAAGGGAAAATTGCTGAACTTAAACTCAAGAAGTATGTGTCGACCTGGCTTTCCTGTAGATATGTGTCCCTAGAAAGTTTGAATGGCATAGCTTAAAAAATGTAGCGGGCATAAGGAACAGTCACGCACAGATTCACAGATTGCCTTTAATATATATTGATTCAAAATGATTAAGGAATTGTTTTATTCTCCAAGTCAAAACTACGATATACCAATTTGGCTATGCGATGACATCAAACACAAAGATACAGAATTCATATCATTTTTTGTCTAGAATTTGCTTGTATACTTAATATGGAATTAACATATAAAAGAGGCATTCATTCTTTCCCTGTCATATAACTGCATTATTAATTATGAATATATTTTTAGCAAAATATCAGTAGCAGAGTAAAACAGATCTCTCTTTACAGAATAAAAAAAAAATAATTGGTTAACTTTTTTTGTTGCTGAAGTTGTTTAATATACATGCTGAGAGCTAACTTGGTGTCAGCGGTCAGTGTTAAAAGCGAGGTATATAAAACATGATTTTATATGCTGATTTTAATGTTAGGCTCTCATCGGGTTAGAAAAATTTAATAGTTTGAAAAAATGGGGTATCAAGTAATATTAGAATACGAAAAGTGGAATAGAAAACATAAAGAAAAAAAAAGAATTAAAGACAGAGGGTTAGAGAGTAAGTGAAGAAAATAAAGGTTTATAGGAGAGTAAGAATTCGAGAGAGAAAGGTAGGAGGGGGTACACTAGCTGCAGTTCATTGTGAGAAACAAAAAGAGACGGCTGATTGGCTAAGCCAAATCTTCTTCTATGTGCCTTGTCCTTTCAGGACGTAAGCGATCATGGCCTTCCACATCTCCATATCCCTGGTAGCTCTTAGCACGCTTTTTCCTGTTACGCTACGCAACCCCCGTTCTGCCATCCACCTGCTCAGGCCCATCAAGAATGTTACACACTGTTTTCCCCTGTCTCTCCTTCCCTCTATCTGGTCTGTTAGAATCAGATTCTCCAAGCCCTCCTTCCTCATTGCATGTCCCAATAGCTTTAGCTGTCTCTTCCTGATGCTCAGTATTAATTTCCTTTTAGTTTTCATCCTTTCCAAAACCTCATCATTGCCTACATGCTCGATCGCTGATATCCACACCATCCTACTGTAGAACCACATTTCAATTGCTTCTAGTTTTTCCTTCATCTTTGATGATATTGTCCAGCATCCACTGCCATATTGAAGAACCAACATCACATAGCAATCCAGTACTCTCTTCTTTGTTTCTAGCGAAATTTTCCTGTTTCTTAATACTTTACTCAACTTCTGGAACGCGTCCTTCTCCATCCCGATTCGCCTTCAGATCTCTGTGTCGCACTTTCCATCTTCTTTGAGAACACTTCCCAGGTATTTAAATTTTTGTACCTGCTTGATTTTAGTATCCCCCACCTGTATTTGGCATTTTGGAATGCTATTTTTACATTCGATTTTCTTGCATTTTATTTGTAGTCCTTTCTTGTCACTCTCTTCAGCTACCTTCTGTAGGAGGTCTTGTAGTTTCCTTTCCGTGTCTGCTAACAGCACTGTATCATCTGCGAACTTTATGTTCTTCAAATTGTGGCCTCTGATGATGAATCCTGGCATAACATCTAGGATCTTCAGAATATTCTCGCTGTACAAATTGAATAGATCCGGCGAAAAGACACATCCTTGTCTTACGCCCCTTTCTATCTTTGTATACCTGCTGAATTCGTTGCCTGTCCGTATGCAGGCGGTTTGCTGTCAGTAGAGATTCTTGATTATTCTAATGTCTTTCCCAAATATGTTGAGGTTACTGAGCAATTCTATCAATTCTTTTTGGCGTATTTTGTCGAACGCCTTCGCATAATCAACAAAACAAACGTTCTTTCTCATTTGTATTGCCCTTTCGGATAGTATCCTAAACATAAATATGGGGTTTCTTATTCCAGTGTTTTTAACGAAACCGCACAGTTTTTATCCTATCTCTGGCCTGATTCGGATTCTTTCTCTATTTATGAGGATTTGGACGATCAGTAGGTATAATCTAATTTGTATTGCCCTTTCGGATAGCATCCTAAACATAAATATGATGTTCCTTGTTCCAGTGTCTTTGACAAACCCTCACTGTTCTTGTCCTATCTCTGGCCTGATTCTGCTTCTCGCTTTGTTCATCAGGATTCGGGCGATTAGTTTTGTAATGTGGTTTCACCGGACTGATTGTTCGGTGAAGTTCGCACTCGTTTGCACCTGGCTTCTTAGGAAGAGCTATAAAAATCGACTTGCTTAGGTCGTCCAGTATTACACCACTGTTAGAAATTTCATTTATTAGTTCCGTAATTTTCTCTACGCCGAGTTCGTCCAGGGTTGTTATCATCTCTATTACAATGCCGTCTTGTCCAGCTGCTTTGTTTCTGTTCAGTTTGGCGATTGCAGCTTTCATTTCGGATTTTAATACTTCCGGTCCGTCCTCATCTAATGGATGCTCGACAATTTCGCAGGTGAAGAATAGACTGGAAGTAACAGAGATGTAGTTGTACAGACAAATACTGAGAATATCATGGACGAAATATGTGAGCAATGATTAAGTGTTTAAAAAAATGAGAACTCGAAAGGCAATTTCAAACTGAAAACACTCAGTCGAAATTTCTGAGAACATAACGAAAGGAGGCTTGGCGAATCTAACACTTTTTTTTTTAATCGTATCACCCCGAGCAAGGCGGTAACGCCACTGATGTGCAGGGGGCTACGTAATAGTGAATAGGTTGGAAAAGAGAAAGCCAGAAACCACATCCTAAATAGGGAACAAGAGATGAGCCTCTTAACCTGTTCAATAGACGTGGGTGGAGTGTGAACCGGGCGATAGTTTAGTCTATCTACTCCAATTGAGAAAAAAAAATGAAAAGAGTGAAAAGATTGGAAAAGAGAAAGCCGGAAACCACATCCTAAACAGGGAACAAGGGATGAGCCTCTTAACCTGTTCAATAGACGTGGGTGGAGTGTGAACCGGGCGATAGTTTAGTCTATCTACTCCAATAATTACAAGACATTAAATGTTGTGGAGCAGTGGGAAACAGTGAGTAACCTACCTGAAGTGTTTGTGTGGGCAGATGGCAAAGAGCGGTCAAAGAGGAATAGTAAAGTCAAACGTTGGACGTGGACTATCACAACTCTCCACAATTTCCTACCATGTACGTCTAAGCAGTGTTTGTTACTTTACAATTCCTTCAAGTTCATATTGTGCCATTCATTTATGCAAAGTCATTATTTTAATTAGTGTTTTCCTCTGTTCCTCTTGCCTTCAGTATTCTGTGAGTGTCAAATTTTCTAAGCCCTCCTTCCTCATTGTTTCTCAGAGTCAGAAAGAGAGTTGAAATTTTAAAGTAAAAATATCTTTTTTATTCCCATTTTCAATAAAACACCATTGCCACTTATGACTTACCATCATATGGAAGATATTTCTGTATATATATCATTGTTCATATTCTGTCCATGATATCCTCAGCATCCTTCTGTAGGACTACATCTCTGTTGCCTCCAGAATTGACCATATTGGAGGACTGATAGCAGCTCACAAGTCTTTTCTTTGTTTCAAATGGAATTTTCTTCTTTCAATGTTTGGCCATATATTAAACAAAAAGGCTTGTCTATTTGAGATTTTTTTTCAGATTTCTAAATCATTAAATAAAAAACTATTTTCAAATATATACCCGCTACAACTAAATAGATTCTGATCATGTGAACTCACATGATCTTCAGAGACTATATATACATAGCAAACAAAGGTGAATTAGTCATCAGGACTGACCTTTTGTTTCCACAAAGAAAGTACCTTTAATTGTATTCTTATTGGGAGGGATATTTTAGAGTGCAGTGATATATATATATATATATATATATATATATATATATATATGGGTCATAGAACAATTTTTTTTACTTTTCCTTTTGTTTTCACAATAAGAACTGATAATGCACAATCATCACAATACACAATAAGATAATAGACAATTTTTATTGCAAACAAGGTTGTCCCTTTGTCATTCATAACAACCTGTAAATAAAACAAGAAAATGGATGTAGTTTTACTATGACTATCACAAAATATTGATTTCCTGACATATAAACATCTATATGAGTCAATCAATGTAAAGTTCTGTTTCATTCCAGAATCATTTTTAGGGGAAAAATATATTAGAATTTGTGAAGATTTTCTTATATTAAAAATAATGACAAATGTAGTTTTCTTGCAAACAGAACTAATCTTTTGTTGCCACTTCCATATAAATAATGGCGCAAAAAACTTACTGGAAAACCTCCTTTAAAGGAACACAGTTAAAAAAAAGTCTCAGATTTTATATTTCAAATTAAATCTCCTTTGCCAGAAAATATCACACTGAAATTTGAATTTTCACAACTTTAGAAATCATTTATTATGCTTATCATTTCTCTTAGTCTGTCAGTAAACCTTGCATCATTTTCACATTAGACACACACACACACACACACACAAACGGGTGCTGAAAAGTTCTCACAACCAAGACAAAAGACAGATCCATAAAACAGTTCATACATTCACCCCCTATTTTAATACACAAGCCACACAGTTTTGCTATTTAAATATTGATCTTGGGAACTGGTTAAGGCTGAGAACTTTCTGGAACTCTATTCATATATCGATGTATGTGTACATGCATATATATAAATCTGACTTAGTGTTGAGATAGGGAACTAATAGAATTTTACCAACATCTGTCAAATTTTTAAAAGGTTTCTTATTTGTTTCTTTTCAAAATCATATATATGTAGTGTGGTCAAAGACAACAGCACCGCATAGTGATTGCCAGTTTTATGCTTCAGCGATCTGAGGATGACACAGAAGTGTAAAGATGATAGTTACCATGCAATATTATCTACTATGCCCACATTATTTATATCTATAAAAACTATATTCTCCTATTTTGAGTTCATTTCTCCAATACATGCTTTGACCGCACTAAATATACATGATTTTAAAAAGAAACAAATAAGAAATCCTTTAAAAATTTGACAGATGTCATGTTGATAAAATTCTATTAGTTCCCTATTTAAACATTAAGTCAGATTTATATATATATATTTTTAAATATATGCATGTACACATAGATAGATATATGGATCTACAAATACATACATCCATCCATACATTAATTAACTTAAACAAGGAGACCGTCTATAAGAGTCTCAGGAGATTCCAAAGTCATCTAGAGGCTGTGGTTGAAGCCAATGGCAATTTTATTGAATAAATTTCAAGATATTTATGTGTAATTTTGGTAAATAAATCTTTTAATGTGAGATGTCAGGGTTGTTTTAATTTTTTCATTATTTAGCTGACAATTCATCCATTGCACTCATATACACATATGTATCAGCAAAGTTTGACATTCATACTCAGAATAGAAATTGTGTGCCAAATGGGCAGTTTTTCCCCTTGACCCCACTTCGGCCAGGCCATTCCCTTGACAATGTCTGTTGTTATTAAAAGAGATGATTAAAAATTTAATGAAAGCCACAAATATGAAAGGGAATTTATACATTTTCTTTGTTCTTTCACAATTGACATCAAAAACGCTGTTTTTTAGATGGTGTACATATTTTGATGATTTTCTAAATTTTAATGGGCACAAATGTTAAAAATTGCTTATGTATCTAGACACATCCATACATGCACACATTTCTCTCTCTCTCTCTCTCTCTATATATATATATATATGTTCATGTTGTTATATATCAGTCAGTTAAGTGCCATACATGAAACACACTTGGGTGATCATGCCTCGAAAGAGACATGACTGACTGGGCAGAAGATTATCCCACAGTAGGTTGCCATTGCTTTTCCCAGTAGACTGGTTGCCAGCCAAGGTTATAGAACCCAATCTGTCTTGTTATTTAACCCATAACTGGAAGGAAAAGATGGATTAATACCTTTCCCAAGGGAATTTGCATGTAAGTGAATGCAACGAATTCAACTGGAATTGTTATATATACTTGATTTATATTGTGTGTTTATATATATATATATATGCATTTAAACATACTTATGTGGAAATCAACAAGAGAGCCCATTATATATATATAAATATATATACATATACATACACACACACACACACACACATATATATATATATACATAAAAATATATTACAAAGTTTTCAGAGGAAAACCAAACACATAATTAAATGGATATAATCCAGATTTCAGAAATGTAAAAAAGATTTACAATTGCCTCCTTCAAACTTTTGCAAAATAATTAAATGATAATTTTGCTGCAAATATTTTTTTTTAAATTCTCTTTTTTTATATATATATATATATATATATACACACACACACACACACACCAAACACACGCACAAACCCACCATACACACACATGTATATAATAATGGCTGGCCACTTGTATTTGAGAATAACTGTCTACCAGGACAGCCTGCTAATCTCCATTGCAGACACCTGCTCAGGCACACCTATGTTTTTTTAACACCAACAGAGCCCACCTGGAGTTTATTCTGCAACTATGCTGAGCAGCACTTAGTTACATTTTCTGGGAGATAGCGTGTTACCCAGTCTAAACAACAGTCTGAATAAGGCTGAGACGCTAAAAACCCTTAGTCGTAACTTCAGATTAGTACAACCATGGACAACCCCTCAAGGAGAGGTGTCTAACGAAATTCACTGAAAAGGCTTGGGTCGCCTTGTGACATGGTATTCAGACGGCACTTTCAAAAGGTGCCGCATGCAGGGATCACCTCCTCCACATCCTTAACATCAAGGAGTCAACTTCTGACAAATAGATTATGGTGAAATTCAGTCTTAGGCATCAGGGTCAGAAAGCAAATGTTCTAACCATTCAACCACATGCCTACACACACACACATATACTTATATATCCATCTCCATAGATACATATATACATACATATACAAACACATATACATACATATATACTGTAGTGGCCATAATATAAGGAACGGAAACAACAAAGACACAAATATGTGTATCACTTAAAAAGTAATGCATGATGAGCAATGAAATTTTTACCGAATAAAGATTAGAGTGTAATGCATAAATATTATACAAGTTACAAAAATTTACATAATAGTTTGTTTTTAAGTAAAGATTAAATGGAACAAAGGAAATCAGCTACTGGATAAAAGTTAAGGAACGATGTTAATAATTTGCATAAACTTTTAATTTACATTGCTAAAAAACTTGATGAAGCTTTTCAACAATAAGTAAAAGTTCATTTATCATTAGGACTTTTTTTTTAAGTAACATGGCAAATTCTACATGCAAAACGCTCTCTTTTGAAGAAAAAAATGCATTATTGCTAACTATCAAGAAAAGAAGTCAATTTCAGAAATTTCTGATATTGTTCATCATGCGTACATGGCAATATCAATGCTGAGATTTACAAAAGGCTTCTTCGGCAGCATGTGGTACCAAGATTAGACCATAATCTTTATGAATCTCTTATTTTCATGCAGGACAATGCACCTTACCACAAGGCTTAGAAGGTCATGGCTTTATTTGAAGAAGGAATCACCCTAATGAAGTGGCCAGCCCAGATCCCCGACCTGAATCCAATACAAAAAAGTGTTGGTAAGATAATTGGAGAAAGGGCTCAGAAAAGAAACCCAATAAACCAGGATCACCTATGGGAGTTATTGAAAGACAAATGAGAGGGAATTACTACTGAGGTTTGCAAGAAATTAATTAGATCATGTGGTCGACAATGCAGAGAAGTCATTGAAAATAAGGGGATGTTTACCAAATATTAAATTTTGTTGATATCTTGTCCACAATCAAGTATTAACAAGATCGTTCCTTAACTTTTGTCCAGTAGCTTATTTCCTTTGTTCTATTTAATCTTTATTTAAAAGAAACTATTATGTAAGTTGTGGTAACTTTGTATAATATTTATGCATTACACTCTAATCTTTATTAGGTAAAAATTTCATTGCTAATCATGCATTACACACATTTATGTCTTTGTTGTTTCCGTTCCTTATATTATGGCCGCTACTGTATATATATATATATATATATATATATATATATATATATATATACATGTACACATATGCATATATATATATATATATATATATATACATACATGTACATATTATGGACTCTCCCATTGATTTTGACTGGAATTGGAACTCGGCTCACTGATTTCCCCCTCCGAGCCAACATCCACTGCTCCACAACGCACATCCGTCAATAACACTTACAGCACCTGGTATTCCCAAGCGGTCACCGATCATCTAAGTACTGACCAGGCTCAACATTGCTTAACTTCAGTGATCGAGCGAGAAACAGTGTATTCAACGTGATATGACCATAACCTGTGATATGACCGTAACATGTACATATATACATATATATATATATACACAGATAGATACATATATACATGTACACACACACATATATATATATATATATATATATATATGTTACGGAAATTAATGAAGATTAACAAAATGGTTATAAACAAACCGACAATTTGAAATTATTTGTTTGAACATTATTTTTTATCGATACTCGTATTTAAGTAGATATTGTTTATAATCAACTATATAATACCATTTGATTATAAACAAAATATCTACTTAAATACGAGTATCGATCAAAAATAATGTTCAAACAAATAATTTCAAATATCTATATATAAACCCATATCCATACTTACATACATATACCTTTCTATACGTGTTTATACAAACACACACAATTTCTCTCTCCACACACACACATATATATATATATATATATATATATATATGTCATCGTCATTATATCAGAGCCCTTCATGCTTTATGTGTCGGTGACATTCTCTGGCGCTCGTAATGTTTCCTGCATCCAATAACAGAGTGTCAGTTGAGGAGAGTCTTGTAATGGTGTCTGAAGTTTTGTCAGATAAAGAATCAGCCTCCACATCGACAACAACCATCAATGTGTTACTGTAATCTGGTTGTTTGGTGCTCACAACCCCTGTCATGACTGTCGACAATGTCACAGATGTTTCTAGCAGCCGCGAGGACTGTGATAAATTTGGCAAAGTTCCACTTGTCTCCACATTTTCCATTTTCACATACGGTTTCAAAGACAAGCCTGAATTATCAGAATTGGTCATCGTAAGTTCTTGTTTAATTCTTCGGTCTAAATCTTTTTCTGGTTTACTGGAAGGGTCACTCAGGGCACATTTTTTATATTGTGCTACAAGATGCAAAAGATGGGGGACGCCCAGTATTTGACCAATGTTATCCATATTGTCAATGATGTTATTATTTAGAATGAGGAATCCCTCGTAAATATAATTGCAAAGTGACCACAACGCTTCTTCTTTAACATTACTGGTAAATGTCAATTGTAAAAAGTTGCTCTGAAGTACGTCAACATTTTGATCTTCATGCAGTTTTACACAGGAAGCAAGCAAAATATCTCGATGGACCTGCAAAGAAACATCAAAGGAAAAATAAATAAGAAACATTTTGAAATTCTTTTAAAAAAATTACAAAATTATTTAAATACATGAATATACAGAGAGTGAAAACATCTAGTACCATAATAGCATAATTTAAAAATTTGATTAAATAGTCAAAAGCTTGTCTATTTTTATGTTTTTTGATTTAATATTAGTCGTACTTCATTTTTTTTTTTTTTGATAAAATTGTTATTTTTTTTACATATTAT
The DNA here is from genome assembly GCA_037127315.1 of Ascarosepion bandense. NCBI lineage: Eukaryota > Metazoa > Mollusca > Cephalopoda > Sepiida > Sepiidae > Ascarosepion > Ascarosepion bandense. Next base: position 505,862 of record JBBBDQ010001062.1, on the reverse strand, counting down.
TTAAATAAGTTTATTAAAATCAACAGTCAGGACTATTTAAGAATTTTAAGTGATTAACTTTAGCCTCTGTTTCCAGAGGGAACTGCCATCTTTCTGGATAGTAATGCATCCATTCATACTGCTAAAGTGGTCGCTGAATGGCACAAGGAACATTCAAGCAAAGTAGAACATCTCCTATGGCTATCACAGTCACCAGATCTCAACATCATCGAACATATATGGTTTGTTTTAGAAAAACAAGTGAGGAGTTGCTATCATCCACCATCAGCATTGAAAGAATCAGAGACTGTTTGAGTCAAAGAATTTTTTTTTATTTTCTAAGATTAAATTTCCCAGAAATTAGACTTGAAGAGATCTGGGACAAAACCGGTTGTTTGTTTTAGTTTTTAATGTACAGAATGTCATCAAAATTCCGCTTTTTTCTCGTTTATATATTATATAATTCCTCTGGAAACAAAACATTGTACAAGTTGATCCCAAGCAGAATTCAAGCTGTAATTACTGCCAAATAGTGAAATAAATTTGCTTGAAATTTTAAGGTGTTTCCATTATTTTGTCCACCCCCGTAGTCTGTTGGGAAATTGTTTTAATAAAAACAATAAGAGAACTTCTGTTACAACTTTGTTTCTGTTTGTAGGACGACTGTCATTCACCTCATATTGTAAAATAATTGTAAATCTATGATAAAGCTAAATGCGTTTTCTCATCCCAACCAAGAAAGAATTCTAATGTTTGGCTATTTGGTGATAATTTGGGAAATGTGTCAGGCTGAGCATTTTTCAGCACTCTGTACATACACCCATACATATATACTTAACTGAAATTTAGTTGAGTGTAAATATTATTAGCACAACCAAGAAAACATTTTTTATAATTATTAACAGCCAAAATTGAACAATGACAAGACCTCTAACCCATTAGGCTCAATGAGAGAATCACATGTAGCTACAGCAGTAGTAGCTGTATCTAGGATAAGACAGCTTGACAAAGTCTATCACTGTTTAAGCAGATGTTGAAATTAGTGAGGTCTTCCTTCAAGACTAATTGCACATCAAGGAAAGGGAATCTAGTCTACCCTGTTATTTAAATTATTATTGAAGAAAAATAGATTCATGCCTTTTCCAAATATGAAGGGAACAAAACAGACTTGATCAAAATTTAAACTCTGCACACCAATTTCATTTTTTGAGTGAATAACTGTCACACCACCATTACATCCAAAATTGACATCAAATGAAAATAGAATTTTAGAAAAAATATCTTTTAAATAAAGAATTTTATGTAAGTTTTAGTGCAATTTGTCAAATATTTTCTCTAAAATGTTCGACTAGAAAAGCGGACTCCTCAAGAGTATTTTTTGCAACAACTCATCACAGATAAAACATTAAGCTTTGTCTTTCACACCTTTGTCTTTCAGCTTACGAATATATTTTGTTTCAACATATGAAAATTTGAAGACATTTCCTAACAGAAACAAGTCAAAGATCATCTTACCATTATATTAGTGGAACCGTTACCAACAGCTGCGTTACACAATGACCGCATCCTCCATAGATGACGAAAACGTGCCATTAGCCAGTCAGGATGTTGCAATTCAAACTTGTAGACTGAGAGAGGCTCAGCTAATATTTCTGATGAGGCTGGTGACAAATGCAGGGGTTGGGGTGTTGTTAAAGTTGACTGTGTTTGGGGTAAGGTTGCTTGAGACTCAACACTTGGGGAAATGACTTTCTCACTGGGTCCCCTACAAGAGAAACAAAAATATTAATGAAACATTTTGCTTTTTTTATTCTGTGGCTAGCAACAAAACTGTTCAATGTCAGATGTGAATTCCAAATGAGATGGTTTATATGTTCTTAAGGTTAATGGCTTCATAGAAAACAGGAAATGCCCTCTGACCTATGAAAAGTTATCTTAAATCATGGTCTTGCTACTGGCACACCGCAAATGAGAAAGAAATAAAAGAATAGAGAAATAATCTTCTCACAAATGTCTATCTGTTTAAATATAGGCAGCAAAATGGCTGCTATATCTGATATCAGTCCTGACAAATAGTGACCAGTGATTGCTTTTGATTAATTGACTGCTTATCAACCCTTTGCAGTTTATCTAAAGTTAGAAGATATTTTTAGATAATAATAGTTTACTGATACAAGTCTTACTAATTAACCCATATCTGGGGAGAGAAGAGGTTATTTACATATAAATGAATATAATGAACCCAACAGGAATTGGAACTCAGTTCTCTGATTAACAATTCCAAGCCATTATCAGTTATATTACCTACACATCCAAGCTTACAGCACCTGATACTCCCCAGTAGTCACTGATCTAGGTACTGAACAGGCTTAACATTGCTTAACTTCAGTGATTGTATGAGGAATCACTGTTTCAACATGATGTGGCTGTAAGCAATTTATTGAGTAACTTCAGTTTTGAATCTCATATTTATAAAGTTTAGCTTAATATTGAACGAGGACAAATAGTTGTTTGAAATGAGAGGATTAGGGTTATCTCAGTTACTCAGGTGAAGAAAACCTGCTTGCCTAGAAAATTCTGGTGTAAAATGCATAAACATTTCATCTGAAAGGCAAAAAACTAAAATCACATTTTATCAAAACAGTCTAAATCGGGGTTGTCTAAATTTGCTTAATGCATAAGCCACATCTAAGATAATCCTCTTCAAAATTGGTTGCAACATCCCTTCTGAAAATTCAATTCCATTTTACATATGAAAATGAAAATGAAAATTAAATTAAAACTTAATTCGTTTTACATATTAAATACCTATTTTGCTAACAATGTTTGGCCCCAAAGTGACTAATATGCGGTTGAAAAGTGTTTAATAAGCGCATATCACATCTCAAGCTATTTATTAGTAAGGCACATGTAATGTAAAGAATAATTGTTGTGAATCTTCATTGCCAATTTGTTGTGACAAATCTTAACGCAAATCTTCGTCACCAATTTTTTGCGAAGTGGTTGTTGTGGTGAAACTTCACCGCAAAGTGTAGTGACCAGTTTGGCCAGAAGTAAGACGTGGAACACAGAAGGTAGGTTCAAAACAGTGTATTCGTATAACAAGAACATATATACACAACGTAAGTATTAGTAATAAGTAAATAGAAATAAGTCCGAACATAATAGCTGGCTATAACTATGTACTACCTGTCATCCTTAACTGTTGTTTCTAACTGCTTCCCAGAAGTCATGCAGGTAATTATATATAGTAAGAGGAAGAGTCCATTCCTCATAGAAGGGCACCATAACAATAATAATAGATAATTACTCTGGGATCCTTTCCAATTTTGTACAAAAAATAAGTTCCAAACAAAGCTTATTTAATAGATTATGTCTTTATATAGGTACCAAGTAACTATGATGCCTTAAAGAGAAGACTTATGGTGCAAACATGGTGTTTTTTTTTGGGGGGGGGGGGGTTCCAATTAAGTCCTCTAGAGAAAATAATATGAGTATTTGAATTTCAAAATAGGCATTATTTTACTCATTTTACCCCAGTAGACCATAAAGTTCGGGATGTTCGAGAGTCACACAAGGCAATGAACCAAATGGACATTTTTCTTATTTACCTTTTATATTAACAGTGATAAAAAAAAGGAGCTCGACCAACGTATTTCCACAAGCCGCATATTAAAGGTTAATCCATCTCTTCCCCCTCCAGCTTTTGGTTAAATAGCAGAACAATTTTGGTTCTATAGCTTTGGTTAACAACCAGTGTAACACAGACAGACACAGCAACCTACTGCAGGAAAATATTTGCATAGTCAGACATGGATCAGAAGAGACATGATTACCCAAGCATGTATCCCATGTCGCACTTAAGTGACAGACTGATGGTGACATAATTCCCTTTTTTTTCTCTTTTTTTTTTAAATACAGCCATCCCACAATTGATGTGTAATCAATAAATGCATTTTCAACTAGTGCAATAAAATTTTTATATACCATAATTTGATTAGTGCACACATAATACTTGATTAGTGTGATAAAACATTCTTCAGTTTAACCATAGTAATTGAAAATTGATTTTTTTATAGTTACTGACATACACATTCAGTCTGTCAGTTAAATGCTGCACATGATACACACTTTGGGCGATCATGTCTCAAAAGAGACATGACTGACAGGGCAGAAAATTATCCTGCAGTAGGTTGCCATTGCTTTCTGCGGTAGACTGGTTGCCAGCCAAGACTACAGAACCCAATCTGTCCTGTTATTTAACCTATAACTAGATGGAAAAGACAGATTAATGCCTTTCCCAACAGTATTTGTGCGTAAGTGAACGCAAGGAATTCAACTGGAATTCAAACTCGGCACCCCGATTTGTCGTCCTGAGTCAAAATCCACTGCGCCACAATGCACATCCGTGATATACACATTAGCTGCAATAATTGAGAGATTCCTGTACCATCAATAATTTTTATGAATATTATTTACTGTTATACTCTGACCCTCAAAGCAATGAATGTCAACAAATAATGCAGTTAAATAAAACAACAACTTACCCATCAGATGATGGCATATTGGAAATGTCTAAAGTCAGGCTGCATGTATCGATCACAGGTGTTCGCCTATTTTTCCGGATATTCTCAATTACGGGAGCAACATCATTGTTCATCTGATTAACGTCATTCTGCATCCGCTTCAACCAATATTCCTGCCTGGCTCTGGATTCCCGTTTCTTGATCCTCCAGTATTCTCTCATCCATTCTTTGGGTCGACGATGTATAGTGCCACGCCCACGAGAGCGAGAACTACTGCTTCCACGCCCACGAGAGCTGACTCCACCTCGACCACGCGGTCGATTTTGGCTAGACAATGAAATGCAGAATAAGTGACAATGTTCTACTAAAATAAAGAATAACAGACACAGAGATAAAAATAGATAAAAATAAAAAAAGAGGAAAAAATAAACATTTGCATAGAAATCCCTTCTGATTTGTGGCTTTATCACCTTGTTTGGGGTGAAATGATTAAAACAAGGTACACAATCGATAAAAAAAAAAAAAAAGGTGATATCAAATAAGGTTCACATTCACATGTCAATCAGCTAAGTGACAAATTTTATTTGTATTATATATATATATATATATATATATATATATATATATACATATCTGAGTGAGTACAGAACGAAGAAAGAAATTTTTTCACCGTCCAAAACATTAATTTAAAACAGTGCTCGATATATGATGTATAGAGCTGTGAATATTTATTATAAATTATATTTTAGAACATGTACATAATTTTTTCTATTATTACATTTCGTTGGCCTCCTGACAAAATGTTGGAAACCCAACGTTGAAACAAACATATGATTGTAGAGGAGAGGACATATATAGAAAAATTTATGTACATGTTCTAAAACATAATTTATATATATATATATATATATATATATATATATATATAAAAATAATAACTAAATAGACTCTGTAAGTATGTAGGCCGTAAATTTATACTAAAATAAACCTTCAAAAAAACCACTAACAAACAGAAGCTAATTCCGTTACAATCCGGTGCACTAAGGCGTTGGATAAATGGGGAGAAAAAAAAGAAACCCGCGGAACAAGAATAAAACATTCAATACTCCGCAGCAAAGAAAAAAAAACCCCAAACGGAACTAACCACAAGAAAAAGTGCTCGATACAAAGTACAAAAGAAAATATACAAAAGTAGAGCAAAGACACACAATTGTGTGTATATATTATATATATATATATATATATATATATATACACACACACACACCTACAAAATAATAGTAACTATAATAAAAATAATTCTAACTGCCAAAAAAAATAAGACTTGTCCACTAAACAAAATGGCCTGTGCATGATCAAAAGTATAATTTACAGAGGTAGCATTGATTCTGATGGCAATGTTATATTTTGCTTTTGCTCAACTGAGAACCAATGGAAATACTGATACTATAATCATCAAATGACTTTAAACAATATTAAATGCAGCAAAAGCACTGCTGTATCAAAATATATCTGACAATTAAAAAACATTAAAAAACCCAAATATTATCTAGGATATCATCACAAACAAAGAAGAAAGTATTGGATTGCAATGTGATGTCAGTTCTTCAATATGGCAGTGGATGCTGGACAATATCATCAAAGATGAAGGGAAAACTTGAAGCAACTGAAATGTGGTTCTAGAGAAGGATGCTGCAGATATGGTTCAAATATGTGAGCAATGATGAGGTTTTGGAAAATGATGGAAATGAAAAGGAAATTAATACTGAGCATCAGGAAGAGACAGCTGAAGTTCCTGGGACATGCAATGAGGAAAGAGAGCTTGGAGAACCTGATACTAACAGGCCAGATAGAGGGAAAAAGAGACAGGGGAAAGCAACGGATAACATATTTGAAGGACCTAATCAGGTGGATGATGGAACGAGGGTTGCATGGTGTGACAGGAGAAGGCATGCTAAGAGCCATCAGGGATAGAGAGACATGGAAAAACCATGATCACCTATGTCCCGAAGAGACAGGGCACATAGAAGAAGAAGAAGAAGAAGAAGAATTATTAGAAAAACCAAATCTTATAATGGGAAACAAAATAGATGTAATTCATGCCTTTTAATAAAACTTGTTATCATAAAACACTTAAATAACCCTAATTTACTAAACAAAAGTGAATTGATAATTACATGCAAACATAGAAATAAACAACTGCTCAAATATACCAACCCAGATTAATAGAGATTCTTCTATGAAGACAATTTAAAAAGTAAATAATAATAGTAGTAGTAGTAGTAGTAGTTTCCCCTCACCTTAAAACTAAAAACAAATAATCATCCTTGAATGCACGTATACACTCGGCCTTAAAATTATTTTACCTATTAATGCAACTTTTGAGATTTTACTTTTCAATTTAATGTTTAAATTTTAATTTAAATTAAATTATATAATTAAAAAAATAGCATCTCATCATTATAATATATAATTAGGATGAACAATACAAGAACCAAAAATTGAAATGCTGGAATGATTTGTTCATAATATGCACCTGATGAATGCATAGGGCATGAAACTATAAGTCATGCTATAGATGTAAGATCATTATATATATATATATATATATATATATTTAGTATATCGAGGCAGCAAGTAATTTTCTAGACATATGCTATTAAATATAAGAGACAATGAATGTCTATTATGTTTAATCATGAGCCGTTCTAAACGTCATATTTTTGCTTTAATTTCAGTTGAAAATAAAGACAAAAATTCTCCAACATTTGGATAATTATTTATTGGTTTTCTTCTAAGCTTTCGGCTCACATGAGCCATCTTCAGAGAGGTAGTTTAAACTGAAATATTATAAAATCCACCATCACCGACGATTTTATTTTGTGTTGACATAAAACTCCGCTTGGCAACGGCAATAGTTACCAAAAATAATAAACGCAGTTCTTAAGTTTGCGATGCGGTTTTATGACGTCACACCGCGGGATAGCGCGAAATGACAACAAAACCATCTAGTCAAATGCAATGTAATATGTTATTTCCTGTTTTAAAGTTGATTTTATTGAGTGTTGGTTGTTTTGATTTGATGTACATGGCCTCCAATATCTGCAGGTTCCTCTTACTGTGTGTATGAGTAAGGATCACCGTATTGTTGACCAAAATCTGTCTGATATTACCTACATGTTTATGTTTTTCAGAGAAATGTTGTTTAATAGTACTCTGATCAGAAAGATGACATGTAAGTCTACGGGAGAGCGTGGTTGTGGTAAAACCAATATATGTACTAGGTTTTTGAGTAGTATCAGAGATGCAATCTCTGAATGGGCATGTAAATTGGTACACTACATTGGTTTTTTGTAAAGAATTTAGTTTAGTGGCTGTTGGGTTATTATAGACTATGAGGTCAATTGTTTTAAACTTTTTATAATATATAATGAGTTTAATTTGATTATTACTTTCGACTGGTTTAACATTTCTACGTATTATGTTTTTGAGAGTTTTTTCATCTTGTTTATAATTATTATGTATTTGGTTGCAATAGTATAAGTTAATAGTGTTATGTTTATTTTGATGTAAACCATTATTATTAATATTATCATTATTGTTAGAGCTATTGTTAAGTTTGTTGAGATACATTTTAATTTGTTGATCAATAACGGAGTTAGGAAATCCATTATTGACTAGTGTTTGCTTAATGTTGTGTAATTCTTTATAAAATATAGATTTTGAAGAAGATATCATTTGTGTGCGTTGAAGTAAGTTTTTTATAACAGCTAACTTATATCGTTGGGGACATTCACTATTATAATTAAGAAGACACGAATTTATGCTAGTTGGTTTCCTATATAGAGAAGTAGTAAATTTATGTGTGCTAGAATCAATGAATACATCAAGGATTGGGAGTTTGTTATTAATATTAAGTTCTAATGTAAATTTGAGGACGGAGTGACTTTCAAATTTGTTTTTAAGATATTTAATTTGATCGATATTCTTAGCTAAAACAAAGATGTCATCTATATATCTTACATATATAGAGGGTTTATTGTTGTCATTAATTATTTTATTTTCTAAATTTGCCATATAATAATTAGAAAAGAGGGGGCCTAAAGGAGATCCCATCGCAATACCATCTATTTGTGTATAAATATTGCCTAAGGGATCGTGAAAGGGTACTTGTGTGGTGCATGCTAATAATAGTTTTTTTTAATATAGTGGGTTTAATATTGATTGATGGGAGAGTAGCATGGTTGTATACATCACGGATAATGATGTCAATTGTTTCCTGGACGGGAACATTTGTGAATAAGTTTTGAACATCCAAAGATGCAATCATTTGATTATTAGGTTTTACGGAATGGAGAATCTGTAAAAATTCGTCCGTAGAGTTAATGCTATATTTACCAGGAAGATAGGGAGTAATTAGTTTGTTAAGTGTTTTGGAAAGGTTATATATTGGTGTGGGTATTTGAGAAATGATAGGTCGGAGGGGATGATCTTTTTTATGGATTTTTACATTTCCATAAAGGTAGCCGGGCTGATAATCACCTATAATCTTTTGAAGTTTATAGGATCCTATTTCAGCATTGTTTGCAGTAATAAGTTTATTAATATGTTTTTTAAGTTGGGTTGTGGTATTACAAGTTAATTTTTTAAATTTGTTGTGATCGTCGAGAATGGCCTGTAATTTGGAGTAATATTCTTGTCTGTTTAAAATAACAAAAGTATTGGTTTTATCGGCACGTCGGATAACAATATTTTTGTTATTTTTGAGATGTGTGGCTGCTTTTATGAGAGGCATATTTATAATATCATTAGGATTTTTATGGTAACGGTGTTTGATTGATTCAGCTTTGAGTAATTCTTTTAAGCCTACCTGTGTAGTAATATGGTTGTCCTGTTCGAGTTGAAGTATTTGTTGGTATAAAGCTTCAATTTCCATTTGTTTAAACATTGAATTAGGTTTCTGTGTGACATGAAAATTTGGTCCGAGATTAAGGAATTCTATTTCATCTGGAGTAAGTTGGTAATCCGATAGGTTAATGAAGTTGTCATTGATGTTCGGTAAGAGTATTTTTCCTTTATATAATTTGTTTAGCTTTTTTTGGATGACTTGTTTATGGGATTCATGTTCCTTTTGTGTTGTATTGTATAATAAATCCAATATTTCCTTGAATTTTTCACTTGTGGTAGAAGACTGTAAAATTTCTTTGATGTGTACAATTTCAGTGTTGATTTCTTGTAATTCCTGTTTGGCTGTGTGCATTTGACGTTTTATGAGGTTCCATTGCAATTTCTTAGCGGTGGGATCATTTAACGCTGCGGCATCATGTAACTTAAATTTAGTATATCGAGGCAGCAAGTAATTTTCTAGACATATGCTATTAAATATAAGAGACAATGAATGTCTATTATGTTTAATCATGAGCCGTTCTAAACGTCGTATTTTTGCTTTAATTTCAGTTGAAAATAAAGACAAAAATTCTCCAACATTTGGATAATTATTTATTGGTTTTCTTCTAAGCTTTCGGCTCACATGAGCCATCTTCAGAGAGGTAGTTTAAACTATATAATAACCCAACAGCCACTAAACTAAATTCTTTACAAAAAACCAATGTAGTGTACCAATTTACATGCCTATTCAGAGATTGCATCTCTGATACTACTCAAAAACCTAGTACATATATTGGTTTTACCACAACCACGCTCTCCCGTAGACTTACATGTCATCTTTCTGATCAGAGTACTATTAAACAACATTTCTCTGAAAAACATAAACATGTAGGTAATATCAGACAGATTTTGGTCAACAATACGGTGATCCTTACTCATACACACAGTAAGAGGAACCTGCAGATATTGGAGGCCATGTACATCAAATCAAAACAACCAACACTCAATAAAATCAACTTTAAAACAGGAAATAACATATTACATTGCATTTGACTAGATGGTTTTGTTGTCATTTCGCGCTATCCCGCGGTGTGACGTCATAAAACCGCATCGCAAACTTAAGAACTGCGTTTATTATTTTTGGTAACTATTGCCGTTGCCAAGCGGAGTTTTATGTCAACACAAAATAAAATCGTCGGTGATGGTGGATTTTATAATATTTCAGTTTAAACTACCTCTCTGAAGATGGCTCATGTGAGCCGAAAGCTTAGAAGAAAACCAATAAATAATTATCCAAATGTTGGAGAATTTTTGTCTTTATTTTCAACTGAAATTAAAGCAAAAATACGACGTTTAGAACGGCTCATGATTAAACATAATAGACATTCATTGTCTCTTATATTTAATAGCATATGTCTAGAAAATATATATATATATATATATATATATATCTAATCTAAACTTATTTATAAATGGAACTTTGTGTGTGTGTATGTCTGTCTGTCTGTCTGTCTGTGTGTGTCCGTTACCTATAGACTCCGAAACAGCTGAACCAATTTTCTTGAAAATGTACACAGTTGTACTATAAGCGTCTGCGAGTGTTCTTAGCTAGGTTTTGTGTCGAGGTACCCCCGATAAATATCGAAAATCGAAGAAATCGGGTTATAGAAGGAGTGGTCTGATTTTAATCAAATTTGATACACTCATAGACAAAGACATAAGAAACGATATTCAGAAGTTTCAAGGTTGCAGTTCTTACAATAGTGCAGAAAATCAATAATATATATATATATATATATATATATATATATAAAAGGCAACATGTTTGTGTGAGTGTGTCTCTCTATCTACCTGTATGTCTGTATTTTTTCAGCCCTTTTATTTTAGTTTTTGCTTCAGGTTTGGCACTAAGTAGGTATAATTGTAGTTCTTAGTCTCAGCCATGATACCATTAAAAAACTTATTTGATATCGATACCAGGAAATCCAAATTTGACTTACATCCATTCCTTTTTCTTTCAGTCTACGGTTTTGCTTTAACTGAAACAACTATTGCTTTTCAGTCTTTCATGCCAACGTCCAAAGAGTCTGAGCTCCAGGACCATGGATTAGTTTTAAAGCTTTCATTACACCCGAGCAATGCCAGGCTATACTGCTAGTATATATATATATATAATTATTAGTAATTTTGTATTGATTATTTTTACTGATCAATCTTTTTCAAATTACAAATGATCCTTCTCAAGGAAATTCCATCTGAAATTGTCAATTCAAAATAAATATGGTCTGGACTTTCAACTTTCTTAAATCATCATCAGGTTAAGTAGAGACAAATGGTACATGTTGTGATTTAGGCAAAGATTGTTGCAACATAGGCAACGTGTGATGTGTGTTCTTTTTTTTTTATTTATATACATTTGAAGATGTGGCCTCTTAACTTTTGCTTTTATTTGTAGATCATTGTTCTTAGTGTATGAGTATTGCTTAAATAATACATATGAACACCTTTTTTGCTTTATTGCCTTGCTTGGGTTGCAACAAGTAAAAATTAAAGAGAATATTATGTAGATAAGAAATTAATTAAAATCAACCTTCTTCACTTTTACAAAAATCCACAATGACCTGTGAAATCCTGGTTTTCCCAAATAGAAAAAGGATTGACCATGTGCTTAACAAAAAAAGTCAAAACCAGATTTAGCAAGAAGGTGTTAAAATGATTTTTTAAGGATAGGAGTGTCTTGCAAGATCAAAAAGGACTTTTCAAAAAATCTAGATTACAATAAAAGGACTTCATTCAGTCAGAGTGTCAAATGGGAGCCTCAAAAGAACATCTAAAAATGTAATGTCAACTTCAAGAGCAAAAGAACATCTAAAAATGTAATGTCAACTTCAAGCACCTGGACATTGTCCTTTTTCTCTTTCTCTCTTTCAACAATTACTACTATGAACATTTTGTATGAACTCTTGATATCCTTAACTTTCTCATTGAACATTAATTTCTATGAATTCTTGTGTTATTCTTTCCTTTTAATAAATTTCTATTTTAAAATGCAAAATGTATATTTTATTCTCCTCACACAATTCCACATATTCCAACCTGCTGACAACCAACCTTCTGAAGAAAACGTTCTTATAATAAATCTGCATAAAACTTGTAAGCTGTAGGGAGTTCAGTTATGTATGACACAAGACTGAATTAAAGAAACATTAACCAGCTACCTACACTACACTGGTGACTCCTGACGTACAAAGAACATGCAAACCATAGGCTACAATTAGATATACAAAAAGAAAAAGGTGATAGCAAATAAGGTTCCCACACACAAACAATCTCCTGAAGAGCAACCCACTGTGCCTCCTTCGCCTCACATTTCAACCAATCTGAAGTGGAACAACTACATTGACTCTACAGCTATTAGGCAGGCAGGGTCACTGTATTGGGCCAGACAGTTTTTTCACATCAGAATCCATCTTGCTCATTCCTTACCAAACAGTTTGCACAACACACATTCCTTGCCAAACAGTTTGCACAACACACTCATTCCTTGCCAAACAAATTGCATAACACACCCATTCCTTGCAAACAGTTTGCACAACACACCATTCATTACCAAACAAATTGCACAACACACCCATTCCTTACCAAACAGTTTGCACAACACACCCATTCCTTACCAGACAGTTTGCACAACACACTTATTCCTTACCAGACAGTTTGCACAACACACCCATTCCTTACCAGACAGTTTGCACAACACACCCATTCCTTACCAGACAGTTTGCACAACACACCCATTCCTTACCAGACAGTTTGCACAACTTACACCCATTCCTTACCAGACAGTTTGCACTACACCCATTCCTTACCAGACAGTTTGCACAACACACCCATTCCTTACCAAACAGTTTGCACAACACACCCATTCCTTACCAAACAGTTTGAACAACACTTCATTCCTTACCAAACAGTTGCACAACACATTCATTCCTTACCAAACAGTTTGCACAACACACCCATTCCTTACCAAACAGTTTGCACAACACCCATTCCTTACCAAACAGTTTGCACAACACACCCATTCCTTACCAAACAAATTGCACAACACACCCATTCATTACCAAACAGTTTGCACAACACACCCATTCATTACCAAACAAATTGCACAACACACCCATTCCTTACCAAACAAATTGCACAACACACCCATTCCTTACCAAACAAATTGCACAACACACCCATTCCTTACCAAACAGTTTGCACAACACACCCATTCATTACCAAACAAATTGCACAACACACCCATTCATTACCAAACAAACTGCACAACACACCCATTCATTACCAAACAAATTGCACAACACACCCATTCCTTACCAAACAAATTGCACAACACACCCATTCCTTACCAAACAGTTTGCACAACACTTCATTCCTTACCAAACAGTTTGCACAACACATTCATTCCTTACCAAACAGTTTGCACAACACACCCATTCCTTACCAAACAGTTTGCACAACACACCCATTCCTTACCAAACAGTTTGCACAACACACCCATTCCTTGCAAACAGTTTGCACAACACACTCATTCCTTACCAAACAAATTGCACAACACACCCATTCATTACCAAACAAATTGCACAACACACCCATTCATTACCAAACAAATTGCACAACACACCATTCCTTACCAAACAGTTTGCACAACACACTCATTCCTTACCAAACAAATTGCACAACACACCCATTCATTACCAAACAAATTGCACAACACACCCATTCATTACCAAACAAATTGCACAACACACCCATTCCTTACCAGACAGTTTGCACAACACACTTATTCCTTACCAAACAGTTTGCACAACACACTCATTCCTTACCAAACAAATTGCACAACACACCCATTCCTTACCAAACAAATTGCACAACACACCCATTCCTTACCAAACAAATTGCACAACACACCCATTCCTTACCAAACAGTTTGCACAACACACCCATTCCTTACCAAACAGTTTGCACAACACACCCCATTCCTTACCAAACAGTTTGCACAACACACCCATTCCTTACCAGACAGTTTGCACAACACACTTATTCCTTAACAGTCAGTTTGCACAACACACCCATTCCTTACCAGACAGTTTGCACAACACACTTATTCCTTAACAGTCAGTTTGCACAACACACCCATTCCTTACCAGACAGTTTGCACAACACACTTATTCCTTAACAGTCAGTTTGCACAACACACCCATTCCTTACCAGACAGTTTGCACAACACACCCATTCCTTACCAAACAGTTTGCACACCTTTTACCATTCCTTACCAAACAGTTTGAACAACACTTCATTCCTTACCAAACAGTTTGCACAACACATTCATTCCTTACCAAACAGTTTGCACAACACACCCATTCCTTACCAAACAGTTTGCACAACACACCCATTCCTTACCAAACAGTTTGCACAACACACCCATTCCTTACCAAACAAATTGCACAACACACCCATTCATTACCAAACAGTTTGCACAACACACCCATTCATTACCAAACAAATTGCACAACACACCCATTCCTTACCAAACAAATTGCACAACACACCCATTCCTTACCAAACAAATTGCACAACACACCCATTCCTTACCAAACAGTTTGCACAACACACCCATTCATTACCAAACAAATTGCACAACACACCCATTCATTACCAAACAAACTGCACAACACACCCATTCATTACCAAACAAATTGCACAACACACCCATTCCTTACCAAACAAATTGCACAACACACCCATTCCTTACCAAACAGTTTGCACAACACTTCATTCCTTACCAAACAGTTTGCACAACACATTCCATTCCTTACCAAACAGTTTGCACAACACACCCATTCCTTACCAAACAGTTTGCACAACACACCCATTCCTTACCAAACAGTTTGCACAACACACCCATTCCTTACCAAACAGTTTGCACAACACACTCATTCATTACCAAACAAATTGCACAACACACCCATTCATTACCAAACAAATTGCACAACACACCCATTCATTACCAAACAAATTGCACAACACACCCATTCATTACCAAACAAATTGCACAACACACCCATTCCTTACCAAACAGTTTGCACAACACTCATTCATTACCAAACAAATTGCACAACACACCCATTCATTACCAAACAAATTGCACAACACACCCATTCATTACCAAACAAATTGCACAACACACCCATTCCTTACCAGACAGTTTGCACAACACACTTATTCCTTACCAAACAGTTTGCACAACACACTCATTCCTTACCAAACAAATTGCACAACACACCCATTCCTTACCAAACAAATTGCACAACACACCCATTCCTTACCAAACAAATTGCACAACACACCCATTCATTACCAAACAAATTGCACAACACACCCATTCCTTACCAAACAGTTTGCACAACACACCCATTCCTTACCAAACAGTTTGCACAACACACCCATTCCTTACCAAACAGTTTGCACAACACACCCATTCCTTACCAGACAGTTTGCACAACACACTTATTCCTTAACAGTCAGTTTGCACAACACACCCATTCCTTACCAGACAGTTTGCACAACACACCCATTCCTTACCAAACAGTTTGCACAACACACCCATTCCTTACCAAACAGTTTGCACAACACACCCATTCCTTACCAAACAGTTTGCACAACACACCCATTCCTTACCAAACAGTTTGCACAACACACCCATTCATTACCAAACAGTTTGCACAACACACCCATTCCTTACCAAACAGTTTGCACAACACACCCCATTCATTACCAAACAGTTTGCACAACACACCCATTCCTTACCAAACAGTTTGCACAACACACCCATTCCTTACCAAACAGTTTGCACAACACACCCATTCATTACCAAACAGTTTGCACAACACACCCATTCATTACCAAACAGTTTGCACAACATACTCATTCCTTACCAGACAGTTTGCACAACACACTCATTCTTTACCAAAGAAACATAGATGGGCTTCTTGATCTTGCATGATTTTCTCTAGGCATGAACCCAGCCTGAAAGAGCTGAAAAACTTGATGTTCAATCAAGTGAGATAGTACCAAGTTTCCATAGTCTTTCAATAATGCTCAAATTCCTTAAATGTCTATTATGACAAGTTCATCTCATATCTCAAGTGGGACTCATATATAAAATCTACCAATAAATATGTTAGAAAAATGGTCAGCTCCCAGTACCACTTCAGAAAGTTCCTGATCCCTTCTGCAATGGTTTATCTTTACAAAAGTTAGATCAAACCAAAAATAGAGTATTGCTGATATATCTGGGCCCAAGCTGTCCAACTCTCACTTTTCTTGACAGAGTTCAAAAAGTTACATGGTCTTGTTGATGTTGAGTTATTTTCAACTCTACAGCCCATTTTCCACAAATAAAAATGTTACAAGCTGATCACTGCTTTATTGCTATTTCCACAGCAAATACTCAGAGGAGTTCCACTAATTCTGATCTTTACAGCTAAAACCAACCATGTAATATACACAGAGCTGAATTTGTATTCTATTTGTAAGGAGAAAGTTCCACTCAGGCAGCTTCTTCTTGAAAACCACTACTTTGTGGAACAAACTCCAGAGAGGATGCTTCCCTGATCATCACAATCTTAACCTCTTAACAATTGGGTTGAGTAGCACCAGCCTTGAACTGGAAAGTGATTTGAAGCAATGCTTCTTTTCATTTTGGAATCATTACCCTTATCGGTTACTAGTAGTCTCTTTTATGAAAGATATAAACACAGGTTTCCTAAACTGATGATGTCCATCTGTTCAGATTTCACATTTCCCTTTGTTACCATTGCTAACTGGGAGACAGAACCCTACCTCTACCTGGCTGGCTACAAAGATTATTGGTGTTAATTATTTGCAATGTACTTTTGCTTTCACAACAGCTACACTACCTCTATACCTATTATGTCACAAATGTATCATCCAGCCAAGTTCATTTCTACAAGTAAAAGAGAGTAAAATCACCCATCGGACTACTGGATAATATTTGGTAATTTTATATAAAATATGGATAGAGAGCAGTAAACAACTGTTAAAGGCACTAAGCAATAAAAAGTGCTCAATACTATCTGGAGAGAGTAGTACAAAAATGAACTTACAAATTCTTGAAATCCATAATAAACTACCTGGGTTTCAACTGTTAGGTCTCTTCAGGCACAAATACGGAAAACCATTGGATGTTACTCCCAAAAATACTAACACTGGAAGAGTGGGAGTAAATGAAGAGGAGGAGGAAAAAATAAAAAAAAGAATTCAAGTGGAAAACAAAATCTACCTACTACCAAAGAGGGGTAGCAGGTTGAAAGAAAATAGAAGTTCATCCAGGTTTATAAGCGCCCAGGATTTTATTCTTAAAATGCCTACATTATATATATAATCAACACAAAATTAAATTATAAAAGAAAATCAATCACATATTCAAAAACAACACAAGTGAATATATGTAACCACACACAAAACAAATACACACACCTAAGAGGCCCATATATGCACACAATAGCTCTACTGTTGAATAGTTCAAATTTCACTAAGAACTATTACAGATGAAGTATATAAAATTATTTTAGCATCTAGAATATTGGAATTATCCAATAATAATTCTACTTGGATATGAAGTAACTGTGATAATTTTGATATCATTGTGGTTGCTTTTAATTCTGCTCAAATTCCTGATCTAGTGGGCATTTATATTTTGAACACTCTTAGTAGGATTATTGAATCAGAACAAATCAGACTATATAGAAATTACAGATTTATTGTCATACCTGATAATAATTGTCCTCTATCCTCTAAAATACAAAAGAAAATAGTCAGGGCTTTTAAATTACTTAGATTTCAAATAGAACTTCTTAAAATAGTTTTTTTTTTTCAATATTACTTTGAACCTTTCAAATAACATTTTTAAGCCATATAGAAATAGCAAGTCTCCAATACACATTAATGTTAATTCTAACCCTCCCTACCAATAAAACAAACTCCCACTACTGTTAATACTAGGATAAATAAATTATCCTTTGATAGTAAAATATTTAATAATAATAAAACCACTTATAGTAAGGCTCTCAAAAAAAGTAGATTAAAATAGGAATTATTCTACCTAAAATCTCCCAATGAGACGGGTATTAATAAATCTAGAAATACAAAACAAAAAGTTATATGGTTCAACTCTCCCCTTTTAGTCAATTATCTAACATTAATATAGATCAATACTTTCTGAAATTGATCGATAAACATTTTAATTTTAAAAACCCACTAAGTAAGATCTTTAATAGAAAAACATTAAAAATTAATTATTCTTGCATTAGCAATATCCACAACATCATTAATTCTCATAATAATAAAATATTAGATAATTTTTATAATAATCACCAAATAAATACAAATCCCCACTGTAAATCTAGAATTAAAGGTAACTGTCCAGTTGGACGTATATGTATATCTGAAAAGGTTATATACCAAGCTATTTTCCCTATAGAATATGATAAAAAATGAAAAGTATACTTTAGAATTTCTGCTGGACCTTGGAAACAGAGATTTAATAATTATAAATATTTCTTCTTTAGGCCTCCAACTTAAATTCCAGACCACTCTGTCTAAATATTTCTGGGAATTAAAAGATAGAGGTCTCTCTCCACAGATTGAATGGAAACTTATATGAAAATCATAAACTCCTATTAGTTTTAGAAATAGATGTAACTTATGCTTAGATGAACAAATAAAAATAATTAAATTTAGTGGAAATACCCAGCTTTTGAACCAAAGGAATTAAATTATTTTAAATGCTGACACAAAAATAAATTATCTATTTAGTAGGTTTGAATTTTCTCTACTAATAATTTTACTGTCACTTATGGTTATGGCAAACTTGTACATACACGAGAAATTACTTTTTACAAAGATAAAAATTATATTTAGGAAACAAAGAAGTCATAATAAAAGACAAAATCTTTTATATTTTTTACAACTCAACAAACTTCACAGCTGGGGAGGGGTTGTAGGTAAAAGTCTTGGGTTCAAACAGGAAGAGATTTTAAAATAAAAAATGTTTGGTCATTCCAAAAGATTTTGGGAAGTGTGTCAAACAAAGAATTTTTCAGCAGTTGCCTTCATCTGTATTTATAGATAGAAAGAGATTAGCAATTGATGACAGTTAATTGCTAATACATCAACTATATAGAACCACCTGATACTAAAATCAAGCAGGTACAAAAATTTAAATACCTGGGATGTGTTATTACAGAAGACGGAAAGGCAAACTGGCATGGCAAAGGAAGCATTCCAGAAACTGACTAAAGTATTAAGTGACCAGAAAATTTCACTAGAAACAAAGAAGAGAGTACTGGATTGCTATGTGATGTCAGTTCTTCAATACGGCAGTGAATCCTGGACAATATCATCAAAGATGAAGGAAAAACTTGAAGCAACTGAAATGTGGTTCGAGAGAAGGATGCTGCAAATATCATGGATCGAGCATGTGAGCAATGATGAGGTTTTGGAAAATGATGGAAACGAAAAGAAAATTAATACTGAGCATCAGGAAGAGACAGCTGAAGTTCCTGGGACATGCAATGAGGAAAGAGAGCTTGGAGAACCTGATACTAACAGGCCAGATAGAGGGGAAAAGAAACAGGGGAAAACAACGGATAACATATTTGAAGGACCTAATCAGGTGGATGATGGAACAAGGGTTGCATGGTGTAACAGGAGAAGGCATGCTAAGAGCCACCAGGGATAGGGAGACTTGGAAAGCCATGATCACCTACGTCCTGAAAGGACAGGGCAGATAGAAAAAGAAGATACGGAACCAGAAAGTCACACTCTTTATGAGAGAAGAACAAGTACATTTGCCAGGCTTTTGTTTTAGTTAAAATTTGGTCAAAAGATTTTAATCACATTTCCTGTTTCTGCTTCTATCAATCCATAGAAAATCAACAGATTAGGTGTATAATAAGTGGGTCCAAATTGTTACATAAGTCTGTAACCTTTAACATTTGATAATCTGGTCAAATGTCTGATTTGTGTAAGTTTGGGCGTCAAGATACTCTTTTACCCTTGCACTTGACATCAATTTTAAGTTGAAGATCACCTTCAGTCATCAGCAGCATTTTTTGATATTTTTACTCAGTCAAAATGTTGGTGTTCTTCCTGTTGGTCGAATCAAATTACCCTAGGCTTTGTTCTGAATAATCAAACAGTGACGTCTCTTAGTTCCAGTTGAAATGTTCTCAAGAAGGATTCATATCAAGTGAGAATTACACACACATAGATGAAAAAAAGATTCTTGGGACTTCCTCTGAAACACAAAACTTAACGCTAAATTTCCAAAAACAACTTTATTATGTATACCTTAAATATAATAGCATATACTTGACAGATGTATGTTTGTTCATTATAATTTTCTCTGTTCATATTAGAATTTATTACGATGCTACATTTTGTCTTTCGTATTGTCCATCCCAAAACTCAGTCACCTCCTCAGTCACTTATATTGAGAACTAGCAGGATAGCCTGGTGTTGCTCGGGTGTAATGAAAACTTTACAACAAATCCATGGTCCTGGAGCTCCGACTCTTTGGACATTGGCACAAAAGACTAAAAAGCAATAGTTGTTTCCAGTCAAAGCGAAACCGTAGATTGAAAAAAAAAAATGAATGGATGTAAGTCAAATTTTGATTTCCGGTATTGATGTCAAATAAGTTTTCCATTGCAAACTGAATTTTGAAGACTAAATAAGTCCTCTGAGTAAATAGTATCATGGCTGAGACTAAGAACTACAGTTATACCTACTTAGAGCAAAACCTGAAGCAAAAGCTAAAGTAAAAGGGCTGAAAACCTTTTGATCAGACCCTAAAGGATATCAAGGTATCGATTTCCAATATCGGAGTCAAATAAGTCATCCAAGGATAAACTAACCTAAGTAAGTCCATGAAAATTTATCGTACTCATCTGGAGTAAAATGAGCCATATTGACGGCTGAATATCGGTTTGTGATCAGATTTGTCAGAACATCGGGAGTATCGATTTCCAATATCGGGGAAAATGAGTTGTCTGAGAAGATCTACCAATGTTTGAGACTAAAAACTATAATTTTGCCAAGTTAGAGCAAATTCTGCAGCAAGAACCACGATAAAAGGTACCGCGATATCGGTGGGAAATCAGAAAAAATAATAGCCCGTGATCTGAAGCCTAAAGAATATTTGTTTGGTGAGAACTGGATAAAAATTGTGGATTTGTATAAAGGGCATACAGACAGAGAGACACACACACACAAACATCTTGTCTTTTATATATATATAGAAAATCCAGTTGTCAACAAAATCCAAAGAAGGATCCTGACCAGGTATCTTCCCTCAGCCTTTTCTACAACTATTTTCATGGTAACTGCTCTGAAAATCTTTTTTTCCTGGTTCCCCAACTACATGAATTTAAGCATGCTACTAGGTCCCAGCATTTTACTGTTGAAATAGCTAAATGCAACCGCTAATTCTACCCCAACAGTTCCTTTTCTTGCACATCACATCTGTAGAACTCCCTTCCGCTTTGTTGCTTCCCTGATAACTACAACCTCCAAAATTTAAAATGCAATGTCAATCACCATTTTGAATTGTTTCTTTTTTTTTTGTACTTTCCTTTATCCTTCTCATTCTATTTCATTATCTCTCCCTGTAACCCGCTGTGTACGAGTGGCATTACTGTCTTGCTTGTGGTGAAATGATTAAAAAAATATGTCCCTCATTCAAAAATCAGATCCCCACTGTTATGTAATTGGCAGCATGTAATAAATTATGGAGCAGATTTATATTAGTTTTTTTTTAATAAAAAAGAAAAAGAAGAAAGAATTTTATCACCAGATAGAAATGTGAATTAAATGGTCATCCATTTGCCAAACAACAGACATTATTCTGTGAAAAGCCTTTTAAAGTTGGCTGACCCCTTAGTGAGAAAGGTCAGCTTGGTTGGCAGAGGCATACCAGGCTTTCACAGGTAAATGCAATTAACTAGTGCTAGCTATAATTAGGCCAGGAATCAGATCCTCTAAATAAATCAATAAATAAAGAACTTGATGGTTCAGAAGAAATCTAGTTTTTTCCTAAAAGACCTTGGGAGATTCTAGAAGCATCTAAGGACAGAAACGGAAGTGTTCATCCACACAAAAGGTGTGATATCAAAGAAAGACTTTTGGGATGAAAAAAAGAAAAGAGACCAAGGGAGTCTTCTGGAGGTGGGGCGGGGGACTGTTGAACTAGGAAGAGAAAGATGGTGGCAGACCCATGATTTGGCCAGTAGTGGGCAGTTTAATAACCTGCCACTAGGACAGTTGTTAGTCATTGTTCTCTTTCTCACTTGGCAAGTCATCACATGAGTAAAAAGAAAAATAAACAAACAAGGAAGAAATCAAGTGACATATTGTCAAGAAATTTATGACCGACGACCACGTGGTTTTCTTTTTATAAGATGCAGGAATGGAATATAATGCTTTCGTGAACTACATTACACATCATGTCAGAGTGATGAGTGGCATTGTCACACCAAATTGTTGACAACCAAGAGTTCTAAAATTTTCTGCCCATTTTTATGTAAGTTGGCATTTGGTGCAAATAATCCTCTTGATTATAATAAAGACGTGTGTGTGTGTACGTATATATATATATATATATATATATATATATATATATATATATATAAGTCGAATATATGGATCGAAATCTGACAAGATGAGTAGAATAAGTAAAGAGCAAGTAGGAAAAAAGTGTCTTTAATCTAACGTGTTTCACTTTAACAAGCTTCTTCAGAGATTCATCCATTGCTTTATTCCACATGACACGTATCTGACGAATGAAATCGAACCTCAGTCAACATACTGTCTCTGCTGATTTTTTAAAACATTTTTTGTTTAATTTTTTTAATTATTCGTCTTTAAAAACCTCTGAAGAAGGGTTTTAGATTATTTTGTTGTTTTTTTTCTTATGTTATAATGTAAGATAATCAATAGTAGGTACATCAATATATACGTTGCCGTCATTTTAGAAAGCATATCAATATATTTTGCCATCATTTTGACAACACAGGTTCACTTGTAATAAAATAAATATTCTTATTGACTTTCTGTTCTGAAGGTTCGAAAATCTATTCTGCAAATCCATTTAGGGGAAAGTAGGAAACAGACAGACAAGGTTGGGGATTTGTGAATAGTTCAATACATCTTACATATTCAATTGTTTGTAACTAACTAAATACACCTTAACCACGACTTACCAACTTTGTTGATTATATTTATTTTAAGTAGTTTTCATTAGTATTTTTGTTTTTAAGCAAAATTTATCTGACTACACAATCAGATTTTCTTTTAGTTCTCTCTTGCCCCCTCCCCCCACATCTAAAAAAAAAAAAAATGATCTTATATCACATCACTTAATTCACTAGTTACCTCAAGCCCCATTGAGGGAGTTACATGACTCAACAGAGAGGATCACACCCATCTTATTATAATTAAAATGTAAAACATTTGCATTTTTATCCTGAGACCATGGTTCAAATTTCACCAAGATTGATTTATCAAGGGGAGATAACTTCTTGATAATATCATTATGGGGAGACTGTTGAGAGGTGCCAAAAACTATTTCATGGGTTGACCCAAGCCTTATGAGTAAAACTGGATAGTCAATAATGGTTATGCTAGCATGAAGTCACAAGTCATCATGACCGAGAGGTTGAGCATGTTAGTGTTGCTCAAACTGATGACAGATTATGTGCACATTTCCAGACACTTATGGTTTAGTTAGAGTATAAAATATAATGTACCTATGCAAGAATCTTCAACAAGGATTAGCTAGTCAACCTAATAGGCATACTCAGGTGTGAGCAGCCAGCAATACACATGTGAAGATGCTACAGCAGTGAAAGTAAGTAAATTTGTGAAAATGCATTTGCAACAAATATACGAACATCTTAAGAAAATAATATGAACGTGTATTTAATAAACGCAAAACAACATCAGAAGTAATTTCGACATTTGAGAAATCAGAAAATTCAAGTTGTGTTTTGATCTGATTTGGTGAGGAAAGTCTGCTCAACTGAAAGAAAAATCATGAGTGACATTTGATTCGTTAATGGATCTTAAATTAAGTATAGTTCCTCTACACTTGAAATAATTGTAACTGTGAAAACGCTATTTCTTTATATAAGCATTTGTGCGTAAATATCTATTTCTATTATGTTAAGCATTATTTTTAGTGAATCCCCAAACAGCTTCTTTACACACGCTTCCTGCCTGTGGAATTCCCATCCATGCACTTGCTTCCCCGACAGCTACAATCTCCAGGAGTTTAAATGTAAGGTCAATAGACACCTCCTAACACACTAACTCGCATTCATTCTCTCAAACACTCTTCCCATCTACCCAACCCTCATCCTCGGTATCCTTACCCGTCTATCACCCTCCTTCTGACATTTCCTATATCTAACCACTCTTTCCAATCACTTTCCCCTATGTAACCTCCTGCGCAATAGTGGCAGTGGAATGCCTTGCTTGAGGTGAAATAATTAAAAAAAAAATAAATAAATACCCATGTTGAAATAGACACCTCGTTATTTGAAACAGTGTGTATTACATCTATCAGCATGTGCACTCAGGAAAACTTATTAAAAAAAATTTTCTCTTCAGCAGGGTTTGAACCTGTATCCTCCTTTGTAGGAGAAACCACCACCTGATCTGACATGCTTTAGACCACTCAGTCTATCAAGCAAGGTTCATTTTCATTTTTGATCATTTAACCCCAAGCAAGACAATAATACCACTAAGACAAAATTATTAGGATTTAAGGAGAATAAAAAGACTTTAGTGACTGGATAGGGCAATAAGAGAACAGGATTCAAGAAGACAGAAAATTGCAATTAATGTTGCATCTAAATGTTTGAAGACTCTAAGTAGCAGAGAAGGAAAAAAAAAACAGAAAAAAGTTCCACAGGCAAGAATGGTGAAAAGTGTATTAAAAGAAACAATTAGAACTTATGATTGCACTTAACAAATTTAACAGCAAAATGATGAGATCCAACTGCCAATCAAGTAATACACTTAATGTGGACAAAGTACCAAAAAGGAGAGTTCATTGCAACAACTGCCATGAAAATACTCTATAGAAAAACCAGTGGGAAGCTACGTCAAAGTCGTGGGAAAGGGACTGAAGCTGAGATGCCAGATTAGGACCAATAGCATTACAGACCCTTTGGATTTTGTTGGGAATCTCAAAATCTATAAAAGCAGTACCAGACCAGCTATGGTAACAATATTCAATGCATGGACGAATGGTAGATTTATGAATACTCAAGATAAATTGTCATGTGAAAAACAGTCTGGCACAAAACAGTGAACCAACTTTTCTAGCAATTGATTCAATATAATCACTCCACTTCATGTTAGTGAGAAACATGGCAATTAAAAGAAACTATAGTAATTAAAAGAACAGTTTTGTTTTGGAGACAATAAAATTTACAAGCCATTCCTTACTCTAGTTAACAACTTATTGTAGGTGTATTTGAGAGAGCAGCTACCAGTTTTTCTTTGTTGAAGCAGGTCAGACTTACTAACAGTTTCAAGGAAGGCACACTTTTACATTGTTATTCTTGAAATCCAATGTATGCTCAGTCTCGTATCCTCAAGTTTGCTCAAGGGTGCAGGCCAGTAGACGTAATTTTATTTCAAACACAAATATCCATTAAAATTAATGTTTGAAGTAATAAGAATGTTGAATTAAAAATAAATCCATTAATTCTTTATAAATATATATACATATCCATACGTGTAAGTATATCTCTTTATATATATATATGCATATATAGTGTATCAAGGCAGCAGATAATTTTCTAAACATATACTGTTAAATAAAAGAGACAATGAATGTCTATTATGTTTAATCATGAGCCATTCTAAACATTGGATTTTGGCTTTAATTTCAGGTGAAAATAAAGACTAAAATTCTCCAACATTTAGATAATTTTTTATTAAGTTGGTTCTAAGCTTTCAGCTCACATGAGCCATCTTCAGAGAGGTTATAAGGATGTTAACATAAAAACAGCCACCATCAAAAACGATTTTATCTTGTGTTGACATAAAACTTTGCTAAGCAACGATAACATTACCAAATAGCAAATGCAGTTCGTAAATTTGTAAAGCGGTTCTATGATGTCACACCACGTGAGAGCTTATTATCGTTGCTTAGCAAAGTTTTATGTCAACACAAGATAAAATCATTTTTGATGGTAGATGTTTTTATGTTAACATCCTTATAACCTCTCTGAAGATGGTTCATGTGAGCTGAAAGCTTAGAACCAACTTAATAAAAAATTATCCAAATGTTGGAGAATTTTAGTCTTTATTTTCACCTGAAATTAAAGCCAAAATCCAATGTTTAGAACAGCTCACGATTAAACATAATACACATTCATTGTCTCTTATATTTAACAGTGTGTATATATATATATATATATATAATATTAAGAGAAAAACTCAACACTTTTTAGACAGTTATAAATCAGGATTTATTGTTTCTTTATTTTTCAATAGTTTGAAAGAGATAATGTAAGTAAACTGACATTATTGAAATAAATCCTGATTTATAACCGTCTAAATAATCCTGATTTATAACCGTCTAAATATGTGTTGAGTTTTCCGTTCTACATTTTGAATAATATCCATTGATCTCTCTAAGTTTATCTAATAATTTATTTCAATTGGATAAAATCTTTTGGATTATCCTCTCTGTCTTTAAGGCTTTGCCATTCTCTCCTATATATATATATATATATATATATATATATATATATATATATATATATATCTCGAGGAAAATGTATGACAAAGTGAAAAAAGGTTTTCTTGACTTGCGATTGGTTCTTTAGTATTTCATTAGACTAAATTGGTTATGTTGGTACAACCACATATGCAGATGAACAAGGGATGTTGGGAATTTTTAAAAAATTGTCTTTAGTGAAACCAACACAAATTTAGTCCAATGAAGCCATAAAGGATCAAACACATTACACAAAAACTTTTTCCAATTCATCATACATGTTTCCCCAATATTGTTCTTGATATATAAAAATACATATCATTATCTCATATATAGAAGATATTATATATATATATATATATATATATAATAACACATCACTCAATAAATCCTGGATCTAACTAATAAAACAACAAAAGGTGATTCCAATGCTTCTCTAACAATTTGATGCCTTTTCTGTAGAACAATTTGTCTGGCCTCAAAATACACCTCAGTTTCTGATATCACTTCTTTATTGGAGCCAAATCTCTTTCCCAAGAGCGTTCTTTTGAGGTCTGCAAACAGCCAGTAGTTGCTGGGGGGGGGGGGGGCGGTCAGATCTGGAGAATAGCATGTATAGCATGAATAGCATTGTCTTGATGAAAGATCACTTTTTCTTCTTCATTTGTGGCTGTTTTTTTTGGCAATTTCTTCCTTCAAACTCACCAATAATGCTATATAATATTCGCTATTGATGGTTCTTCTTTTCTCAAGGTAATCAATGAACAATATACCTTGCACATCCCAAAATAGAGGCCAAAACCTTGTCTGCTGATGTTTGCATTTTTGGTCGCAGTGGACAGCTCTCACCTGCTGTTGTCCACTCAGCTGACTGCCGATTTGACTCCAGAGGGAAGTGGTGGATCCATGTTTCATCCATTATCACATATTTACGCAAAAACTCATTATTGCATTGAAACAGTTGCAAACAACACTGTATCGTTGACGCATTGTTTTTGATCAACTGTGAGCAAATGCAACACCTACTTTGAACACAGCTTTCTCACTGACAAATGTTCATGCAAAATGGTGAATACACTGCCTTCTAATATGTTTAACTCCTCTGCTATCTCACTCAACTTCAACTTACGATCAACCAAAACGAGTATGCAGATTTTTTTGTTTTTTTCTGAAACAACTGCCAATTTTGAGTGACCTGAGCATTCAGCATCATTTGTGTCTGCACGACTGTTTAAAGTCAGCATACCACCTCTTAACCTTTTTTCCCAACAGAGCAGAGTCCAAATAACACTTATCAATCTATTGCTTTGCTTGAACAGCATTTTTCCCCCATCTGAAAGCAATGCTTTATCAACACACAAAATTCACATTTTTCCATTGTTTTGAAAATTTGCAACAGTAGTTTCACTTAAATAACTGTAATTTGTAAACTAATAATCTGATTGAACCCAAATTTTGTCACATGCCATTTGAAGGTTAGCACCTCATGAAAATCATATGGATTTTTTATTAGTGGCACCACCTATATGTCTGGCCTGGGATGTATTGAGTGATGTGTTATTGCACATTGACTGCTGGTGTTAATATTGCTTAATGTAATATAACTGTTGTAAATTATACATTAATAGTAGATACTCATTTTTTTTATGCTACTGGTGAGGAAAAGAAATATATATATATATATGAAACTTAGGCATAAATCAGGAACAAAAAAGATAACTGTTGGTTTCCAAAATAAATAAATAAAGTTGAAGAGAGAGATATTTATGCAAGGTCATCCTGGCTTCACCTTTGTCAATCCATTTTGGGAAAGCTGAACATGTTTTTAACTCTTCAAAGGCAGACAGATCAATATGTAATCAATATCTAATCAATAACTAATTTCATTTACCTGAGAATCCTCATTTATCATCAGTTCAAAGCCTACCTTCAATAAACATTTTTCTCAAAAGCTTAATACCATTTTTTCTAATACTCTTTCTGATATACTTGATGATATTATACTAGCAAACCTACACGTTGATGCTCCCAAACTCACTTTCCACAAAGTCGATCATCAGATTCACAATAAAATGTTGACTGAAGTTGAAACTGAATGTAAATTCATACATGGTGCCAAATCCATTCAGATATATCTAAACTGTCAACCACTTTCTAAGATCACTGGGTAAAAATGGTTTGTGTGAGTGACCACCACACGTGTGTGAACATTGTAGACTGGTGCTGTACAATCACAAAGACCTGTACCAAATAACAGGAAAACCACATCACTTGCAGACTTTCAACAGCAACAACAGCTACAATGGATATCACAATATCAGAAAATAATGACATAATTCAAATGTTGACATTCCACACTACTTCAAATAAGAGGTTAAGAAGGAACCCCCCCCCATCAATACTGGAAAGAACAATAACAGCTATTGGACTTGAAAAACTTATTTTCTGGAAAAATTGTTTTAAGAGAAAGTAAAAGTAGTACTTGTTGCTTGGTTAATGAATGCCAAATGTTTCCTTATAAGGAAACATTACAATTACAGCTAATATTACCACATTGTCCATTCAAAAGACATGTACATATTCTGAAGCAGTGGTTCCCAAGCCTTTTCTTCTCTGGGATGCATTTTCACAATGAAAATTTGCTAACACTTCTCTAAATTTTACATGATAAAAAGTACATTTCAAAATAAAAAAAAAACAGAGTGTGGGTTATAACCGTGGATTCAAAGTCAGAATCTTATCATTGATAACTCTCTCCTCCAATTTGTGGACCCTCGTTACTCTATTCTTGATACTTGATATAATGCAAAAAATATCCCAATGATAAAATTGGTCAATAATTATTCATAACTATTTATACTGAAGCATGCAATTACAAGTAATCCATAATAATATTTTAAATTTTTACAATATAGTTATTTTTGGCCTATGGATTTTTCAAAACTGTTTTAAATCTTTGATTGTCTTTGAATTATTCTGCCTCACCTGCTATCCATTTCTGCTGAACCTATGAGTTATGCCTCACTGTCTGGGAACCACTGATCTAAAGAATTATTGAATGAATGAGGAGATCTGCTTCAAAGCAAATAGAAAATTGCTCACAAGGTCCAAATGTCAGATTAGATGTTTTTTTTTCTGCAAAGGGGGGTGCAGGTTCAAATCCTGTCTGAGGGTGCATTTTCTTTGCTAACTTTTCTAGAGTGTGATGGCTGCTAGACAAAATAAATACTGTTTAAAGAAACAAAACATTCTACTCAAATATACGACAGTTATTCAATAAATAAGGTGAATTTTTTGGTATAAGAACTAATACAGATAGAAGCTTACTTTTTTTTTCAGCGTAGTCTCCAAGCAGTGTCACTCACTTTTCTTATCTGTGCACAAGCTTCTGTATTCCCTCAGCGTAAAAATCTTTAGACTGATGTCACAGCCAATCGCTTACAGCAATCGTCACTTTCAAACTTTGTTCCTCTCTTTCAAAAGACCAAACAGGTGAAAGTATGTCTGAAGGGGGAATGTCTGGGCAGTAAGGGGGATGAGGGAGCAGTTCCCAGCCCAGCTCATTGATGGTCTGCACTGTTTGGGCTGCTGTGTGAGGCCTTGCAACTGACTTTCGAGTAGGCAAGGTCATCATGGATAATTTTGTGTGCTGTCCCAACAGATAAGCTCAATAGTCCTTGCAATGTCATCCACTGTCACCCTTCTGTCAGTCTGAATGAGGTCACTGACTGATTCGATCACCTCAGGAGACCTCACTTTTGTAGGCCTCCCAGGCCTGTCTTCATCCTCAACACTGCCCCATCCTTTTTTAAATAATTTAGCCCACTTGTAGACATTATTTTGGCTGAAACATGTGACACCATACACAGTTGACATTCTCCTATGAATTTCAACTGGTTTGCACCCTTCAGCAACCAAAAACTTCATAACTGACTTCTGTTCAATCCTGGAGCATGCTTCTTAGTCGGCCATCTTTGTTAATCTCCAAAACTCTCAAAGTGAAAAAAAATTGAATCCCTTTGAAAAAGAAGTAAAGGAAAACAATTTTAAAAAATGCTTCTATCTATTAGAAGTCGCTATATGGAAAAATTCACCTTATTTATTGAACGACCCCTGTAGCAGTCCTTATACCGAAAAATTCACCTTATTTATTGAATGACCCTCGTATTCCTCTGCCCAATACCCTACCTCCAATGAAATATCTAAAACATCTTGTCATAGATTAAGTGAACCAATATCTTCTATTATGTGCCCTGTCCCTTCAGGACGTAGACGACCATGACTTTCCACGTCTTCCTATCCATAGTGGCTCTTAGCTCGCTTTCTCCTGTTACACCATGCAACCCTCATTCTGTCATCCACTGATTAGGTTTTTCAAATATTTTATCCGCTGCTTTTCCCTGTCTCATTTTCTCTCTCTCTGGCCTGTTAGTATCAGGTTTTCCAAGCCCTCCTTCCTCATTGCATGTCCCAAGAACTTCAGCTGTCTCTTCCTGATGCTCAGTATTAATTTCCTTTTTGTTTCTATCATTTCTAATACCTCATCATTGCTCACATGCTCGATCCATGATATTCGCAGCATCCTTCTCTAGAACCACATTTCAGTTGCTTCAAGTTTTTCCTTCATCTTTGATGATAAGTTGATGAAACTGATAACTGCATTATCTCTTAACTTTGATATACTTGAACTGTGTTATAACATTGCCACAAGGCCAACTTTTTTGTGCATTCAGAGATAATCTAAAAAGGACACTAAACAATTCCCTGCAACCAAAGTCAATTTAAAATCATGATTCCTTCAATCACTGCTTATGACCAGGAAGTAAAAAACACCGGCAAGTGTTAAAGTGAAACTCACATTTACCATCTGGATGTCTAAAGAAAAATTAATAAAGTATAAAATAATAAAAAAAAAATGAATAAATAAAAACACTTCCATTACAGAAACGCCATCATGAATGGTAAAACCATAAATCCTGATTGGACAGTATTTGTGTTCAAGATAAATGGCAAGTTAAAGCAGGCAGCAGTTATTAGGAAAGAGAAGAACAGGAAGGAGGAGGAACTGAAAGTCTAAAGTGATAAAGTAACTTTGAAAATGACTTGTTTTTACCCATAAAACTTTGTGCCATTTCTTTCTCAGAGTCATTTACTAAAAGTAGACGTATTTTCTTTGGCAAACAATTTAAATAAAAGAGAAATGAGACAAAAGTAACTCAAAAAACAAGACTGATTTATAATAAAATGTGATTTATTTTGTTAGTATTTCAATCTATTCATTTAGCCAAGGAAACAGCAAAACAAACTCAACCAGATTTCATTCTAAATCAAATCTTAATTGCATTCAAACTTATTTTTCTTTTGTTACTTTTATCTTTTTTTTCTAGACTTTAGACTTCATTTTATAATAGGATTAGCAGTATAGCCCGGCATTGCTTGGGTGTAATGAAAGCTTTAAAACTAATCCATGGTCCTGGAGCTCAGACTCTTTGGACATTGGCACAAAAGACTAAAAAGCAATAATTGTTTCCAGTTAAAGTGAAACTATAGACTGAAAGAAAAATGAATGGATGTAAGTCAAATTTTGATTTCCTGGTATTGATATCAAATAAGTTTTTTTCATCATAAACTGAATTTTGAAGGCTAAATAAGTCCTCTGAGTAAATGGTATCATGGCTGAGACTAAGAACTACAATTATACCTACACACACAAACATCTTGTCCTTTATATATATATAAAAAATCGATTTTCTGCACTTATGTCTTTGTCTATGAGTGTATTAAATTTGATTAAAATCGGACCACTCCTTCTATAACCCGATTTTTTCAATTATCGATATTTATCAGGGGTACCTTGACACGAAATCTAGCTAAGAACACTCGCAGACGCTTATAGTACAACTGTGTAAATTTTCAAGAAAATCAGTTCAACTGTTTTGGAGTCTATAGGTAACGGGCACACAGACACACACAAAGTTCCATTTA
Source organism: Ascarosepion bandense (assembly GCA_037127315.1). Lineage (NCBI taxonomy): Eukaryota > Metazoa > Mollusca > Cephalopoda > Sepiida > Sepiidae > Ascarosepion > Ascarosepion bandense. The sequence continues at coordinate 472,610 of JBBBDQ010001062.1, read as the reverse complement.
TAAATAAGTTTAGATTTAGATTCTGTTGTCTGAAGTTATAAAAACCAACTTTTTTTTCTGTTTTCCATTAATTATTGGATCTGATATCCTCATTTTGGTTGTCTGAATCTCTACAGTTCAGCCAATGGACTTCAGTTTTCCTCAAGAATCACATCGACTAATTCATTTTAAAGAGAGAACGTAACCAGATTTCATTCTTTGCCAACCATAGGCCTTCAATCCCTGACTTGAATAATTCTTAAATGGGAACAACAATACAGACATAAACAATGATTACCTGAAGCAATACAGATTATAGAAAGACCAAAGAGCTCATCTACAGACACAGCGATCAGAACAGCAAAGATGGTATTACAAAATCAAATGATTTGTGGAAAAACATATATCATAACCGGTGTGACGTGGCTTCCCTGTGCCTCTTCTATAAATATTTTCATGGCTTCTGCTCCAATGAACTTAGATCACCGGTGCCCCCAAGGTATGAATTTACACAAGCTACTAGATTAGCAACTAGGTCCCACCCTTTTACAGTGAAACTGATGAAATGTAACTGCAATTTCTACTCTAACAGCTTCTTTTCACACACTTCCCACCTGTGGAATTCCCTTCCATATACTAGCTTCCCCGACAGCTACAATCTCCAGGAATTTAAATGTAAGGTCAATAGACATCTCCTATCACACTAACTTGCATCCATTCTCACAAGCTCTTTTTCCATCTACTCCACCCACATCCTCGGTATCCTTATTCGTCTATTACCCTCCTCCTGACTTTTCCTATAACTAACCCCTCTTTCTCATCACATCTCTCGCACCTCACACCTTTGGAATTCCCTTCCATATACTTGCTTCCCCAACAGCTACAATCTCCAGGAATTTAAATGTAAGGTCAATAGACATCTCCTATCACACTAACTTGCATCCATTCTCACAAGCTCTTTTTCCACCTACTCCACCCACATCCTCGGTATCCTTATTCATCTATTACCCTCCTCCTGACATTTCCTATAACTAACCCCTCTTTCTCATCACTTTCCCCTATGTAACCCCCTGTGCAATAGTGGCAGTAGAATGCCTTGCTTGGGGTGATGTATAGATATATGTATAAACAGATATAAGGTTTTGCTTATACAAGGGAGTACTAAAAAATTCTTATTCAATCCCCTTCCCAAAATCTATCCAAAAAAGCAAAAATTAAGAATTTTTTTTGTAAGTAAAAAAAATTCTTAGTTGTATAGATACACTTTTCAGCACCTCCTCATCTCTATCATTAAATATGAAAAACTCAGATGACCCAATTGTGAAGAATTCAGTTTTAATGAAACTGAAATTAAGATAAAGGAAATTTCCAAATCCCGTGTTGCTATCATCCAATTTCCATGTTAAATGCTTTGAATTCAGTGCAGAAAAATCACCCAAAATTTCAGCCATTTTTAGTCATTCACAATTCAAAGAGCGTAACTTTAGTTTAAAAATTAACCATTTTAAGCAACATTTTGAGAAGATTTGAACTCGATAGTTAATTTATAAAACATCCACACAACACTGACAAGAGGTGTTATTAGGAAAATATCAATCAGTAGCAGTGGTCGTGTTTTTATATTTGTTATTGTGTCATAATGCATATGCAGTCAGGTGAGTGTTTGATAAGGGAGATGGTTCCATACCATTTTCATCTGGTTGACTGATGTTTTCTGCCACAATTTAGGATGGGGGGGTGGCTTCTATTACTAAAACAGTTTCATTTGGTTTTTATAAATAAGATTATTATCATTGTAAATACACACCTATGGTTCAAATTTTTAAAAGTTAATATTTATATTTTCATCCCCCCCCCCTTTATACACAGGCACTCACACTTGTATATATGGGGATTGGGAATTAGTGAGGATATGATAGAAAAACTGTGGTATTATGGCGGGCAAGAATGGTAAGAATGTGTTGCAAGGAAAGTCATCATAGGTTTGTCTCAGTGATTGTGGTTAAGTTAAATATAGAAGAGAAGAACAGGCTTTCTCCTACCCCCTACCCCAATTTGGCCATTTAATGAAAAATATTAAAATTCTCTGGAAGACTGCAATAAGCACTTAAGAGTAGTTTTTTGCTGTAGGAAGACAAAATGTTTGGTAAGAATGGATTTATGAAAAATGGAAGTGTAGTGTATGGGGGAGCTGGTTAATGTTTCTTTGATTCGACCTTGTGTCAGACTTAACCAAACTCCCTACAGCTTACAAGTTTTATGCAGAATTATCATTAGAAGGTTTTTCATCAGAAGGTTGGAATGTGTGGATTAGTGCTGAAGAGCGGAATAATAAAATATACATTTTGAATGTTAAAATAGAAATTTATTAAAAGGAGGAATAACATAAGTTGTAGAAGTTAATGTTCAATTAGAAACATTCTTAAGAGGTTAAATGTAAAGTTCTTACAAAATGTTCATAGTAGTAATTGTTGAAGTAGATAAAAAGAAAGAGGACAATGTCCAGTGCTTGAAGTTTGAAATTACATTTTAGACGTGTGTCTCCCATCTCTGACATTATATAGTCTTTTTAAATTTAGCACTGGATTGCTAAGTCCTCAAGTCCTTCCCACTGGTCAAAATTCATTTTAACACCTACTTGCAAAATCTAGGTTCTTTAAGCACATGGTCTATCCTTTTTCTATTTGGGAAAACCCAGGATTTCACACCGGTCATTGTGAATTTTTGTAAAAGTGAAGAAGGTTGATTTTAATTCTTAATTAAGAAGGTAGCAGAACAGAATAGTAAAAGGCATGAGTCTATAAAATTTATGCTTAAAATAAAACATATTAATTGATTTTTTTTTTATTTAATAAATCAAATTAATTTTTGTGGGAACAATCAAACACACACAAACACATACCCATGTATAGATACACACACACAAACACATACCCATGTATAGATACACACACACAAACACATACCCATGTATAGATCTTTTCTCTAATTATAATCATTCTGAGTTCATATGAAAAAAGGAAAAAAAAACTCCAAAGATCAATTACCGTATTCTTGGACAATTCTTGGAAACTCCACTGCCCAGAAAATGCTTTGTCTGATCTAAAGCAACCTTAAGCATGTCATATCTGAAAATAACAACAAAAACAACGAAATGAGTCCATATTTCCTTTTTTTCCCCCTCAAATAGACATTAAACTCATCTTTTTTCTTGTTTGTTTCTCGCAAGCAGTAACCATTTCTCAACTAATTCTACGGGTCTTTTACGGGTTTTGAGATACAAATTATCAACAATATTTAAAACTAAAAAAGGAAGATAACTGTCATATGCACTTTGGCATAGAGGAATTGTTAACGAGGCGAGTCTGACTGACCATTACTACTGAGTTGTGAGTTCAATCCTCACTTGGTGCTCAATACAAAATTTGAAAAGAGCTGATATGTCATAAGATCCATCAGCCTAACTCTTTCATTCAGGATGTTTTAAGACAAGATGTTGCAACTGCTAAATCAGGTGACAATTTCAGATGCAACTCTTCTGCACAAGATCAGACATGTTTAGTAAATTTTATGCTCTATGAAAAGTACAACACACACATTGTGTTTTATATGTGAATTCTTTGGCAGAAAAAAATGAGAAAATTTAATGTTACTTTTCAAGTTTGTATGATGAATAAAAACTCAAATTCATTTGAAATGTGTTGTTCATGGCTCATACCATGTGACATCCAGTCACCCCGATGTATAAAAGACTGTGCGCTTAGCACAGGGTTTGTCATTATCCTTGACTTCGGGAAGTAAGACCTACTACTGCAAGAGACTGTAAATATTGTATATACATTTTGGTTGTACCACTCTGTTAATAAAGTAGTTTATCTACATTTCTCTGTGTATCTCTTCATTCCACGATACAACAAAATGAAATAAAAATTGATTGAAGAATTAAAATCTATTAAAAGTATACATTTTACATAATTCAGTTATATTTTGTCAGCCTCATCTTTCATCAAAAACAAAAAATCAAAATTAACTGATAAATATCTGACTCCTGTAAAATCAGAATAAAATATATATATATAAATACTGTTTCTATTCTTATAAATACTGTTTCTATTCTTAGTCACCCTTCCAGATATAAAAAAATCAATTTTTATGCATGGATTCTATTTTTGATGAGTTAATGTTTTTCAAATCTAATTTTCACAATGGAAAATACAATTTATAATTGTGAAAAGAAAAGTATCTAAAATTTTCCAAATTAAAACCCATTTTTAATAATAGCGCAAAAAATTGTAAAAAGAACAACAAAATCAGGTACTTTCATCAATTTTAAGATACTAGCAAAGATTATTTTTTATAACAAGACTAACACAAAAATAATTTATGGATAAATTCAGAGTGACTAATCTTTAATAAATTGCTTAAATGTGGCTTACAGTAGAATTATTCATATTTGAATTTTGATTAAATGTTCATATTTTGCCTCATGTCATATATACAGGGTGTAATGATTGGATTGTCATCTAAATTGCACAAAAATAAAAATAAAATTGGCATCTCATTTTAACAGATATATTTACCAAAATTACATAAAAATGTCTTACAATACTAAAGAATAAATGTATTTAATAAAATTGCAATTGGCTTCAACCATGTCTTCCAGACAACTTTGGAATCTCCCACAACTCTTTTAGAGAGACTCCTTGTTTAAGTTGATGAATGCTGCCATAATAATTGTCTTCAGCTCATCTTTGGTGTTACAAGGAGTTCTGTTGGTCTCTTGCTCAACTGTGCCCCACACATAATAATGAAGGGGGTTCAGTCAGGGGAGTTAGGTGGCCAGATCTTAAGAGTGATGTGGTCACAGAAATTGTCTCACAGTCATGACTGGATTCTTCTGCTTGTGGGGTATGGTATAGAGCCCTGTTGACAGACATAGGATCTTCTAGCAGCCACCCTCTTTACCCTGGGAAGCACTACCGCCTCAAGACACTTGCTGTAGGTCTCCATGTTGAGTCTGAGGCCTTGTGGAAAGATAAATAGAGGCATAACATTGCCATCACCAGTAAATATTCCAAACACCATGATGTTGACTGGATCTAACCCTGTCTGAATCCTCTACACCATTCTCAAATTGATACCCAAGCACTTTGAAATGTTCGTATGGGAACTTTTGCCATGAATGCCATGCAGTAAAGCTGTTTCTGGTGGAGTGAATTGAGTCATGGTGTTCTTTTTCTCACAGACGGTGCCCAACTGACCATACTATGCCGTATAGTCAACAAAATCAAAAACAAACAATGCAAAATTAAAAATATAAAATGGCAACAATTTACCCATCATACCCTGCATAATCCTTATTTGTCATTCAAGTTAAAGTGGTATATATATATATGGTCGTTCCTTGTCATGTTAGAAGGCTTACATGCCTCAGTGATTCTAAGAGCAAAGCTATCTGGAGTTCTAACTCCATCATGGCCACCCATCATGGGGTAAGGATGAGGTGGAGGGATCAGACTTAAGGCAGCTGAAGAACCCCAACAGTGGAATAAGCAAAGATTTACACAATGTGAATGCCCAAACCGGCAGAAGAAGGCATCACTCATCTGGTCAAGTGCCCCTGCTATTCTCCTCGGGGTTCTTGACAAAATACCATGGAGAATCTGTAATGTGATCGATACCGACATGGCAGACCGCCTGCAGTAACTCTCTCACCGGCATGACATGGCTTCCCTGTACCTCTTCTATAAATATTTTCATGGCTTCTGCTCCAATGAACTTAGATCACTGGTGCCCCCTAGGTACGAATTTGCACGAGATACTAGATTAGCAACTAGGTCCCACCCTTTTACAGTGAAACCGATAAAATGTAACCGCAATTTCTACTCCAACAGATTCTTTTCTCGCACTTCCCGCCTGTGGAATTCCCTTCCACATACTAGCTTCCCCAACAGCTACAATCTCCAGGAGTTTAAATGTAAGGTCAATAGACACCTCCTAACACACTAACTTGTACCCATTCTCTCAAACACTCTTCCCGTCTACATCCTTACCCGTCTATCACCCTCCTTCTGACATTTCCTATATCTAACCACTCTTTCTCACCACCTTCCCCTATGTAACCCCTTGCACAATAGTGGCAGTGGAATGCCTTGCTTGGGGTGAAACAATTAAAAAAAAAACAAAGACTGAAATAACCAAGGTGGACATTAACAGACCAAGTAGCCGACAGCTCAACGCAACCAGATTTGCCAGATCTTGCCTGTCTCAATCCCAGGAGCTGTATCAAAATCAAATTCACATAAATAATCTCGTTAAGCTATCTTTCATTCATAGACATCTCCAGCACCACCACTAGGAGAGAGAATGATGAACCCAATGCTCAGATTCTATAATTTTACCAGTTTCCTACAGGCCCACATTTTGCTATGCGCATTAAAATCTCCCGTGAGTAGAAAGTGGGTGGGAAGCTGGCCAATTAGCCTTCCTATTGCAGGAATATATGAATTGAATTATTGTTTGATAAATTGAAGCTTTATTGCCATGGTCTGTAAATTTGTATTTAATTGTAGTTTTTCATGGGGTACTGATTTTTTAACAAATATTGAAGTACCCCCACTTGGCCTATTCTCTATTGTTGATACATTTATTTTGTGATAAGTTTCATATCTTTTAAATGAGAGTTTATCAGTTTTTTTGAGAAATGTTTTTGGATTGTAATCTGTAAGGAGTTGTTTGATTTCCTTATAGTTTGGTTTGATACCTCTACACTTCCACCGTATGATGCTTCTGTTTCATTTGTCTATTTGAGTGACAATTATTATATTTTAGTGAGTGTGTTTTATATATCAGTCAGTTAAGTGCCATGTGTGATACACGCTTGGGCAATCATGTCTCGAAAGAGACATGACTGACTGGGCAGAAGATTATCCTGCAGTAGGTTGCCATTGCTTTCTGAGGTAGATTGGTTGCCAGCCAAGGCTATAGAACCCAATCTGTCCTGTTATTTAACCCATAACTGGAAGGAAGAGACAGATTAATACCTTTTCCATGGGTATTTGCACGTAAGTGAATGCAATGAATTCAACTGAAATTGGAACTCGGCTCCCCGATTTCTCATTCCAAGCCGATATCCACTGCACCACAACGCACATCCATGTCTTATATATACTGTTTGTTTTTCTTGTTTGTAAACAGGTTTTTCATTAAGTATTTGTATGCTCTTGATATCTGGGTTCTTTTCTTTCTTTTTTTTTTATTATCTTTATGTGCATGGTCTTCCTGTTTGTTTGATTTTAATTCTGTTTCTTCCGTTTTTTGGATTTCAATTTTGTTTTGTATTGAGGATTGACTGGTTTTTGTTCTGTAAGTTTTCTGTTTGTGTAATTTTTCATTTGAGAAGATTTGAATGTTTTCTCATTGAAAAGTTGTTAGTGATTTTTTATATTGTATTTACATTGTAGATAGTTTTGGTTCTTTGGTATGGGCTGTTTCCAAGTTTCTTCTTTGTCCCAGGCGATCATGGCTTTCCACATCTTCCTATCCTTGGTGGCTCTTAGCACGCCTTCTCCTGTTGCACCATGCAACCCTCGTTCCGTCATCCACCAGATTAGGTCCTTCAAATATGTTATCTGCTGCTTTCCCCTGTCTCTTTTTCCCTCTATCTGACCTGTTAGTATCAGGTTCTCCAAGCTCTCCTTCCTCATTGCATATTCCAGGAATTTTAGTTGTCTTTTCCTTTGTTTTAATGTTTTCAATGTTTTTTAATTCTTGAATTAAAAATTTTAGTTCTGTGTTTTGTGTAATTAGTTTGATATTAGACTTTTATAGGTATAGCTTGATACCGCTTGAACAATTTTTGCATATGATGCAGTATTGGAATTTGTTTCAATGCTTTTCCTTGCTTCTGAGTAGGGAATACTTTGGCACTTCAAGTATCTTAATGGGTTTGGAATGTATGTTTCTACTTTGGAAACTGTATGTCCAACTTTTTATTTCCTGTGGTAGTTCTGGTGCATCAAAAGTAATGATATAAGTGTTGGTATCTAGAATTCTATCATTTTTTGATGGATATTCTTTTTATATCTGTAATGTTTTGTCTTTGATAGAATTATTGTTCCTAATTTCCTCCAGTGTACATAGTGAGAGTTCACTGCTTCTCATCACATCTCTGGAGGAATTTAAAAAATGGTATTGGTAGAAACTTATCTTTCTATTATGAAATTTGGTCATCCTTAGTAGAGATTCAGCCTCATGTTTCCCTATGGCTTCTCTCAGTAACATTATTTCTAGTATTTTTAACTGTTATTCAAGATACTAAGATTTTTTTTTATTGCAGAAGGTGACAACTTTGTTAATTTTTCTTCTAGGAGGAATCAGGCAAATGGAATTTCCCCACTCATCATCTCCCTCATATAGGTCTTTGAGGTGGGTGGGAAGCATGGCTGATAAAAATCAATCAAAGGAAAAAAAATTAAATTAATATTAATTCATAAATTTAATTTTAAATTCATATTAATAGAACATTAATATGAATTTAAAATTAAATTTATGAATTAATATGAATTTAATTTTTTTCCTTTGATTGATTTTCTGTCATTTTTTGTGTCTATATCAATAAGTAGCTTCTTGTTTTTTTATTATAATGATTTATCAGCCATGCTTCCCACCCACCTCAAAGCCCTATATGAGGGAGATGATGAGTGAGGAAATTCCATTCGCCTGATTCTTCCAGGGCTACATGACTGGGTCTGAGATTATCTATTCAAGTATGGGCTTTCCTCAGAGGTCATGTCAGATTCTTTGTTTGCAGTTTGATTTACCCTACAATCAGTGGGTGACTAAGTCAGTTTAATGTTTGATATGGTAAATGTGAGTGAATTTTATTTGTTTTCTTAGTCTGACTTAGGGTTTGATATGACCAGCCAAGTGATTGGTTTGGGACTCTCCAACTGCCCATCTAGCTCAAGTAGGAGCCAAAATGGTATGTTGGTGTTTTGGAGTATATATATAGCCCAACTCCTAAAATCATTAACCACCAAGATCCTGTCCTAGAGCATCATGCATTGCCACCCATGGCAAACAGATAACCCCCTCAGGGGACTTTTACCCACTGCAGATGTGCCTATTCTGAAGCTCCAGTGACAGGCCATAACCCTAGATTGAAAGAGGTTTAGATTGTAGTGGTTGGAAAGCATTCTTCTGGAATTCTGTTCAACAAACACAACAGTTCTTGGGAAGAAGCTATTCAAGTGGAATTTACTCCTTACTAATGGAATATGAAAGAAATGAGGATGGTTCACCTCAAGGTACACAACATAGCAGGTCTTAGATCAGAGGAATATAATACATCTGAAAATTTTCCATGGAAATCATGATAGAATAGCAAGAAGTTTTCAAGGTTTCATCTGTAGGAAAAGGGTAGTAAGATGGCAGCAATTCATCACCCACAAGGCAGTGTAGATGCTTTTGGATTCTATCAAGACTAGAAAGTGAAGATTCTATCAAGACTAGGTAGCTCCAGCCCAGTTATGGCAGCAGTACTCCATTTTTAAGCCAAATCTGGCACTTGTAAATGTAAGGTGGAGGGGAAGAAGGAGTCAGCTACTTACTGGAGTGGTAGAGGGAACCGAACAATTTTCCAGTATCTTAAGTGATGGATTGTGTATACAAATTCTACAAGAGGTCTGGGGTGAGCTTACATCCCAGTAGGTATCCAAGGCAATGGGGACACCCCTGAGAGAACACCTGTTCAGTGTGATAGATGGAAATTCAAGGGCTACTCAATGATGATGAAATGTTACAAGTTTGGTTTTGGAGGTATTGAATGTGACCATCCAGTCCCCTGCCCCCTACTGAGCTGTTAAAGAACGGTCAGAGTGAAATCTGCTGCTGGTCATCTAGAGTTTTGAAGGTGCACCAAAAAATCATTATATCATCTGTATAGATATTCAGAAGAGAGTGGAATATACTTTTAGGCAGATCATTAATATAAAGTAGAAAAAAGGGTTGGACTAAGACAAGAGTCAGCGGCCCACGAAGGCATTTTGACTGGCCCACAGCCTGATTACCAATGACTCAATTTTTCACATGAGAGACAAGGCTTTCAAATTAAACAAAAGGCCTGCTGCTATCTTCCCCTCTGATCCACCCAAACCGAATTTAAATACTATGAAACCCAATCAAAACCTAATCACCTCCATTTCTGCATAAAAAATTAAAAAAATAAACATAAAACAAAACCTGAGAGCTGATTTGACTGACCAATTGGCGACAGACATTAGGCAGGAACACCTTAAAAGGGACAATGTTGTCTCAGTCGACTTTCTATTTCATTCCTCCAACAGCAACTCCCCATCATATACCCCTGCCACCTACCCTATGTAAGTTGCTGGAATCTTTCAATGGGCAATGTTCTTATCATACGTAAGTGTATATGTTTGCAACTATTTGTATTCGTATATATGGGTATATGTGTTTCGTTTTTGTTTGATGTGTCTGTGTGGTTTGTTTATGGTACAATTTTCAATAACAGTTTCAAATTTACACGTCATAATTTCATCCATTTCACTTCGATTGATTTTTTTTCACTTTGAAGTATTTTGACGTTCCTTGAGGAAAAGTAATTTTTGTTAGGTGTTTTTAATTTTTAATTTTCATTTCTTTTTCTGATTTCTTAATGTTTATTTTCATTATGGTTTTAAATATTTAGGTTGACAGGGGTGTGCATATGTAATTTTCCTTAATTTTCCATTAATGGCCTTCATCCAGGCCCACAACCCATCATTATAACACAATCCAGCCCGTAGGGTTAATGACCTTCATGGACCTGACTATTAGAAAGGGACTTAATAATTGAGAAAACTCTTCTATAATTGGAGAGTTTGTGTAGCAGCCCCCTAGACTATACTTTATCAAAGACCTTTGATATATCTGATGTGATTGCCTTTGTGATGTGTTTATTTTTCTGATGTCTCACTGATTTTGTAAATACTGATAACAGCAGTCATCTTATCAAGTTTCTAGATCACACCTATCCAGTGTTGTACAGAGTCTTGCCTGGCTGTTAAGGTTTCAAGGTCATTAAGTGTGCAAGGATCTTCAAGATTGGGGCAATCTGAAAGATGTTTCATAGTTTGTGATTGCCCGCATTGACAGTTGGATCAACATCGGTGATATATCCCCATTTCTGAAGGTTGGCTCTAGAGTGACCAATAACTGTTCAGGGGTGGTTCAGGTATGACCAGAAGGGCCAGGCATCACTAGAGCCAAGTGGGGAGGGATTCTGTAGGGCTGAGAGGAAGCTTGTGTTCCAAATTGTTATGGTCGCTGAACCATTGGGATAGATGCTGACTAGAAGCTATGTTAATCAGTGATAGAACTTAGTGTAAAATACTGTATTTTGACTTGAGTGGATAACAATATCAGCAGTGGTTCAAACAGACTGAAATCTGTATTGTTTGTAATAAATTTGGTTATTACAAGGAAAGAAATCTTTAAACCCATTGTACGTGGAAAATGTTTTTTTTAAATGCTTCTGAAGATTTAGATTTAAAAAATTTTTAAAAATTTTGCTGGTATTTCATTTAATGTTTAAACGTAGCATGCGGAACCAATCTCAAAAAATGTTAGTTTTGTCTTGTTTTTTTCTTCTTCTTAAATCAACCAAATACAATGAAACTAGATAACAGTGAAAAGGAAAATAAAAGTGACTCACGATTGATTAGAATGTTGATTTATATTTAGACACTGCACCTCGTCATTGGCCTGAACTGGGGATTCAGAAACCATGAAAGAAATTTGATCAGAAGAAAACTGTTGCTGCTGTTTAGTTCCATCAGTGGTATTTTGCCCCGAAAGTCTTTCAGAATCCAGAACTTGGGAACTTTGTGACATCATTTGGTCATTATCTCTAAGGAGAAGAAAACAAAAAAAAACGATTATGTAATTTAAAAAAATATACTTTCATGACACACATCAATTATATGGTTGTACATTATTATATAGGACAGATGGGTGGGTCACCAAACCAAAATTTAATAATGTATATTTTTTTTTGTATAGTTTTTCTATGCAAATAAGTATACATTATTAAATTTCTTAAAAATAAGGATCCATTAAACGTAATGAAATAAATGTCATATGAAAACATTGCAAAATGCTCACCTTAGAATATTGTTAATAATTCTTCATAAAAAATATCGATTAAATTTCATATATTTGGTATTTTTTGTATTATGATATAATATTAATTTAATAGATATTAAAATTTATGCAATAAAAAAATGCACTCTGAACCGAATAAAAATAGTTTAATCATACCAAAAGTCTCTTTAAGTCAGGTAAAAAAAATGTGTTTTCTTTCTTTTTAGTTTTAAAATAGCCAAGATGCATAGAAATCTAAGGGAATTACTTTTGTAGTCAATAATGTATTACATCTTAATAATGTATTACATCTTACCGGATATAAGCAGTCTAAACTCTTGCCAAATAAAATGACATTTTTGAAAAAAAATAAGAAATAAATTAAAGATAGCATCAACATTTAAATAATAGAAATTAATAAAAAATATATATATATAAACTTTTTTTGTTGTGTGTGTGTATATATATATATATATATATATATATATATATATATACACACACACACAAATATATACAAACATATTAAAACAAAACGGTTACCAACGCACAGAAAAACGCTTGTTGACAACACATATATACTTAGACAAGAAAATAAAAAACAGAAACTCAAAATCCTGGAAGCTATCTACATTAAACAACTTAAACCTGGTTTGAATACGATAAATTTTGATATCTCAACTAACATACGCAAATGCCTGTAATCGGATCAGGGACCACAACGCCACCATTTTGTCACTGTCTGCAGTCATCCGCCATGGTAGGGATGGACTTGTCTCTTCAATTTAATTCTCTTTATTGTTAATAATTTAAATGTTCTATGTTTACTGTGTGTTAATATTTATTCTTTGATAATGGTTTATGTGAGCCGAAAGCTTAGAACCGATAAAAATCAACAATTACTGTGATTTTTTTGTTGTCTTTCAATGATATCACCATCAAATATATCAGACGGTACGAACGGATCCTACACAAAATTAATAGACAAAACTTGTCTATATTATTCAATGAAACCTGCATTAATGAAAAAATGCTGCCAAAATACACACAATATATATATATATATGTGTGTGTAATTTATCTCCATTGTTGATAAGAGGGGAAAAATTATTAGAAAATAAACTAAATAAAATTAATTAAATTAAATAAAGGTTATGATATCATTATACCAAACCAAATATGTCTATTTTCACTTATTTTAATTTTTTCAACAAAACAGATTCCATCTATCATAAAGATTACTGGGGGTACAGGCAGAACTTACTATGAGGTGGAGTCCTTCTTATTTCATTTTTCAAAATTTTCGGGAAAGGGACATCTGGAATTTTAGATTGGGGTTTGAAAAGAAATGATTATGAAAGTAGTAACGTTGTTTGAATTCTCCTCCCAAAATTTCAATGTAAATTTGATAATTCTTTTTATTATTTAAGAGGGGAGAAATTGGCTTGGTAGATTACTTGGGTAGACCTACATTTACCTTCCACCGAACAGTTGTTGATGGACCTACAATTGCAAGATTGTAAAATACCAGTTTTAGCATTAGCCTTATCTAAATTCTTTAAAATTTGTCCATTGTGAGAATGCTTACTAGCCAAGCGCTCCTGAGTCTGCCTAACTAATGCTGTCTCTGAGAGATTCCTCTCTGTCTCTACCCAAGATAGATTATCTTTAAGTGTCTTCACCTTATTAGCCTTAGCTAGGGTGAGTCAACAGCTATAGTTAGCAGTGAAAGACTAACCCTAACCCTAAGCGTCTCCCACTACTTATGCCCAATAACTGCCCCCACTAATTCCTGCTGCACTAGTTCAGTTAGCTGTTGGTGCAAGTCCAACTTGTCCAGTAAAGACATGTTGATCTTTCAGTATCCAGCCAATCTAGGCCTACAATCTAATGCCATCCGGGCACAAATGAGTTTGTGGTCGGAATAGCCTAGCCAGTGAAATGTGGGACAATCTAACAAGCCTAGATCGACTCTTCCCACTAACATTCTATCCAGGTAGCTAGCCAATTAAGTTCCCACATTCACATCTTTCCCCCAGGATGATTGACATGGCATCTATTGACAGGATTGAACTCATCAAGCAGATCAACCAGGCAAACACAGGTAGCTAGATAAACCTAATTCCAAGAAATATTTGGATCAAGTTAGGCCAACCCAAGTCAAAAGAAAATTATTTAAAGTCAAAACAATTTGAATAAACAGCAATAAAGATGTTGGGTATGTTAGACTTTTTGTGTCCATTGTATACTGTGCAGACCCCCCATGAGTCAACCCATTTTATAGTTCACCAATGGAAGGCTTAACCAATCAGGAAGCTCAAAATATTCAATGCGATGTGCATAAAAGGAGGCCATATTTTTCCAAGTATTGGAGTTCAAATTTTATTCTGGAGAGTGTCTGATTCGAGAGTGATGGTCTTTGACGTTGTTTCATTGAACAGATTACGTGCGGCGAGGATACTCTATATCCATAGCCTATGACGGACATGGTCAACAGATCCCAAGAGGATACTCTATATCCAGGAACGTTGTCAACATTACCTTCAATCCCTTACTTTGTGACCATCATGGACTGTTGTTACTATATAATATACGTTCGGGAGATTGATTCTCTATTATAATCAATACATAAACTGATCCCTGACTTTGTGACCATCATGGACTGTTGTTGCTATATAATATACGTTCGGGAGATTGATTCTCTATTATAATCAATACATAAACTAATTCCTGCACTTTATCCATAAATTATGGTGAATTTTACCAACAGAGTACTTTCCATGGCATGTTTGAAACGGATACTCTGTTTGAGGTTATTCAAATTGTGGTAGTAGCATGCAAGAAGGACCACAGATTGTTAGGGATTGACATAATAAAAGTAGATACAGCCAAATTAATAAACTCCATGGAAGCACAAGAGAGTGAGCTAGGACTTCTAAAAGGATACAAAGCGAGTATTCGATTAAAAGAAAATTACCACCCCAAATACATTCAAGCCAGAAAAATACCAGTATATATACTACCTTTAGTGGTAGCAAAATTAAACCACATGATCAAGGAATTCTCGAAAAAGTTACACATGGTTGAAGTAACCGGGCCTCACTTATTGCAGCAATAAAAAAGGCAGATGGCAATTTGCAGATATACAGTGACTATAAAATTAGAGTAAATTACCATATATAGAAACTGTGAGCCATGATCTGGTAAATATAGAATACTAGCATCATAGCCCAGCATTGCCTGTGCAACTCAGAACATTTTAGTAGTAGGACTCGGTTATATAAAAAAATAATTATATAAAAATTGTTGTTTAAAAATTGTTAAAAAATTCCATTAGAAAATCAATTTTCTTTTGTTTTGCATAAACGTGATTTGATGTTTTGTGTGACACTGTAAACAACATTGTTTTTGTTTCAAAATTACGGGGGAAAATATTTACATTTTTTGTTGACTAAATGAATTTAACATAAGAATAAAAATTATTTTGTTTTACTGAAATTAGAAATATAAAAACTATTACACTCTCAGTTCAGAAATTTTCAAAGAATATTTAAAAATGTAGACATTTAATTTAAGAGGAGAAAGTTACATTAATGCCACACAAATTACAGACAGTTGATTTCCTGCATAAAATATTTAGCAAAAAAAAGCTTTATTTTTTTTTAATTTTATTTTCTGAAGTATGAAATTAAATCTGAAAAAACAAAAAAAGACTTAAATAATTAAATTAACCATCACATTTTTTTTTACATATTTTGTTTTTGTTTGAAAATTATGGGGACAAATATTCACATTTTTTTGTTGACCAAATGAATTTTTAAAACGTCGGAATAAAAATTAAATATAAAGGCTCATTATTTTTTTTTTAATAAAAAAATATTTTAGTCACGTTTGACACATGTGATTTGATTTCTGTGACGTAATTCAG
Organism: Ascarosepion bandense; assembly: GCA_037127315.1. NCBI lineage: Eukaryota > Metazoa > Mollusca > Cephalopoda > Sepiida > Sepiidae > Ascarosepion > Ascarosepion bandense. Next base: position 456,559 of record JBBBDQ010001062.1, on the reverse strand, counting down.
CAACCATTTTAGATCTTAGATGTTTTGCAAAGCAAATGTAAACAATTGGCTCCATTGGCCAAAAAGTGCGAAAGGGAAAATTGCTGAACTTAAACTCAAAAAGTATGTGTCGACCTGGCTTCCCTGTAGATATGTGTCCCTAGAAAGTTTGAATGGTGTAGCTTAAAATATAGACGCGTGCATATGTTACAGTCACACATAGACTCACAGATTGCCTTTTATATATATAGATTTTGCAAAAATTGACTCGAGATCTGCCTACAACCAAATTCAGAATGACAAAAAATTTATATTCCCTATAAAATATTATTCCCTATAAAATATTATTCCCTATAAAATATTATTATAAAAAACTTTTAATAAATTAATTTAGACACATCAAAGATGAAATTCTTTGATCAAAATTAAAGTAAAACAATGATATATAAATTTATACCATTAACATATTTAAATCTTATTTGAATTCCGAGTAGGTCATGTGAAATAATAGTGAGTATTCTCAAGTCCGAAACAATTTCCTATGTGGCTTGTGTATTTAAAGAAAATACTTATACAACATCTGATTTGATCAGTCCGTCAATGAAGTGCCATACATGATATACACTTAAACAATCATATCTTTCTTAATCCAGGTTGCCATTTCTTTCTGTGGGAGACTGGTTGCCAACCAAGGGTACAACACCTAATCTGTCCTGCTATTCAACCCATAGCTGGAGGGGGGAAGAGATGATTTTATACCTTTCCCAAGGGTCAGTCAGTTAAGTGCTATACATGATACACACTTTGGGTGATCATGTCTCAAAAGAGACATGACAGACTAGCCAGAAGATTATCCTGCAGTAGGTTGCCATTGCTTTCTATGGTAGACTGGTTGCCAGCCAAGGCTATAAAACCCAATCTGTCCCACAATTTAACCCATAACTGGAGGGAAGAGACAGATTAATACCTTTCCCAAGAGTATTTGTGCATAACCGAATGTAAGGAATTCAACTGGAATTCGAACTCGGCTCCCCAATTTGTCGTTCCGAGTCGATATCCACTGCACCACAATGCACGTCCTCCTAAGAGTATCTGCAGATAAGTAAATGCAATAAATTCAACTGGAATTCGAACTTGCCTCTCCAATTTCTCATTCGAATCCGATATCCATTGCATCACGATGCAAAATTTTGAAACTCCTCCAAAAAGAAGTAATTGTTAAATGACAAATACGTTGAGAAACAGAAACGCCTTTGAAAACAAAAGACATTATCTAATTAAGAAGGACATTTGCTGATCAGGTTGAAGACAATCTGAACCAAGGTGAAGGAAAAACAATAGATAAAAGTGTCAAAGTAAGAACCTTGGAATTCTTTGTTATTTTTAAAACAATCTTAATACAATGATTATAACTTGGAAGAATGAAATGAAGCATAAATATGAAAGAAAAAAAAGTTGCAAACTCGTTTAACTGCATTGTTTTTAATTACTTACTGTGTTTTGTCAGTAGGAAATTTGAGGAAATTATTTTGATTTGAACATACAATGGTGAGATCTATGTCCGTGGAAGCAGAATTTGAAGCAGCCCATTGAGCAGAATCTGTAGATTCCTGAGTGAATGGAAGAGAGCTATGAAGCTCTGCTGGTACCTGCAACATAGAGAACAAAAGAAAACCGTCACATTATTAGTCAATAGACAGATTATCACTTCTTCCAAAGGATTGTTACTTTGTGGAACAGACTCCTGAGGGGGTGCTTTCCTGACCAGTATAATCTTCAAGCCCATAGAAAATCAACTGATATCTATATGCACTTCATGCTTCCTCACACAAAACTAACTCAGTAACCCCTACCTTGAGTGGCTCTCGGGCTTTGCATTGAATGGAACTAAAGTAAATATCTATTTATTGGTGATGGGCAAGTTACCTGAACCATCTATACCAAACATGGCACTATTATTTATATTTTTGATGTCATCGGGCACCTGAACTATCTTTTAAAAATTATTAGTTTGTTTCTTGTAGGGAGAGCGAGTTAAGCATTTAAACCATGAAACCATTAAACGAAAATGTCACTATTATTAGCTTATTTTCTTTTTTAATTAGAGTCAGGTTGTTTTTTGAGGCCCAATATTTTTGTCAGTAATCATTTGTTACTACAATTGGTATGGTAATATTAGCCGTTTCCCTATAAGGAAATATTTGGCATTCATTGACTGAGCAGCCAATACTGTTTTGGTTGAAATTCATAAAAATCTTTCTCTTAAAACAATATTTTAAGAAAACAGGTTTCTCAAGTTAAGTTGCTGATATTGCTCTTTCCAGTATTGACACGAGTTTCCTTCCCAACCTTTTGTTTGAAGTAGTGTGGAAACTTGATTATGTCATATCCATTTTTGTTGTTGCAGCAATTGGTAGTTCTCTGGTGATGTGGTTTCTTTGATTTGATAAAGTTCTTTGATTGTGAATCTGCAGTGCCAGTCCACAATGACTGAAGAAGTATGGTCATTGCCAAGATCATCAGGCTTCAATCATTCAAAATATTTTTAATGATTAATCTTGGGAAGTAGTTCTGTCAGGTTTTGGCACCAGGCATGAGATTCATATGAAAGTCTCAATTCGACAAGGCTATTTAGGAAGATAACTTCACCGAATCCGCAAATTACTACAAAACATTAACTTGAAAACTCGAGTGATGTTCTTAAATCACCTTATCGGATTAAGATTTCCATATGGATGTAATGCACGGCACTAAAATCATTCAGAAATCAGGCTTACGGCCTATCACGTTGAATACACCGGTTCTCGCTCAATCACCGAAGTTAAGCAATGTTGAGCCTGATCAGTACTTAGATGGGTGACCGCTTGTGAATACCAGGTGCTGTAAGCGTATAGTGACTGATGTGCGTTGAGGTGCAGTGGATATCAGCTCGGAAAGAGAAATCGGTGAGCCGAGTTCGAATTCTAGTTGAATACCCTGCATTCACTTAAGCACTGGTACCCTTGGGAAAGGTACTAATCCATCCCTTCTCTCCAGTTATGGATTAAATAACAAGGGTTGGACTTGGGGACTCTGCCCTTTAAAAAAAAAATAAATCCCAATGAATTTTGATACTCGAAAAGAAAAAAGTATTACTAGACACAAAACTGATATAAAAAACAACAATAAATTGTTGAAAGAAAAAGGTATTACCAGCAATAAATAAAGTTTAGTTGGCAAGGTTGATTTGCCATAAAAACAAAACAACCAAAAAATAATTCAGAAATATCTAAACTGCCACCTGTATATACACCTGCTTTTCTGTTTAGGATTGGATTTCCAGTTTCTCAAAGTCTTTTTATTCTCTTTCACTTCTAGTAGCTTACTGCATCTTAGTGGCATTATCACCTTGCTTGGGGTTAATTGATTAAAAAATGATCAATGGTTACAAATGTCTTTGAGCATGTTAAGCCTGTGGATTGAAGCTACAGAACCATAAAATACCAAGTAACAGAAATCACGTCACTTGAAGACTACCAACAGCAGTAACAAATAAAATGAATAGCACATCTAACTCAAAAGGAAAATAATGACATAATCTAGATGTTGGCATTCCACACGACTCCAAATAAAAGGTTAGAAAGAAAATCTCCCATCAATACTGAAAAAAAGCAATAACAGCTACTGGACTTGAGAATGAGTGAGTTTTGCTTAATGGCATATCAACCTCTGTAGGTTATTTAATACCAAAAAGGCTGGGTTTTTTAAGGTACTTTTTAATGTTCAGCTATCGTGAGAAGGTTGATTTAGTCAGAGTTTGAAGAAAAGTTTATTTAAATTTTTTTATTTTATTTTAGAAAACTGAAGTTATCTAGTTTTGTATTTAAAAATGTATTGCTGGTAATAATTTTTTTTCTTCAAAAATGTGTTATGATAATTTTTCCCTTCAGAAAAGTATTGTTGATATTATTTTTCTTTCAAAAATGTAAATTTTTCTATAAAACTCTATTTTTATGTATATATTTCTATAAAAGTCTTTCATAGTGTTTTGATCCCAGTTTCGGGTTTAACTATTTGCCCATAGCTGGGACCCTAACAGGTTCTACTACTCCGAGTCAGGATGGACCTGGGAACAACAGCAATGAAGAGATTGTTCCATGCTTGACACAACCTCCCAATCAGAAGCCTTGCTGCTGGATGCAGTTTACCGTCATACCCAGAACCCACTGGACTTGAGAAACTTATATTCCTGAAAAATTGTTTTTAAGAGAAAAATTTTATGAATTTCAACCAAAAGCAGTATTGACTGCTCAGTTAATGAATGCCAAATGTTTCCTTATAGGGAAACAGCTAATTGTATATATATATATATATATATATATATATATATATATGTATATATACACACACACACACAGTGTGCGATAGATTGTTGTCTAATTTTTGCAAAAATCAAAATAATACTGACAACTCATTTTAAGATATACTTACCAAAATTACACAAAAATATCTTGAAATACTAAAGAATAAATTTATTCAATAAAATCACTTTTGGCTTCAACCATGGCCTCCAGACAACTTCAAAATCCGCAACTCTTCTGAATAATCTCTTTGTTTAAGTTGGTGAATGTGCCATAATCCTTGCCTTCAGTTCATGTTTGGTATTACAAGGGATTTTGTTGTTGGTCTCTTGCTCAACTGCCTGTGCCCCACACATAATAATCAAGAGGGTTGTAGTCTGGGGTGTTAGGTGGCCAGATATAAAGGGTGATGTGGACGCAGAAATTGTCTGACAGCCATGGGTTTGCCAGCTTGCATAGCACGATACCCGAGTCCTGTTACCAGACATGTTCAACTCTTACTAAATTTTCTGCACCATTCTGAAATTGACACCAAAACACTCTGAAATGTTCGTAGTGGCACTTCAGATGTGAATGCCAAGCCGTACAGCATATCGTTTCCAAATTTCTGGCAGAGTGAATTATGTCAGTGTGCCCTTTTCCTCACAGACAGGGTCCAACTGACACTACTATACTATTCAGTTGACAAAATCGAAAACAAACATTGGGCAAAATCAAAATTATTAAATAGTGACAATTTAAGAATCACACCATGTGTGTGTGTGTGTGTGTGTGTGTGAGAGAGTATTCATATATATATATATATATATATATATATATATAGCTTGACAGTCAATTTGTTATCAGATTTAATATTGTGATTTTAATGAACATCCCCAACAAAGTATCTTGTAAAGAAACTTTCTCCCCTTCCCTTTTGAAGAAATGTGTGTTAAATGTTTCTTTTGCCAGACTTTCATTTTGCAGCTGAACCAATCTCAAAAAAAAAACAAAGAATGCGCAAATTATCCAAGAATCTACAAAACTTTTATTGCCTTTGCAGATTTTTTTCTGCTTAGCGCTACAAAGAAAATAGGTTTCCAATTTTGGAAAACTATTTAGTTTCTGTGAGGATATAAATGGATAGTGGCGCAAAATGTGAAATCAGAGACCCTAATTCAAATTCCAGTCAGGTTTGTTACATTTAATTCTTTTCTATCTTTTCCTCCAGCTATAGGTTAAATAGTAGAATACATACCTGGGAAAATCATTACTAATCTTAATAAAAATTGTTTATGAAATATTCAATCACAAAAAAAAAAAAGAGAATTTTTAGAATCCAAATTATGTTTTGGCTTTAAGTAACCCACAGAGTCAATAAGTCATAAAGCAACAAATCATATTTTATTAAGTAGTCTACACTCATAACAAATACCAAAAATCTCCAAAGAAATGAATATATTTTTTGTCTGAACAAACGAGCGGTTTTCAACTTGACGAGTTAAGGGAGATAACTATAGCCAACTGCAATAATCAGACTTGATATATTTTATAACAATGTCTCACTTAAAATTTTGCTAAGCTACTCCAGTTTGTAGAAATTTGTTTAGATTATTTTATGGACAAAATAAAAACGTAAAATAAATATCAGAACAAATCAATTTTAGATTTGTTATAAACATGTAAATTCTATTGTTATCAGTAAAGGTTTGAACTGGTCGACCTCATCTGAATATTTACCATAGAAGTAACAGAGATAATTCTGTAATTAACAATTGCAACCGATTCAAAAACATTTACATGCATTTAAACTGATATCAAGGAATTTGTAATTGGAAATAAGAGAGTCACAAAAGAAGAGGTTTATTTTACCTGCCAACCAAATTTTATCAATCTAGCAAGCAGAGTCACAACCTTGGGGTGAATTAAAAGTTGCGGGTTGCCTGATTTATTTGCAGGATTAATTCCAACCAAACACCTACAAAAAAATAAAAATAAAAAAGTCAAATAATTTACGTTTGATTCTCATTTAATTCACTGTTAAGAAATATTTTTAAAAATGTCTACAAACCAGACGAAAATCATATGCACTTTCATTCTGACTAATTTCTTAAAAATCTCACAATATTTGAACTATACACCCTCTGGCTATCTAAGAAAACCTAATTAGTTTAGGGATGCATACCATCTCTCTGCAAATGACACATCTTGTTTTTACGTATGTGAATCTGTTTTAAGAATTTACACAAACCACTACAAATATTAATGTGAAACAGTGCCTTTTTCTTGGACATCAACGTGCTCTGTAGCCCAGCGGTCAAAGCACACCAAATCTAATGACGGCTTCTCCTAGGTGAATGCAGGTTTGAAGTCTGCCAGGGAGTGCATATTTTTCTAATAAGATTTCTTGAATATTCAGACCTGTAAACAAAATATTGTTTAATAAATGAATGGAGCCTATACTCAAATATGAGTATCCACTAAAAATAACATTCAACTAATAAAAATCTGTCCAATTACTTATATATATATATATATATATATATATATATATATTATTATATGTTTAATACAAAGAATTTGTCACTTTAACTAAGAAGGTTCATACTGACTTCGAAGTTTCATGATGTCACCATTATGATGTCTTCACTCATCAGTGCTGTTTTTTTTAGCTTCACCTGTTTGCATTAAACCTATCACCGCTCTATCTCCACCTCGATATTGAGCACTTTAAGATAAAATGTTGCCAACATACCTCTTATCAGTAAAACTACTCAAAAAAATAACAATCTTGGTGCTAAACATTATCACAATTCAACACTATATATGTTGTGTGTGTATGTATGTGTGTGTATATATATATATATATATATATATATATATATATATATATATTGGGTGGCTATAATGACAATATACACGCTAAAATGTCTGCCTTCTTCTACTGAACGCCCATAGCCCAGAGGCAGAATCGCTGACTGACGCCAATTCGGTCGGGTTTCAATCCTGAGTTAAAAGTAATCGGAGTCTAACCATACTGATGAGCTGTGATACAGCAAAACAGATCTGTCTGCGGATGACTATATATATATATATATATATATATATATATACACACACACAACACATCCTTGAGTAGATGCTTCATGTGTCACTTATCAGATCAAAGTGATATAAAAAACATCTATCTACCCACAATTTACATGAACACATAAGAAAAATCCCAGTCAAAAATACTAAAATTCTATATAAATCACGTTACCAGAAACATCTTTCTATCCGAGTGACTGAAGAAGTGGTTGAAAGCATTTAAAATTATGAAATATTTTTTACTCCCTTACCAAACAAAAAAACATAAAAATACTGGAAAAACTAAATAAAAACATCAATTAAATTATCCTTGTCTGTCATACTTAAAGATATTTAAAAGAAAGGTTGCTAAATGTATATTAAAAATTGCTATAGAAAACCTGATCTATGGAATGTGAAAAGTCATCCACTCCTGGAATAGAAGCCTAAATCTTTAAATGAAGTCATAATCAATATTTTAAAAGAAGTTTTTATTTTAAAAAATGGATTTATTATTATTTTTAATTTGGGAATGACACACAACTTACAATTTATTTACAGTTAGAATTTAAGCAACAGTAACAAATCCATAACTGCTAACTACCTCCAGTGTAGGTGTCATAATTTGTATTCTTATTCAAAAGACCCTGCTCTACTGACATAAGGTTTTTCTACATTCCAATCCACTAACGACCGATATTTAACTAGAATGTGAATAATATGTGTTATGTTCTATTGAATATCTCAACAAAAAATATCCAAGGGTACATTTGCTTATGATCGAAATTATTTTATTACTATCCGATTGGTTAGGTATTATGTGGAGACAAAAAAGAAACTATGGAAGCCATTAAGTAGAAACAAATGAGAAACAAAACCAACATTTTTACAAATCCTTAACAAATGAACTGCAAACCACATTTCTCCAAAGAGGACAAAGAGATTCAATCATGCTTCCCTGGGAATTCTTTTGTTCGTGTTGTAATGGTAAAGACTCTTTTAGAAGATATTTTCTATTCCTCATCTCTTCACTTAAACTGAGGTGTTATAAACTTCTGCTGATAAAACATATCTTACTTGTAAATTGTCTTCAAATTCTACTCTTGACTCATCTTTGCTTGACTTTCCACTTCGAACTGAGTCCATATAAAATAATATGCATAGGACTCCATCCATGGCTTCTGGTATCATCTCTAAACTGGATCCTTACAATGCATGTGGACTTAATGGTATCCCTGCAATAGTTCTTAAGAAATATGCTTTTAAACTGGCTCCTGTTCTCTCTATACTCTACAATAAATACCTTTCTTGCTGCGTCTTGCTTCTTAGAAATCCTCTTCAGTACTTACAGTCTTTCAAAATGTGAGCAAACCGTCTGATTCGTTTAACTATAGGCCTTTTTAAAATGTAGCCATAGGGAGATGGTTAATGTTTCTTTGATTTGGCCTTGTGTCATACATAACCAAACTCCCTACAGCTTACAAGTTTTATTCCGAATTATCATCAGAATTATCAGAAGGTTTTCATCAGAAGGTTGTCAGGTTGGTTGGTTTGGAATGTGTGGAATAGTGTGAAAAAATAAAATATACATTTTTTATGTTAAAATAGGAATTTATTAAAAGAAAAAAATAACAAGAATTCGTGGAAATTAATGTTCAATTAGAAAGTTTAGGGTATCAAGAAATGTAGAAGATATGAATCAGCGCACGAAAAGAAGGAAAAAGAGGACAATGTGGGCCGTGGTTGAAGTTTCTTCATTACATTTTAGTTGTTTCTTCTTGCTGCTCCCATCTGACTGACTGACTGGTGATGGAGCTTTTTATTGCAATTAGATTTTTCGCACTGGATCGCTAAGTATTCCATTGGTCAGAGAACCAGTTTAACATCTACTTGCAAAACCCGAAATCCGGTTTCAACTTTTTATGTAAGCAGGTCAATCCTTTTTCTATTTGGGAAAAACCAGGATTTCACACGTCATTGTGAATTTTTGTAAAAGTGAAGAAGAAAGTTGATTTTAATTCTTAATTTCCTATCCACCACAAAAACATTGCCAACTGAAATCTATGGGGCACTTCTTATTACCTCCTTCCCCTTCCCTTTATACCACTGACTTTCTACCTTGAGTGACTTTTGGGCCTTGTATTAGATGAACTATAGTAGAATAAAATAGAATTATATCTAAACAGAGCAAGAAAGAGAGGAAAGGAGGAGGAAGGGAAGGGAAGGAAATGATGTGGGGGGCAAGGAGAAGGAAGGGAGATGGTAAAAAAGAAAGAAAGAAACTGGTTTGCTGTCTGACTATCTAAGAACACAAAGCGAAAAATCAAATGCTAGATAAAAATGGGAATGTATAAAAATTATAATTTGTCAAAATTCTTTATGGAAAGAACAGAAAAAAAATGCAGACAAAAATATTTCTGCATTTATTATTCTTTTTTATTCTTTTTTTTTTCCATATGAAACTAATCCATCTTTGTAGAGCATTTGAATAAAAATATCAACAAGCAATGAAGATTGGAAGGGATAAGGGAGGGATGAGAGGATACAGGCAAAAGTAAAATTTGAGTTTGAGTTTTGTTTAATGGCATATCAACCGTTGTTGGTTTTTTTAATGCCAGAAAATGTGGTGTTTTAAGATATTTTTTTAATGTTCGGTTAATTTGAGAAGGCTGATTTAGTCAGATTTTAATGAAAAATTGTTTTTATTCTTTTTTATTTTAGAAAACTGAAAACATCTTCTAGTTTTGTATTCAAAAATATTTTGCTGAGAATAATTTTTTTCCTTCAAAAATGTGTTATGGTAATAATTTTTTCTTCAAAAATGCATAGCTGGCAACATTCCTCCTTCAAAAATGTATATTTTTCTACAAAAGTCTAGTTTTATGTATATATTTCTATAAAAGTGTATTTTCACACTTTCACAGTACCCTGACCCCAGTTTGGGGGTCAACCACCTGCTCATAGCTGGGACTCCAACAGATGCCACCACCCTGGGTCAGGACGGACCCGGGGGGGGGGGGGGACAACAGCAACTAAGAGGCGGTTCCACGCTCCTCACAACCTCCCAATCAGAGGCCTTGCAGCTGGATGCAGTTTACCGTCATGCCCAGGACCTGGCAAAAGTAAAGTAGAGCAAACCATAAGATATAATCTTAGTTGTAAACATCTATAAAATTTCCATGGATGTGCGCTGTGGTGCAGTGGATATCGGCTCGGAACGAGAAATCAAGAAGCCGAATTCGAATTCCAGTTGAATACCCTGCATTCACTTACGCACAAATACTCTTGAGAAAGGTATTGATCCTTCTCTTCCTTCCAGTTATGGGTTAAATAACAGGACAGATTGGGTTCTATAACCTTGGCTAGCAACCAATCTACTGCAAAAGGTAATGGCAACCTACTGTGGGATAATGTACTGTCCAGTCAGTCATGTTTCGAAAGAGACATGATCGCCCAAGCGTTTATCACGCATGGCACTTAACTGACTGACTGACAGATAGTATAAATTATTAAAGGGGTGCTGAAAAATACTTAGGCTGACAAAATTTTTAAAAAAAAGAAACATTCTAATGTTTGGACACTGGGTCAGATTTTGAGAAATGAGTTCAACAGAACTTTTTCAGCACCCCCACAAATAAGTTCTATTTTTAAAATGTGCATAGGCAATCAGAATTGTTTGCAAGCCTCAGTATCCTTACCAGTCTATCACCCTCCTGACATTTCCTATATCTAACCACTCTTTCTCTTCACCTTCCCCTATATAACCCCATGCGCAATAGTGGCAGTGGAATGCCTTGCTTGGGGTGAAATGATTAAAAAAAAAGGTTTTGTTTCATTTTTGGTAATGGAGTAAAATCTAAACTGAAAACAAAACGTGGATGGAAGATAAAAGAATTTGTCACCTTTGCATAAACTCCAATGTTGCTGAGGCTTCAACTGGATAGTGGATGTTAAAGCAATAATAAGACGCAAACAACATCATGACACCGGTGATGAAATTAGTAATTTTGTCATTCACAATTTCTTTGTCAATGCACAGGACAAACCTAGAACTGCTACTGATAGAGTCGCCTGCAAGGAAAAAAAAAATGGAAGTTTAGTTCTTGTTATGGCAACACATTGAATTAATTAATGCATTTAAAATTAAGGCCATCAAAAAAAATGTCATAAAATATTAAAGTTAGTTCAAGCTTATGCCAGCTCCTGGTAGCAATAAACCCAATACACCTGCCACATGAACAGGTGATTGGCATCTAAATCAACTACCCAACCCATTAACTTTTCTGCTGGTGAGGAAGGTGGCATGTAACCCTGCAGAATAAAAAACAAAACATGTCAAAGGGTGAATGACCTTTATACAGGAGTCAACAGCCAATCAATATATATATATATATAATGATAACAGTTTATTTTATTGCACTTCTTGCAAATAAAACTCTTCTAGCTTTCCAGTCAACTTTGATCTTCAAAAATTTAAAAGCAATGTCAACCATTATCTTCTGTTTCCTTAATTCTTGTTCTTTTATTGTTCTCTCTCTCTCTCTCTCTCTCTCTCTCTCTAATAGTGCTTTCTTTTTTTCTTTTTTTTTCATATTCTCTAACCTCTTCTGTCTTAGTGGCTTTATTGCCTTGCTTGGGATGACATGAATAATGATTATATATATATCAGAAATTAAGCCTTGAATGGCAACCTTCCTAGAAAACACTCAGTGTACTCGGACTGCTGTGAGAGTGTCTGAGTTGGGGAATAGTAAGAGCAACCAACCTTGTAAAAACATTTGCCTCCAAATCATTATGAGAAGAGATCCTCCTTCAGGCAGGACTCACCTTACTTAGTATGAGATTTAATCAGGGTCCTGACTGAACAAAAATTATGGATATATATCTATATATATTTGCATGTATGTAGTCAGTGAATTAAGGGCTTCTAATAATTATGGCAAGTTAATTAAAGTTCCCAATTAATGGTGCCATAATATTTAAGGCAGTCAATTTTAAGGTCATCAAATAATTAACTCCCAAGGACCAAAAATTATCAAGATATGTTAGATCAATGTCTGTAGCCAGACCCCAATTATTAAATAAATTTTGATTTGAAATGTTAACTGTATAACATCCAATCTATGTAAAGTGTTGGGTTAAGTACATTAGAATTGTTATTTTTCTACACCTGTTGCCAGTCAAGGTCTAAATGACCCAATCTAACCTACTACTTCACTCATAACTGAGTGGGAGGGGGTAGAAGAAATAGATTCGTGCCTTTCCCAAGAGTTTTAGGAACCAAATGAATGCAAACAGCCTTGGCTTGATTTTGAATTCAATTTATAGAATCCATTTTCCATAATGAATAACCATTCTGCTAACAGCATTGAAATTTTTTTTATCTTCAAAATAAAGGCTTTTCTGTCTTTAAGTTACAAACTTCTTGATTTCTCTGCATAAACCGACTCATATGTTGCTTTTTTATGCTATTAATACAGGATGATTATATAACATTGTTCAGGCCTGTAAAATGTCCGAGTAATGGTCTTTGCCAAAATGTCCGAGTAATGGTCTTTGCCAAAATCACAGGTGATTATTTAAGGTAAACACTTCTGATGAGTTTATTCTATTCATAAGATGAATCCAATTTCAAATATACGAAAAAAGAAATCATTTCAATAAAAATAGAAACCCCTTGCTTTTTAGTGAAAATTTAATCATGGACAGTTTAATGATTTACATGTGTAATGTGGCTGAAAAAGGAACCAGAAGCAATTTGGGAATCTTTCATTTACTGATCTCTCTTTTTGATTACTTTCATTCACTAGATTACTACAAGTTACAGTTTGATCCTTTACACATATACAATCTAAAAATAATTTACACATATATAAAGGCATCTCCACTAATTAGGTATACATAAGGAAACTGCTCTGTGGTGTATTACAAACACAAGTTATACTGATTGGAATCTTTTTTTTTTCAGTAAAATTGATAAAATTGGCCATTTTGGCACATTTGTAAACTAAAGTAAATTCTCGGTTTTAAAAATCTTACAAAAATAAAATATATATTTCTGAAACTTTATTTGAGAAAAATTAGCAAATTTAAAATTAAATTAATCTGATTTGAAACAAATATTACTTATAGCATAAAATGGTCTTGGTTTTCTGACATATTAATCAATTTATTGACAGTTTTATTGTGTTAATAGTTAAGTACTGGTGAAGAAAATTTGTTAGCAGATGATCAATTTTATATGTGGGTTTTTTCCCCCTGGAAGCGAAGAACAGCCCTTAAAACAAGTAACCTTTTAATGACAATGCACTAGCATACTTAGTAAAATTAGGATATATATATATATATATACACAAAAACAAAATCCTTTTTAAAAATATTTGGTGTGATCAGATTTTAATATGCATTACAATATAGTTTTACTTAATAACAAATTTCATTTATTCATTTTAAAAATGTGTAAAAATATGAAAACAAATCTGTTGAAAATTCATATTTTTCAAAAATGTTTTTCAGACAATATCGTCTTTAATATATATTTATGAAAACTCTTGTTAAACAATGTCTTAGTTTTATTGTTTTTTTTATTAAGAACAAATTTTCAGTAAGAGAGAGTCTGCTTTTGAAAAAACATGTTAAAATATATATATATATATATATATATATATATATATTACAGAAATTAACGAATTTTAACAAAACTTGGTAATAAACAATCGACAATTTGAAATGAATATATATATATATATATATTTTAACAAAATTTTCTAATAAAAAAAAATTTTTAAATAATTACTTTCATCTGTGAATAAGTCCTGAAAACTTCATAAAACTCCAACAATTATTAACGTGTCTGTCACCACAAAAAAAAGCTAAAATTTGTTACACAAAAATTTAGTACATCCACTGATGAAAGAAAAACATGATTTTTAATCAAAATTTCAAATGTTCTGAAAAATAGTAAAAAATTGAAGTAAACATTAAAAAAATGCTTTGATCCTTTCTCTTAATTATAACAAAGATTTATACCTACATTATATATATATATATATGTATATATATATACATATGCAGTGTGGATATAGAAGACTCCAAAGGAGTATCCTGTACATACAGTGGTAGGATAACTCTCTAAGAGAGCTCTAAATATATATGTATATAAATACATATAGAACAAATATAAGAAAAATTCAGGCAGACACGTTATTTCATGGTAAATTGAAAGTATAGGCCTATTTCAGGCGAACCATCATCAGCTTCCGTCTTTATTGTTCAAAGGATTTTTTAAAGGTGTAAAATCCTTTGTACAATATGCCTATACTTCCAATTTACCATGAAATAACGTGTTTGCCTTAATTTTTCTTATATATATATATATATATATATATATATATATATATATATAAATTAAAAAAGGATTAATTCAATGATGTTGAATGACCATTTCGATATGAAGATCACCACGGGGGATAACACATCACCTCAGCAACAGAAAAATCCTTTCAGAAACTGCAAAGGATTTTCATAATTTTTAATATTAATTAGGATCGGATTTTTGGAATTTACCTTCCTGCTTTTTTCCCTTGGATTAAAGTATCTGAACTAAAAAAAAAACTATATATATATATATATATATATATATATAAAACAAACCATAAAATTTACATCCCTTTGAATGCTTTGTTCAAATTCTGATAAATAAATTTTTTAATGTTCAACATGAAGCCTATTTAATTTTGCTTATCTTGGACAGGTTGTTACACAAATATTCACATTTTAAAACGATGTTAATTTTGGAGGGACAACCTGTACATTAGTATAATTTCTAGAGGCAATGAACAATATAGGTTTTTGTTTAGAAAGGGATTTTTTTTTTTTCCTTTTTTCATGTTTTCTCTTCTGGCAGATTTGGTATTGGTAGGATTATTTTTTGATACTTTGTTTGTTTTTTGTTTTGCTTTTTGTTTGTCTAATGACATATCAACTTCTTATGGGTCATTTTAAGCAGAAATTTAATTTTCTTGGGAGGAAAAATTTGCCATTCTACTTTCACAATTCAATGCTTGGCTTTCGTGCATGTACATGTTTGTGTGAACATAATTAGTACAGGCAGTGATATGTGTTTTATGTTGTAGTTTTGCTAAAGTTATAATTTGGCATACAGTTCAAATAAAGAAATTGTATGATATTATATGGATTAATATCATGAAAAAGTTCTTTCATGTCGACTGATTTTGTTTAGTGATATATCAACCATTATGGATTATGGATTATCAACCATTATGGATTATTTAATACCAAAATCTAAATATTTTGAATGCAATTTTATGCATTCAACTACAGATAAAATGTATTGTTGGTAGTTTTAACACATCACTCAATAAATCCTTGGCCTAACTAATAAAACAACAACTTTTAGGCAAAATTCAACTTTATTCATCAACATAGTCTTTTTCTAGAGTGATGCACTGATTCCAACACTTCTCTAACAATTCGATGCCTTTTTTGTAGAATGGTTTATCTTTGGCCTCAAAATACACCTCAGTTTCCAATATCACTTTTTCATTGGAGCCAAATCTCTTTCCCTGAAGCATTCTTTTGAATTCTGCAAACAGCCAGTAGTCGCTGAGGGCCAGATCTGGAGAATAGGGTGGATGCAGAAGCAATTCAAAGTGCAATTCATGTAGTTTTGCCAACGTTGTGATCAACTTGTGACATGGTGCATTGTCTTGGTGAAAGATCACATTTTTCTTCTTCATTTGTGGCCATTTTTTTGTCAATGTCTTCCTTCAAATGCACCAATAATGCTACATAATATTTACTATTGATAGTTCTTCCTTTCTCAAGGTAACTGATAAACAAAATACCTTGCACATCCAAAAATACAAAGGCCAAAACTTTGCCTGCCAATGTTTGTGCATTTGGTCACTTTGGTTTTCACCTGCTGCTGTCCACTCAGCTGACTGCTGGTTTGACTCCAGAGCAAAGTGACAGATCCCTGTTTCATCCATTGTCACATATTTATGCAAAAGCTCCTTCTTGTTGTGTTGAAACAGTTGCAAACAACGCTCTGAATCATTACTGCATTGTTGTTTTTGATCGACTGTGTACAAACACTGCACCCAATTTGAACACAGCTTTCTCATTGACAAATGTTCATGCAAAATGATGAATACACTGTCATCTGATATGTTTAACTCCTCTGCTATATCACACAACTTCAATTTACAATCAGCAAAAATGAGTTTGTAAATTTTTTTGGTGTTTTCTGTGACAACTGCCGATTTTGGGCAACCTGAGTGTTCAGCATCATTCGTGTCTGTATGACTGCATTTAAAGTCAGCATACCACCTCTTAACCATTGTTTCTAACAGAGCAGAGTCTGAATAACACTTATCAAGCCACTGCTTTGCTTGAACAGTATTTTTTCCATCAGAAAGCAATGCTTTATCAACACACAAAATTCAGATTTTTTCTTTGTTTTGAAAATTTGCAACAGTAGCTTCATTTAATAAAAGTAATTTGTAAACTAATAATCTGATTGGGACCCTAACAGTTGCTACCACCCCATGTGGGAACAGCAGCAATTAAGAGGTGGTTCCATGCTCCTCAAAACCTTCAATATCACAATCAGAGTCCTTACTGCCAGATGTAGTTTATTGTCATGCCCGGGACTAGATACTTTATTGATTACTTGGTTTATTATATATATATATATACAGCCTTTGAGATTTGAAAAAGAAATCACTCGACCGATGGTCGAGAGCGAGGGAAAATTTATTTGCCCCAAATTCATTTTACTCGACCGACTCTATTTTCCGTGAATCACTGACGGAAAACAAAAAGTGAAATTTTAATTAAAATTTTGAACATGTTAGAAAGAATTAAAAAATTCTTTAAAAAATAACAACAAAATCTGATCTTTCCTCTTAATAATAGCATAAGCATTTTGATAAAACTTTGTTTTTATTAAGTTTAAGCCCTTTTAACATCATGATATGATGTCTTTTTTTGGCAATTGAGTGGAGGTACCTAAATTCGTAGTTTCTTTCTTCTGTTTGACTACAACCTCCATCTTGTAGATAATAAAAAAATAACAAATCTGATTTTCTCGACGATTTTCTATAAAAAAAAATTACTTGTATAATCTGTTTTTCGGTACATGGTTGAAAGAAGTATACATATTTTTTTCTTTCTTTCAAATTTTCGTTTTTACTTTTCGTAGGCAGGGAAGAAATATAGGATAATATTTTTCCAAATCTGTGTTTCTAAAAATCTGTGAACGTGTTTAATCTGAACAACAGAGACATTTTGACTCCACTCCGGAAGCGTTAATTAAACATGTTTACGCTAACCGGGATGATAAGAGTTCAATAATTTCATTGTAGGTCATTCTAAGTAACTTGTGAATCTTCAATGACATACTTTTCAGTTGTAAAAGGAATCAGATTTCTTTTTTATTGTGAGATTTTTAATCAACATCAGGCAAGTAAAGCAATAAACTTTAATCACCCAATTAAGTTTTTAATCAACTGAGTCGATTGGGCGAGTGAAATCTCAAAGGCTATATATATATATATATATATATGTAGAGAGAGAGAGAAAGAAAACAAATTTTAAGACAAATGGAAAAGCTTACTTGTGACGTGTTTCACATGTACGATATGAAACAACGATATATTTTTTTTATATATTAAGAGACAGTATTAATTAAATTTTAAGACGAAGATGTATACCTGTGAGATGAGTTTTATCGGAAACTCGTCACAAGTATGCATACAGGTTTCATCAGAAATAATAAGGAACATGTCATTTTTTAAGGCTCTTCTTCAATTTATAAAAGAAAAAAGAAAAATCTCACCACAGACTACAAGGCAGGGAGTTTCAGGAATATTCAACGTTTTCATGACCGACGTAAAGTTTTTCTGAAAAGTTAAAAGACAAAGTAGGTAGCCGTTAAAATTGCTTTGTCAAGAAATATGCAAAAGCTATTACAGATAATAACAATAATAAGATAAAGAAACTGAGAGTCTTGCCTATGATCCTTGGATCACTGGGAACAGGCCCAAAGATCCTTGCAAAGAAATTGGAAGAATTTGAAATCAAAGAAAAAATTGAAACAATTTCATCCACAAAAGATTTAAAAGAATTTACTGCTGCTTGACCCCCTTTAATCATGTCATGATTATGATGATAAAAAAGGGAAAATAACAATTGATTGTTTTTTATCAACCCTTTGTGGGGTATTTAAAACTCTTTAAAAGCAAAACATTTCAGATTGTACGAGCTTGCCTAGCACCATACCCCCCATCTAAATTTATTTATAACTAGAATTTTGTCTGTGTGTGTGTGTGTGAATAAGAAATAACTTTGTCTTTTCTAGATATCATGCTACACTGTAGTGACACTGACCTAAAACTAAGTGTCCATAGCAAATCTAAATCTAAACTTATATAATAAATGGAACTTTGTCTGTGTATCTCCATTACCTATAGACTCCGAAACGGCTGAACTGATTTTCTTGAAAATTTACACAGTTGTACTATAAGCATCTGCAAGTGTTCCTAGCTAAGTTTTGTGTCAAGGTACCCCCAATAAATATCGAAAATTGATAATCAAAAAAATCAGGTTATAGAAGGAGTGGTCCGATTTCAATCAAATTTGATACACTCATAGACAAAAACATAAAAAACGATATTCAGAAGTTTCAAGGTTGCAGGTCTTACAATAGTGCAGAAAATTTGATATCGATACCAGGAAATCAAAATTTGACTTGTATCCATTCATTTTTCTTTCAGTCTACGGTTTCGATTTAACTGGAAACAACTATTGCTTTTTAGTCTTTCGTTCCAACGTCCAAAGAGTCTGAGCTCCAGGACCATGGATTAGTTTTAAAGCTTTCATTACACGCGAGTAACGCCGGGCTATACTGCTAGTCTAAAATTTTAAAAAAAGAGAAAGAGAAACTAATATTAATGGCTCTCATTTCTTTTCTCACCTGAAAAGCATTTTTTGTTTTTATAATCATTTAACCCCAAGCAAGGCAAAAATGCCACTGGTGCGCAGGGGGTTACAGTGAGAGAAAAATAAAGGTACAGGGATGTCAAAAAAAAAATGATAAGAGATGGATGAGAAGTATCAAGTAGATAAAAGATGACAACTGATGTTGTATTTGAACTTCTGGAGATCCTAGCCATCAAAGAAGCAAGCAAATGGAAGTGAGTTCCACAAATGAGAAGCGCAAGAAAAGAAATTGTTCAAGTAAAAGAAGAGGTTAAATTTATTTCAATGGTAAAAGTGTGGGACCTTAATGCCAATCTAGTCAGTTAAGTGCCATATGTGAAACACACTTGGGTGATCATGTCAAAAGATACATGACTGACTGGGCAGGAGATTATACTGCAGTAGGTTGCCATTGCTTTCTGTGGTAGACTGGTTGCTGACCAAGGCTATAGAACCAAATCTATCCTGTTATTTAATCCATAACTGGAGGGAAGAGACAGATTAATACCTTTCCCAAGGGTATTTGAGGATAAGTAAATGCAAAAATTTCAAATAGAATTCAACTCAGCTCCCCGATTTCTCATTCCAAGTCGATATCCACTGCACCACAAGGCACATCCAATCGTTGTTTTTGAGTCTGCTTCACAGCGGCGGCGTAATCGCAGTTGTTGTCACCTCGCTTTGGTGGCTTTGACGGCGGCAGCAGCAGCAGAAATGGCAATGGCAAAACGGCGAACGATGTACAGCAGCAGCGAACCACGGAAGCCAATGACAGTGCACCAGGTCTAGTAGGACAAGACCTAACGCACACAACAGGCTAGTAGCAGGAGTGAATACACAGGGTTAGGATGACCAGGGGTAAAACTCATCAGAAAATAACTGTCAGGGGAAAGTGACTGAGGGTGAGCTGCCAAGTCAAAATTGATTATATTGCAGATCCTCTTTTGGATTTTGTCGAAAATCTCAAGATGAATAGCAGAAGCACACGACCAGATATGGCAACAGTATTCAATGCATGAATGAGTGGTAGATTTGTAAGTGTGCAAAATGGAGTCTGAAGACAAAAACTTCCTGACTCGACACATTGAACCAACCTTTCTAGCAGTAGATGCAGTTATGGATTCAATGTAATCATTCCATTTGAGATCATTTGAGAGAGTGAGGCCAAGGAGGTACAGTACATTGCTCTCTTGGAGACTAGTTTCATCCATTCTAATAGTAAACAGGAATGATTCTCTAAATTGCAAAACAGCACTTAAGGTTGAATATTTACAAAAACAGTTACAAAAATTAATCAGATAGGAAGAAAGGGCCAGGAAGTTGTGGATAGTCATGATCACCCATGTTGTGAAAGGATTTGGCATAGAAAAGAAGGCAGATCAAAGTAAAACCTTTGAAACACCAAGGAGGAAAGTATTTCAGAATTAATTTTTGTCAAAGTAGAGTAATGGCCAGCAGCTTGAATTGAGTCATCGGAGAGACAAGTTTGAATTACATTACATTCACTTATGTTCTAATACCATTGGTAAAAGGTATGAATCCATCTCTTCTCCCCCCAAGTTATGGGTAAATAGCAGGACAGACTGGGTTCTATAGCCTTGGTTGGCAACCAGTCTAGGAGAAGATAAAAATGAATTCAAACCAGTCTGGAGAGGGTTAGGATATCTTGCCCAGGAAACACCACTGCTGGGATTTGTGATTGCAACAAAGATCTTCAGAATTATTTGTATGTAATTTAGTATGAAACAAAAGACTATCATAAAATATAACAAATTTTGTAATTTCTGACTTATGATACAAGAACAATGCTCTCTTGTTATTCTAAAGATGACTATTAGTGTTCGGATATGACTGGTAAAATTTATTTTGGGAGTGTTTTATTAAAATTTTATAGTAGTTAAAGAAAAAAAAATTTTAAATTCAAGATGGTCTAAAATATTTTTAGAATGATTAAAGTTGTTTTTTCAAAGAATTTCCAGAGATGGATGACTGAAAAAATGTTGTCTGGAACCCTGATCTGATGTGCGTGTTTATTCTTTTTATTTTTTAATCTTTATTACAAATTCTTTTCCTATCATCCAATCTGTATTGCCAATTCTGAAATTTTTTCTAAAAAGTTCTTCAAATTTTACTGACCTTATATTTAAAATTTCTTCCCAACATCAAATTTTTAACAAACAAAAGATACAAAAACATTAAAATTGTTGTTTCATTTTGTTTCACTCCTAGTTTAAATTGTCATTTAGTCTTACGATATTTAAATAAGCTGGTTCTCATATGGCAGATCAAGATTTTATTCATGACAGATTCATTTTCTACAGCTTATCAAACCTTTGCAGGTTATTTAAAGCCAGAAAATACTTTTAGATATTAAGAAGATAATGATTTTAGTGAAACAAATCTTACTAATTAATCCTTAGCTAGGAGGAGAAGAGGTGGATTTATAGTTTTCACAAAGGTTTTTGTATGCAAGTGAATATAAAGAATCCAATGAGTATTGGAACTCAACTCTTAAATTAACAATTCTAAGCCATTATCCACTACATCACCCACACATCCAAGCTTACAGCACCTGGTATTCCCAAGCAGTCACCCATCTAGGTACTGACCAGGCTTAACATTACTTAACTCCAATTTCCAATTCTAAGCCATTATCCATTACATCACCTACACATCCAAGCTTACAGCACCTGGTATTCCCAAGCAGTCACCCATCTAGGTACTGACCAGGCTTAACATTACTTAACTCCAATTTCCAATTCTAAGCCATTATCCACTACATCACCCACACATCCAAGCTTACAGCACCTGGTATTCCCAAGCAGTCACCCATCTAGGTACTGACCAGGCTTAACATTACTTAACTCCAATTTCCAATTCTAAGCCATTATCCACTACATCACCCACACATCCAAGCTTACAGCACCTGGTATTCCCAAGCAGTCACCCATCTAGGTACTGACCAGGCTTAACATTACTTAACTCCAATTTCCAATTCTAAGCCATTATCCATTACATCACCTACACATCCAAGCTTACAGCACCTGGTATTCCCAAGCAGTCACCCATCTAGGTACTGACCAGGCTTAACATTACTTAACTCCAATTTCCAATTCTAAGCCATTATCCACTACATCACCTACACATCCAAGCTTACAGCACCTGGTATTCCCAAGCAGTCACCCATCTAGGTACTGACCAGGCTTAACATTACTTAACTCCAATTTCCAATTCTAAGCCATTATCCACTACATCACCCACACATCCAAGCTTACAGCACCTGGTATTCCCAAGCAGTCACTCATCCAGGTACTGACTAAGCTTAACATTACTTATAGCTGAAAGAGTCTATCAAGCTTTAAATAAGAATGGTGAACCTTGGGCTGTTATTTTGAACACATCTCAAAGGTATTTCACAGGGTTTGGAATACTGGTCTTCACAAGTTAAAAGGTTATCAAATCATGAAATGAAAATTCTCTTGAGTGGCCATTCTTCAAGATCTTTTTTTGTATTAATGCAGATATTTACGAATGCTCGGGCTATTGGTCAAATATTACCCAGCCCCTGCTTATGTGGTAACTGGGTACCAAACTTTTCTTATCTCGTCTGATCTAGTCATATGCCACTCACCACAAAATGTGGCAGCTAAGTCTGATTGGTTTGATAAAATCAAATTGGCAACTATCTCAAAAATGACCTGTAATCAGTTGTTAACTGGGACAAGCAATGGCTTATTAATTTTAACACCTGCCAAACAAAACAGCTCTCTTTTAAATGTCTGAAAGAACCCTTTTTACTTCCCATTATCACCATGGTTGATGCTAGCTACCACGAGAATCACTCATTGCACCTTCTTGGACGAACATTTTTCCATTGATATGGACAAAAAAGGTCATATCAAATTAATTGCTAAGTCTGCTGCAAGCAAAATTGATTCTTTATGTTATACTAGACAATCTTTCTTGCCAGAATCTATTTTATATGTTTGTCCTTGCTTTGAATATTGTTGCCACATCTGGTCTGGTGTTTTTGCTATGTCTTTAGAGATTCTTGATAAAATACAAAGAAGAATCTGCAAAGCTATTGGTCCTGACCTGGCATCTCAGTTTCAGTCACTTTTCCACCACAGCTTCCCTAAGCCTTTTCTATACTTACACTGTAATTGTTCTGAACTACCTAATCTTTATGTATTTAAGCACAGTACTAGGATGTGCATTGTGGTGCATTGGATATCGGCTCGGAATGAGAAATCAGGGAGCCAAGTTCGAATTCCAGTTCAATCCATTGCATTCACTTACGCACAAATACCCCTGCGGAAGGTATTAATCCGTTTCTTCCTTCCAGTTATGGGTTAAATAACAGGACAGATTGGGTTCTATAGTCTTGGCTGGCAACCAGTCTACCGCAGAAAGCAATGGCAACCTACTGTGGGATAATCTTCTGCCCAGTCAGTCATGTCTCGAAAGAGACATGATCGCCCAAGCATGTATCACATATGGCACTTAACTGACTGACTGAATATGATAGTTGGAAACATGATTAAAATTTTTATGGGTCATAAAGTGAGGGATCGGTTTTCTATTGTTATGAAATAATAAACTGATCCCCCACTAATTACTACTTAGTAATATAATACATCTCTTCCCCCTCTAGCTATGAGTCAAATAAAAAAACAGATTAGGTTCTACAGCCTTGGCTGGCAACCAGTCTACCACAGAAAGCAATGGCAACCTACTGCAGGATAATATTCTGCCCAGTCAGTCATGTCTCTTTTGAGACATGATCACCCAAGCATGTTTCACGTATGGCACTTAACTGATTGACTAGATTGGTGACAAGGTCTAATCATTTTACAGTTGAAACGACTAGACTCTAAATTCCTCTGCTAACAGTTTCTTCTATCACACTTCTCGCTTGCGGAACTCTCTTGCTTACCAGTCAACTAATTTTTTAAAATGAAAGCGTAATGCAATCATTAGCTTCTGTCTTAATTCTTGTTCTTTCCTTAATGGTGTTTTTTAATTCGATTCTTTCACACTCAGTAATCGCTTGCATCCTAGAGTTTTTATTGCCTTTGCTTGGGGTGAAATGATTAAAAAAAATTAATATACACTTAAATGAGTTAACATTTCTAGAACCAAACAAATACCAAAACCATAAAATATAGATCTACACAACCAATAAAAACAAAACAATAAATGAATTTATCAGCTGATACATACATAAACACTAAGGCCATAAGATTGATTTGTTTAATGGCATATCAACTGTTTATGGGTCATTTAATGCCAAAATTTCATTTTCTTTGGAGCTCTGAAGTAATCAAAAATATGATATATGTTATTCTGCTTCCACAATTGAATACATGGTAGAGGATACTCAGCTTCTGTGCTGACCACATGTTTGTGTGGACATAATTACTAAAAGCAGTGATATGCGTTTTTTATGTTGTAGCTTTGACGACTTATATATTCTGGAATACAGTTTGATTTCTTTAAGAAATTCTAGGATATTATATAGATTAACGTCTAGAGCGCTTTCATGTTAGTTGTTTGGTAGTACAATGAATATGAATTGTTGGTAATTTTACTATAAATACACATCATTGGCAACTTCATAAATATGTATTGCCGTTAATCTCTTTATACAAAAATGTATCACTGGTATTTTTACTATAAAAATTCTCCATCCCTTCTCCATCTACATCATTCTCATCAGTATTCTCATCCTTCTCTTACCCACTTCCTGACACCCCTATAACCTGTCACTCTTTCTCATAACTTTCCTCCTATGTAACCCCCTGCAAAACAGTGGCAGTAAAATGTCTTGCTTGGGGCGATATGAGTATAAAAAAAATTTTTTTTCTATTTTCACAGTGTTTTGTTTTGGTTTCAAAGGTTCACTGTTTTCCCATAGCTGGGACCCTAACAAGTGCTAGCACCCAAATCAGGATGAACCTGAGAACAACAATTAAGATTGGTTCTACTCTCCTCAAAACCTCTAATCTCAGACTCAGAGGCCTTGCTGTCGGATGTAATTTATCATCATACCCAGGACTCTATAAGATATACGCATCAGGTCGACACAACCCAAGAAAATAAAATAAGAATTAAATTTAACAAATGATACAAAAATAAATTGGTGTAAATATTTGACATGGCCAATCAGGGAGAGGTTCCTGAAATAGGAGTGAGTAGACCCCTATGACCTTTAAAACCAATGTAAGAAAGTTATTTTTAAATGCCGTCACACAAATAAATTTAAATTATCTGTTTTGTAAGATTGAACTTTTTTCTTACCAATAATTTTCTAGCAAATTCAGCTGTTCTTTCTCTTTTGTGAATCTGATCTTTTATTATTTTTACCTTTTTTTATTCTTTATCTAAATCTAAATCTAAACTTATTTATAAATGAAACTTTGTCTCTGTGTGTGTGTATGTGTCAGTGTGTGTCCGTTACCTATAGACTCCGAAACGACCAAACCGATTTTCTTGAAAATTTACACAGTTGTACTATAAGTGTCTGTGAGTGTTCTTAGGTTTTGTGTCGAGTTACTCCCAATAAATATCGAAAATTGATAATCAAAAAAATCGGGTTATAGAAGGAGTGGTCCGATTTTAATCAAATTTGATACACAAAGACATAAGAAACGATATTCAGAAGTTTCAAGGTTGCAGTTCTTACAATAGTGCAGAAAATCTATTATATATATATATATATATATATATAAATAAATAAATAAAAGGCAAGATGTTTGTGTGTGTGTGTCTGTTTATCTGTCTGTATATCCTTTATACAAATCCACAATTTTTATCCGATTCTCATCAAACTTCACACAAATATTCTTTAGGCAGAGTCTGAGCTCCAGGACATTGATTTAGTTTTACAGCTTTCATTACACCCGAGCAACGCCGGGCTATACTGCTAGTTTATATTTAAAACTGTTTTTTTTGGGGGGGGGGGGGTGATAGTTAATTATCTTTGACTGTATTTGATTTTTAATTTTTAGTACGTAGGTTCTTCTTTTACGTCTGTAACTCTTTATCATTTTTTCTTTTTGTCTTTATTTTTGTGAATCTTCTTTCTTATTTTTCTGAAATTTTTCCTTGTGTGACTTTAATTATCATTTTTAACTTTTAAAATATTTTCTGACTGCTAATTATTTATGATAATTATATTAACACTATATATTAACACTATATATTTCATTTCTATTTCTTCTTTAGTTTGGTTCTTTTTTGTTTTGTCTTATTGTGTGCATATATGGATTTTATAATTATATATTTGTGTGTGTTTATTTTGTGTATGATTTTACCTATTGTTTGTTCTTGTATATTTGTTTGTCCTTAAAGATTTTTTGGACATATGTAAGTTGGTGTATTCATTTTTTATTTTTGTGACATTTCCAGTATGTTGCCTCAATGTTTAACTGTATACCCTTCACCTAACCTTATTTCCTCTCTGTGCAAACTCTTTTTAAGTTTTCTGAGTTAAATGTAGCATTTGATTTTTCAGGTTTGACAAAGCGGTATGTAATTTTTACAAATGCCAAAATAAATTCTGGATTTATAATAATTTAATTATGTGTTGAGTTTTCTTCTCTATATTTTATATAAGAAAATTAATGACAAAAGAGAAAAAATCTTGGCGTGACATATGTCATCTTTTCAATCTTCATTAGTCGAAAGTTGATTTAAATACACATACACACAAAAAGGATGGAATGCTGAATTTTTTAAGTTTTTTTTTTTATTTGTTTGGATATATCAGTCAGTTAAGTGCCATATGTGATACACACTTGGGTGATCATGTCTCTTTCGAGACATAACTGACTGGGTAGAATATTTTCCCCCCAAATAGGTTGTCATTACTTTCTGGTTACCAACCAAGGCTATAGAACCCAATCAGTCCTGTTATTTAAGCTATTGATGGAAGAAAGAGATGGATTAATATCTTTCTCAGGGGTATTTGCACATAGGTGAATGCAACAAATTCAACTGGAATTCAAACTCGGCTCTTCGATTTCTCATTCCAAGCCAATATCCACTGCACCACCCACGCACATCTATTTGGATATATAGTCTTTAAGAGCAGTGTCATAAAATTTGCTGTGTTCATAAAAGATATCTTCATCAGAGAAGTTATTACTTATTCAGTTTTTTTAACAGAAATTTGATTTTTAACTGTTACCCCATTTGTTTGTACTACTCCTAAGATTATAATATATATTTATATATATATATATAAAGAAAAAAGGTAAGTAGTGTATGTTTTATCGCATACTATGAGTATATTTTTCATCTTGACTTACATAAGGGAATGAATTTACATTGTAAACTGATCCCCCACCTCTTAAAATTAAGAAAATTTTTTAAAAAACTGTTTTTACATTTATGATCTGGAGAGGTGTATATATATATATATATATATATATATATATATATATATATATTAAATTAAAATATAGTAATATGAAAAAACTTTGAAACAATGATTATTTTTTGAAGAGATGCATTTCTATAGAAACACTAAAAGAAACTTACATCATTAAGAAAAAAACGTTAGGTGCGTCACCAGGGACATATGACAATCCCATTACATGATTTCCAAAAAAATAAGAAAGAAAAAAAAAGAAAAACTTACTGGTGCCATAGGGAAGAGAATATTTTTGTTTTCATTCATAAACAACATTATAAGTGGTACCATAGCTGCCATTTCGACTTCTCTTAGTTTTTCTGTAGTAAATCCCTCCTTAGCCAGACTTTTCAGAATCTTATTCACTTCCACCTGACCGACTGCCAATTTGACAGTCTTCATAAAGTCAATAAGCTTCTTTGCTCGACCATTTATTATTTCTTTGATTGCAATTTTTAAGTCGACACCTGTAAGTTCTTTAAAATGGACCATGATGCCAATCTCTTCAAATAAAAAAGGCCAGTCCTTTCGAAGAGTCAAAATTGAAGCCCCATTGTTAATATCCTTCCTCTGGAAAAAGTAAGTGCTAAACATATTATCGGACACTTGATTCACATCCCAGCTGGGCATCATTGCAATGTCCTTCAATAGGTCTTGCTTCAACCTCAAACTCAATTTTGTTTCATTTGGTGGAAGTTTCAATGGCTGCCAATTAATACAGCCATAATTACTGAGAAATTTTCCGGAATTTCTTGTCTGTGTGTAAGCCATTAGTTTTTTCTGATAATTAAATTGTCCTCTATCAGGCCGATTGATGTTTTCCAAACGAGCTTGAAGTTGTTTAAAAATAGAATTGCACCCACGTTGGGATTTAGAATTTTCTGCCTGGTCAAGCAACGAGTCAGGATAATCCATGACCATTTTGAGTGCAATATCTTGGAGTTGGTGCCGTGCTGGTCTTGTGCATAACTTGATTATCTCAGCAATAACGACACGGATCATTTCTCGACGAAGACTTTGTTCTGGACGTTCATGCCTTTCTAACCTCTCCATAAGAGCTGGGGGCATCTTATTCCAAGGAATTTTAAATTTCTCTAACGAATCCGAATTCTCTTCAACCAAGGTATCGTTTTCTGAAGAATGCAGAGTAAGAAATTCAGATGTTTGTTGATTGGCATTCAAAGATTCGTTCAAAGAACATTCCAGAGAATTTTCAAAGTTCTGGGAATTTGAGGACTCGCATATTACTGAGGAATTGCTGTCATCATTGACAATAATTGGACCTGAAACTAACGGCTTATTAGTATTTTCTAAGCTCCATATTGAAGAATCAAAAGTGGTTATTTCGGTTGGAGATAACTCTACAATCTCTCTGTCATTTTTGTTGATCGCTGAACCAATATCTGCAAATGACGTTATGATTGGGCTGAGTCTTTTAGAACTTGTTGTTTTGTCCCGTTCAATATGAAGAGGTTCAACAAGAAATGGTCTGTTTGAGCCAAGCTGATTGGGAATCTGGACTCTTAAATCATTGCTTGAATTGTCTTGATTCATATTAACAGGCACTGGGACGTAATTAAGAACCTCTGAATTCTGGGAATTCATTTGAGATCTAGAAAAATTAAAATTAACAGGAAATTGCTTTGAGCCCGAATGCAAGACATTGGTAGGTGTATTCTGCTCTGAATAGGTTATGATTGAATCGTGCACTTTATCTGAAGGAATGGTTGACATTCCAAGAGATGAAGACATATTTGTGGCAGGAATTTGGATGCACATGCCTGCAAGGCTAGCAGGGAGTTGAGGTTGGAGGCCTTGTTCTTGAAATGCAGCCAGAGAAGTTTGAACTTGTCCTGTTTGGGATGAGAATCCCATCCTTTGAGCTGCTCCTTGATTCAAATCAGCTGCAAAACAAAAGACCAAACATTTGTAGTCAAGTCTTAACAGCCTAAAACTTTCATATTTATCACAAATTAGTCCAGTTCAAAGATTAATCTGAAGAATTATGGCAACTATTCATTTTTCTTTAAGTTAAGCTAAATACAAAAAAATAGCAGAAAAAAATATTGTGTTGTACCGAACTTTCAAAAAAGAAAATGCTCCTGGACTAAAATCTAAACTTCTGCATGAACATAAAACATGACAGTACGTATGACAGCAACAATATTGTTATAAAGTTTGTATAACACTTGTAGTTTTGGTTAATAATATTGTAAAGAAAGACTGGAACGAAAGGTTGAATGAACAACAGGTTTATTCATGTGAGGTAAATGGATTAATAACACAGTAATAGAAAATACTGTAGTTCAGTGAGTCAATGTGTACAAATCAAATGATATGCCCAGTAACCCACTTTGTGCCAATTGTTTTTCATAACAGACATTCTACTCATAGATGGATGAACAAGTTCACAATTAGTTTAGAGAACATTGGTCATCTTCCGATACAGCAAACACCTAGACCAAATTTATTATTCCTGATCATTTTTTCTGCTGGAGTATTGAACTCACAACTCTTTGGGTCAAGTCACTGTAACTAACCAACGTCTATATCCACTGGGTCATGCATCCTTAAGGACAAGAACTACTGAATTTTTGGGACTTATAAACCTAATGATGAGTAACCATTTTTTACCAGAGTTCATATAGCAATTTTTGATGTAAATACTAGAAAAAAACCATTAACTTAGTGTCAGGTTAGAGGGAGATAACTCGTGACTAATAAAAGGGGCTTCATACAAGGAATGAGAATGATTTACCCCAGTGAGTATAAAAAAAAGGATTCTGTTCAAAATTCCTAACACCTGAAGAAGGCTGGATCATACAACGGCCGAAACAGTATACAAATGGCAATCAAGATGAGGATAATAGTCTGAATAATGTAAATAGTGTAAATTCTACTTCATCTCAAAAATACAGACAAATACTAAAAGATAGATATCGAAAATGAGTGGAACTACTGA
Organism: Ascarosepion bandense; assembly: GCA_037127315.1. NCBI lineage: Eukaryota > Metazoa > Mollusca > Cephalopoda > Sepiida > Sepiidae > Ascarosepion > Ascarosepion bandense. Next base: position 425,811 of record JBBBDQ010001062.1, on the reverse strand, counting down.
TGTATATATAACCCCATCTCTGGTGTCTAATATCATATCTAAGCTTGACTCCCATAAAGCAAGTGGGTGATGAAATTCCAGTCATTGTCCTAAAGAAAAGTGTCCCTGACTCTTGTCTCCTCCAAATTCTTTAACTATTGCTGCTTCTTGCTTCTTCCAAGTCTTACTCTGTAGTTCCTGTTTTGAAAAACGCTGGAGAGCCTTCCAACCTCTTAAACTATTGCCCTATCAGTCTCCTATGGCTTCTTAGCAAAGTGTTTGAGGCTATTATCAATGCTGACATCCAACAACCTATTCTCTCACCAGCAGTATGGCTTCCACTTCACCAGCTCTACTGCCCAGGGATGTGCTAACAGCCATCACTGAATATATATATCAGGCTCTTGATGAAAATGGTGTAGCTCGAACTGTTGCTCTGAATATCTTGAAAGCATTTGGTGGCATTTGGCATGCTGGTCTTCTGCACAAGCTATGTGCAAATAATTATTCAATTTAATCCAATCATTCCTGTCAAATCCTAAAATGAAGGTTGTTTTAAATGGGCAAGCTTCCAAATCCTTTCATGTGAATACAGGTTTCTCTCAAGACTATCCTATGGTTTTCCAGATCTTCATTAATGATCTTCCTGATGTAATCAATTCACAAATATGCAGATGACATCACCATTTACTCCAATCTCAATAAGAAATCTGCTAGGGCTGACAAAGTAAACCTCGATTTGCTCTTGAAAAGAACCTTCAAACTATGAAGGATTGGGGCAGGAAATGGCTTGTAAATTTTAATGCTTCCAAAACAAAGCTGCTCTCCTTTAACCAGTACTAGCATCATAGCCTGGCATTGCCCTTGCAACTCAGAACATTTTAGTAGGTGGAGAAGATGCCAATGAGAGCAGTAGATGGAAATCATTTATTGAAAGTTGGAGAGGAGAGCTGAGGTTGTTAGTAACCATTTTTAGCATGAACAAGAAGGCATTGAATGCATGTTGCTGTAGTATTTGAATGGGGTATAAAGTGTAGTTTTAGTGCCGGTCATACTTTTGTCTCCTTCTAAGGGGGGGGGGGTTCTTTGATCTGGAAATGAATAGAAAACATTTGCAGGAAGTGGAGTCAGTAATAAATAAGATAGAAGTTTACCTGTTTTAAATGGAGAGTCAAACTGAACCCAGTTTAGCAATCTCAGTGCTGCCTCAGCATTAGTGCTGGACGCAGCAATTTCCCTTGTTGCCCTGACTGCTGCAGCTTTAGTGGTCATACGCCCTAAACCGAGCTCTTTTTTTTTAGGAGGCATGTGAAAAAATCGACAAAAACACCTGGTGTGAGTGCCTGTTACTTTAATCGAAGATGGCTGCTAAATTACGTGGAATGCAAGGTTTACAAAACTCAAACAAACATCTCGTGATGCAATAATGTTTATAATATTAAATGGATAAATTCCTTTAAAACTCAGTTATAAAAAAAAATAATTATATAAAAAAAATTGTTGTTTCAAAATTGTTCAAAAATTCCATTAAAAAATCTATTTTCTTTTGTTTTGCATAAACATAATCTGATGTTTTGTGTGACATTGTAAACAACATTGCATTTATTTTTGTTTTAAAATCACTGGGAAAATATTTACATTTTTTTGTTGAAAAAATTTACATTTTTTGTTGACTAAATGAATTTAACATAAAAATAAAAATTATTTATTTTGTTTTACTGAAATTAGAAATACAAAAACTATTACGCTCTCAGTTCAGAAATTTTCGGAGAATATTTAAAAATGTAGACATTTAATTTTAGAGAAAAAAGTTACATTAATGCCACACAATTTACAGGCAGTTGATTTCCTGCATGAAATATTTAGCGAAAAAAAAAACCTTTTATTTTTTTAATTTTATTTTCTGAAGTATGAAATATTAAAACTGAAAAAAAAAAAAAGGCTTAAATAATTAAATTAATTTTTTTTTTACATATTTTGTTTTTGTTTGAAAAAACACTTTTTTTTAAATATTTCTTTTGTCTCAAAATTACAGGGAAAAATATTCACATTTTTTTGTTGACCAAATGAATTTTTAAAATGTCAGAATAAAAATTAAATATAAAGGCTCATTTTTTTTTCCTTTTTAATAAAAAATATTTTAGTCACGTTTGACGTGTGATTTGATTTCCGTTGTGTAATTTAGCAACCATCTTAGATCTTAGATGTTTTATGGAGCAAATGTAAACAATCAGCCAAAAAGAGCGAAAGGGAAAATTGCTAAACTTAAACTCAAAAAGTATGTGTCGACCTGGCTTCCCTGTAGATATGTCCCTAGAAAGTTTGAATGGCATAGCTTAAAAAATGTAGGCATGCATAGAGAACAGTCACACACAGACTCACAGATTGCCTTTTATATATATAAATAGAGAAACTTTCCTACCTTCCATCATGCTAGTCTCCCAGAAAGTAATACACTGTGCCTCCTCAGCCTCACTCTCTCAGTCAAACTCAAGTGGAATGATTACATCGAATAAATAGCTACATCGTCTGGTAAGAAGGTTGGGTCACTGTGCCAGGCCAGGAAGTTTTTCTCGCCAGAATCCATTTATAAATCTGTCCGTGCACTGAATACCGTTGTCATATCTGGTCCGGTGTACCTGCTTTCATCTCAGGGTTCTCAACAAAACTTGAAGTAGGGTCTGCAATGTAATCAGTCCTGATCTGGCACCTCGACTTCAGTCATTTTCTCACTAACAGGACGTGGCTTCCCTCTGTCTTTTCTACAAATATTTTCATGGCTTCTGCTCTGATGAGCTTCATTCTGTGGTGTCCCCACCCCATGAATTTATTCATGCTACTAGCCTGGAAACTAGGCCACACATTTTACCATCAAAATAGTTCAATGTAACTATCACTTCTACTCTAATAGTTTCTTTTCTCACACTTCCTGCCCGTAGAACTCCTTTGTATATACTTGCTTCACTGATAGCTACAACTTCCAAAAGTTTAAGTGCAACATCAATTACTCTCTTCTATCCTCATTGACTAATATCTTTCGCTTATCTTTCTTCAACATCCCCTGTACCTTCTTTTTTTCTCTTCCCTCTCCTCTCACTGTAACCTTCTGCATACCAGTGGCACTACTGCCTTACTTAGGGTGAAATAATCATTGAAAAAAAAATATATCAAAAGTCCAGGCAGTAATTTAAAAGTCCAAATTCCCAATCAACTTGGCTCAAAACAGATTCTTTCTTGTTGGACAATTTCAATTGTTTAGTGAATATACGTTTATAATTTTGGAGACAAATGAAGATCAGAAACCAGTATTTGAATATTAGAAAGAAAACTTAACTATAATAATAATAATATATACTGTTTAAGATTTAGGAAGCATTTATGGGAAATAGCACATGATTAACACCATTCTCTCCCAACCAACAACTGCACTACCAAATTGCCTGCATTTAGTGAAAAATGCATAGATTTTGCTGCTTCTTACAACACATGATTTTTTTTATGAATCCCTGGCATTTTTCTAAAATAATATCTAATCTAATCTAAATCTAAACTTATTTATAAATGGAACTTTGTGTGTATGTGTGTATAAATGGAACTTTGTGTGTATGTGTGTATAAATGGAACTTTATGTGTATGTGTGTGTCCATTACCTATAGACTCTGAAATGGCTGAACCAATTTTCTTGAGAATTTACACAGTTGTACTATAAACGTCTGCGAGTGTTCTTAGCTAGGTTTTGTGTCGAGGTACCCCCGATAAATATCGAAAATCGAAAAAATCAGGTTACAGAAGGAGTGGTCCAATTTTAATCAAATTTGATACACTCATAGACAAAGACATAAGAAATGATATTCAGAAGTTTCAAGGTTGCAGTTCTTACAATAGTGAAAAATTCGATAATATATATATATATATATATATATAAACGGCAAGATGTTTGTGTGTGTGTCTGTTTATCTGCCTGTATGTCCTTTATACAAATCTTCAACTTTTATCAGATTCTCACCAAACTTCACACAAATATTCTTTAGGCTGAGTCTGAGCTCCAGAACCATGGATTAGTTTTAAAGCTTTCATGACTCCCGAGCAACGCCAGGTTATACTGCTAGTGGGAAATAATTGGTTCCAATATAGTATATGGCCTACCTTTTGAATGTGACCTACAAAATTTTGTCACTGGTATAGTATGTGGCCTACCTTAAAAAGCATATTAAAAAGTATAATAACTGTCAGATAAGGGTTAGGGTTTATTAGTACGGTTAGAAAAAATAATTAGTTTTAATAAATAACCGAATACATCTATAAATATACTCTTACCGTGTGTTACGTGTTATAAGTTGTAACAAAAGAAAAAAACAATGATTGACCAAAACTCTGAGCTAAATCATAGACAAATATTTAATTTATAAAAAACACCAAATAAAATATTTACAAATATACAATTTTTACATTCAAATAGGAAACATAGAGTTTAATACTGGCAAATGTTACGGGTAAGTGTTACGAAGAGGAAGGAAGGTGAGTCAAGTATCTTTACACAGTTAAGCTAGTGAAATAGTCTAAGTGCTATCCTTTTTGGAAATTCTCAAATGTGTATATAAAGAATAATTATTACTTTGGTCAACAAAAGAGTCAAAAATTTCTATTTTCCCATTTAGTTCCATGAGGTTCCCTTTCAGGTTTTAGTTGGTCAGCAACTTTTCTTAGAGATTCTTTTGGCTGAATATACAAATCCTGAATCAAGCAGGAGTTGATAATATCAGCAAATTCTTTTAACAACTGACTACTCTCTTCCCAAAACCTATTTTTAGAGGGGCTAACACCTAATTTGCATATTTCTGGAATCCTTTTGAATTCTCTAAATTTTACTTGAACATTCTACAATCTTCCAGAACATTCTATTCTTAATTTCTCTATTTAACAACGACTTCATGAATTAAAACTTTTTTGTAATAACAAGTAGGATTCAATAGAATCCCTTACTATAACTTTTTAGACAATATTAATATAATTTTTATATAAATGCATCCTCGTAACACTGAGGTAGAAAACATTCAAACCGAGTAGGCCACATACTATACCAGAATCAAACCAGGTAGGCCATGTACTACAGTCATAAAATAATAGTTGGAAAGACCACTTTGAACAAATCTGGGTTGACTAAAATTTTAAACTTTCCCCTTTCGTTAACAATCATGGTGCCATGAAAAGGCGTGAGGAACAAAGTAAATCTTACTCCCCCCACACACACACCAAAAGAATTCAGAAACTAGTCAGGTCAACCAAGTTTTATAAAAGGAATGTTAAAATAGATATTACCTCTGGCAAAAGTAAGAAAAACTTTTAATGACCCCTCCCCAACACATATGCTATTTTCGGCTTTTTATTTCTGTTAGACATTAGCCTAACAGAATCTAAAAAGCTTAAAGCTTTCATTGTTGTAAAGCTCAAATAAAAGGGATTAAGAGATTATTATACATTACCTATGTTTTACCTGCCCTAATTAGCAATGCTTATCAAATGTATTATTTATTACCTACCTTTCACTTGTTGGAGGAGTTTCCGAATTTGGACTGGCTTTAGAACTGAAGCAAGGTCAGTGGCCTCTACATACTGAATGTCATCAGGACTTTCCACGCCAATATCTCGGAGGGTTTTTGCAAGATTCTGTACACCCATTTCAGTTTGTGTTGGTAGAGCCTTGGCAATACATTCTTCCAAAGATCCTTTCACTAAACTTGGAGATGAGGAACTCGCCATCAGCTGAATAAAAAAGAGAGAATCATTTTGTTTTTAAATTATCTCTTGTGTTTGTTACTTAGATATGCAAAGAAAAAATAGCTGCCAACAGAATTTCAAACCTTGGAAAGTTTAGACAAGAACCGAGATTGAAAATAAAAGGTTTTTTAAATAATAATAAAAAAGTTTAAATTGGTTCAACTGATAAAAACATGAGCTGAATTTAATTAATCTATCTGCCACATCTGGTCTGGTGCTCCTAAAGATTCTTGATAAAAAACAAAGAAGAATCTGTAATGTTATCAGTTCTAACCTGGCATCTCCACTTCAGTCACTTTACCATTGCCATAACATAGCTGCAATGTGTCTTTTCCGTAAATACTTTCATGGTAATCTTTCGGATTAATTTTCTTCTCTGGTGCTTAGACGTTATGAATTTAAGCACAGGACTAGATTGACAGTGAAGTGTCATCAATTTACAGTTGAACTGGCTGATGTAACTTTGAGTTCTATGCTAACAGTTTTTGTTTGATTGCACTTGATTATGGAACTCTCTTCCAGCTTCTTGCTTCCCAGCCAACTTTGATCTTCAAAAGTTTAAATGCAACGTCAATTGTCACCTTTTGTCTTTTGTCACCTTTTGTCAATTGTCACCTTTTGTCTTCTGAATCCCTGTTCTTTAATCGTTATCTCTAATTGATAATTGTTTCTGTATACGCGCACACTCGGTAACTCCTTTCATCTTAGCTACTTCATTAACTTGTTTGGGGTGAAATTATATATATATATATATATATATATACATATATATATATAATTTATAAAAGATTTTTGATTATTACTATGGATAATACATATTTCACCATGTATTATCCATTGTAATAATTGAAAATCCTTTATAAATTATATTCGTCTGTTAAATTAAATAAATGAATTTAACATTGAGTTCTCTTAAGTTCATCTCTTTTGGAATTTACCTGGATTACATACCAATGTACTGTGTTATATATATATATATATATATATATATATATATATATATATTAGTAAAATAAAAAAGATGAAGAATAAGAGATTTAATAGACTAATATCAGGAATTTCCACAGAAAAGACGGTGAGGACAAGTGAATTGTTGGGGTTGGAATAACTGATTGACAAAATGTTTTATATGGAACCATGTTAAAAGAATTTAAGATAAAAAAAAAACATCTAAACAATTTTAATATTTGTAATAAACTGATTTGCAAAGAGTATATGATTTCATTTTTATAATTTAAATAAATGGAACAAGAATAATAGTTTTCGATTTGCAGGTTTATATTTTGACATGTGGATGAATTTGTTTTTTTCAATGACAACTTAAAAGGTCAGATTCTTTGATTATTTAAGAAGACTGGTCAACCTTTCTTTAAATTGGTTTAAATCAGTAAATATTATTCTTTGATAACATTTAATATTTGTTTATTACTATTTTTAACTCATTAAATTAATGTATTAGTCAATACAACGTAAAATTAAATTTTAAATAAAGTTTATTGTAATTCGACAAAATTGGAGCGGGGGGGGGGGTGAATTCTTTATGGAACTTGGACAAAGTAGAGAACATGCTAAAAATTAAAATAGATTTAAAATTTTAAGTCTGAGTTTGTTTTTTCAAAAACAGTTTAATAAATAAAAAACAAAACCTAAAGGAATTATGTTACAAAAAAAAAATACTATATATTCAAACGATTTCTTAAAATTTACAAGTAAAATATTAAAAAAATGAAATGCAGTTATCAGTTTGACCAAGAGGTGAATCAAAGTAAAAAGAATAATTTACGTAAAAAACAGATGACTTGGTAATTTAACCTGGTATCTCTAAGAAACATCAAAAGCATGAAAGAAAAAAATTACATTTCAAAATTTAAAAAAAAGAATAAACTTTTAATCCAAACAATAACACAAGATTCTAAAAAAGAAAACACAAATAATGACATAAATGATAAAAAATATTAAAGTGAAGTAATAAAAATTATATTTACGAAATAAATTTAATGAAGCAACTCCGTCGAAAAGAAAAACAATGTCAACTTATCTGTCCATTAAGGCTTTTTTTTGTTTTGAAGTTTTATGTGTTGCTACAAATTTTATAAAGTTTTTTTTTAATAATTAATATTTGTTACGAAAACATGTTTTAATGCTTACTTTTCTTTTTTTCTCGAAATGTTGTTTTTTTTATGAATCTATAAAACTGTATTTAATTTTATTGATCGCCAACTTTCTTGTCAAATAAAAGCTTTTCTATGGCCAAACACCGAACACGTTGAGTCTATATTTTGAAATCATCTATGCATGGGTGGGATATATGTTAATAATATTTTCATATAGTTCAGAAAAGGAATAAAAGACAAAAAAAAAACGGAAAAAAACCATTCTCGAGGTGAAACTTATTTTCAAACTAAAGCGGCCGAGCGAGTGAGTCAAAGGCTGGAAAGAAAGAAAGCGATTACTACTGTACATTACAGCTTCTTGACCTGACTGTCAAAAATGGCGACTCCCGTCATCGTGGTGTAGATCGAAAAAGAATACTTTTTTTTTTTTCAAATCTCTTTGGCTTCAACTGTAAAACATCGGTGATATATAGCTAGTGATGAAAAAGGAACGTTTGGCATAAAAAATAGATTTTAAAAAATAAAATTAAATCGGATTCTTGCCTGTTATTATTAAAATCAACTCACGATCGAAGGAAATGATGGAGTACGTGAAGCTCTCAATGGCGGAAGATGAAGAAAAAGATTTGGATTAGTCAATGAATAACGAAAAGCAGAAAAAAAGGCATTAAAAAATGAAAACAGTACTTATTGGGATTTTATAGATTTTTTTCATTTATTTAATTCTCTAGAATGGTTTTATCTAATTAAGTAAAACAATAAAAAATGATTTACTTCAGATCTTGAACAATTGTTTTCAATAAAATGTGCACTGTAAGTGACTGGACCAATGAATGGGTCAGTGTTTGACATAACTTGACATTTTCATATTGACAGTTATTTTTAGATCTTCCTTTGTTTCTCTCTCACTCTCACTTACTCACTCACTCTCTCACACACACACTCTCTATCGATTTGTATCCATTCGCTGGGAGGGAAAGAATCGTAGAGATTAGAGAGGAGGGACATAAAGAATTTCTTCCGAAAAGTAACTATTCCTTTATGAGGAATTCCTTTCTTGCCATAAATTCTAATTATATTAGTAGTAATAGTAAGTAGTGATATATTAATTGTTTATAGCATTCATTTGTAGTAGTAGTAGTAGTAGTACATAAAGTAGTAGCAGTATCCTAGTCACGGAGGGTGTTATTATTGATGATAATAATAATAGTAGTAGTAGTAGTAGTAAAAGTAGTATCAGTAATTAGTAGTGGTTAAGAGTTCAGCCACAAAGTAGCAGAAGGGTTAGTAAAAGTAAATAAAATGAAAGATTTAGATTTTTTCAGCGAATGAAATTGTTTAGAAAAGAGCGAAATTAACATAGAAAGTTTTAGAAAGTAAATAAATTATTTGGTAAAATTGAAATGTTTTTCTTTTTATCACTTTTTTTTTTTTACAAAAAAGTTAAACAGGTCTCATAAAAAAAGATAGCTAAAGTCTTACTTATTCTCAGTGTATGTTTGTATTCGTGTGTGTATGTGTGTGCGTATATGTGTGTGCGTATATGTGCGTGCGTATGTCTGTCCGTGTGCGCATGCGTGCGTGTGGACTGATGCCACATTGGGCCACATTCTACCGTTTTTCAGTGTTTTTGTTTTTTATATATCTTTATTTATAACACAAAGGTTAGAGATGCAAGCCCCATATTATTCAACCCCCTCCGGTTATGTAGCTGACAGTCAAGACAAGAAAGTCCACTCTGCTCTGTTATTTTTTATTATTCACAATGGGTGGAGAGAATGGATGGGGGGATTTATTTGGTGAAGGTGGAGACTGGAGAGCATTAAATGAAAAATGCTTTTAACACCGACTGCTTAAGCTTAAATTTGATTCCGTTTTTTTTTTTTTTTTTTTTAGTCTTCTATTTTGTTAACCCTTTGGTGGGAGGTGGTGCCATGCGCGATTCTTAGAATTCTTAGAACTACTGATTACATTACAATACATTTTTTTTTTCTTTGTCCACGTTTGGGACGAACCATTATACAATTCAGATGGTAACATAACATCTGTTTTGGTTTTGTCTTTTGGTTTTTGTCTAGCAAAAAACAAAAAAAAAAAAGATTAACCGGCGAAAGAAGTTAGAAAAAAATCTCGCAAAAAAAAAAATTAATTAAAAAATCGTAATTTAGAACAAGAAAAAATCAAGAAAAAATATGTTCATAAAATATAATTTTCAATACAATTTAAAATTGCTTAAGATAAAAAAAAAAAAGGATAATAACAAATGAAATCATCATTTAAAAAAAAGATTTAAAAAAATTAAAAATCATTAAGAAAAGCCTGCGTACATCATCAACTGATGCATGGCTATCGATCTGATTTCTCTTGTCTCGAGAATTGATTGGCTAAGTCCTTTCAGGTAATTGCATAATTTAGCCGGACGTATTTTGGGGTCTTATTGAGGCATGGGCCGTGAGGCTGACCAATCTGGATTCTCTCCCAGGAGATCAGTTGTCATACTAACCCTGCCGACAGTGACTACTGGATCTCTCTTCACGCGAACGTCTACCACGATTTGCTTTTGAGATTGGCGTAATTCGTATACATGTAGCAAATTCATTGTAGCAATGTTTTTTAACCTCCTTTATTACTGTCGATAATTGCCATGACAAGAGGACTTTAAAAATTGTTTTTTTAATTAACTACAAATGCCCTTGATCCACATGTAAACAGAAAAATTAAATCACAGAAAAAAAAAAAAACGTCACCAAGAAATGTTAAAAAGAGTCAACATTTTGACGAGGAAAAATGTCATAGGACGAAAGTCGTTTTAGAATAATATGCTAATAAATGTTTTAATGTACTACTGAAAAAATATGACATTGATTGTCTTTGACTATAATCTTTGTCTGGTCTAAAAAGAATTAATTGAAAGTTAAAAACGTCATTTTTCGCAATTGTCCACAAAGTCTTCAAATATTATTTTATGAAATTTGTTTGACATTTTATCAGAAACGTTTATTTGATTTACTCATTTTATAAAAAAATATTACATAGATTCAAAAAATTTTCTTCCTTGACTTTTTTTCCCTACGGACTTCCTAAAAGCACCCGAAAAACGCGTTTTCAATAATTTTTTTCTTTGACGTTAAGTTTTTATTATTATGTCATTTTTTCATCATATTTCGATTTCTGCTTTGGTCCCACTACCAACCAAGTCTGCAGGGAGACCTAAGGCAGGTCGTGGCGTGTTGTTATGACTCCATTTCATGTTATTGTTTTTCTATCTTCCCTATCATCCCTAGCATTACATTGATAAAGTTTTCCTTAGTGTGTGGGCTGTACTTAATAAGACAATTTTTTGTATATCTCTTAAGCTGGGGTTTCCAGGGATTCTTTCAATGTGTTGTTTTGTTCCATTTTTTATCATTCCAAGTGCACCTACTATCACTGGCACAACTCTTGTTTTCAATTGTTTTTATTATTATTATTATTATTATGATTATTATTATTTCATTTTTCATCATATTTCGGTTTCTGCTATGGTCGCTCTACCAAGAAAGTCTGCAGGAAGACCTAAGGCAGGTAGTGGCGTGTTGTTATGGCTCCATTTCATTTTTTTTTTTCTATCTTCCCCATCATCCCTAGCGTTACATAGACAAAGTTTTCCTTAGTGTGTGGGCTGTACTTAATAAGACAATTTTTTTTATATCTCTTAAGCTGGGGTTTCCAGGGATTCTTTCAATGTGTTGTTTTGTTCCATTTTTTATCATTCCAAGTGCACCTACCATCACTGGCATGACTCTTGTTTTCAATTTCCACATTTTTTCTATTTCAATTATTATTATTATTATTATTATTATTATTATTATTATTATTTGAACGATAATAGCCTGATCCGTGTTAAAAAGAAAATTAATTTTCGTATGTAATTAAAGTTTTTAAGCATTTTAAAAATATCGTGTTCACTCGTCGAGCCGCTATTACAGACGAAAAATTGTAAAAACAAAAATGTTCAAAAATCAATGGCGATGTGTTTCTATTGTAATTAGTAAATTTAAGGATTAATTAACAGAAATGGATTTCGTAAACATAACGCTTACCTTTTAAAACATAATAAAAATTTTAAAAAAAGAAGGTTTATTCACATGTAGAAACCTGCGATATGATAAGCAGTCATAATTCTAATTTTGTCATGAAACTCCTTCTTTAAAAAACGCGCGAAAAATTAAAAAAAATATGGAACATTATCAGTGTAATAATCAAGAAATAATTTCTTGTAACCAGTAGTTTAAGAATAATGCTTTTAGGTTTGCTTAATTGCTTTTTTATTTTTTATTATTTTCTTCCTTGTCGGATGTCATAAAATTTTACCCGATGGATTTTAATTATTATGAATTTATAAGTTACAAAAAGATAACGAGGATACTGTGGCGGACTTACTAATCACATCGGTCGTTGTTTGACGAAATGTAGCTGATTGGCTAGAAACCAATTACATTCATTTAAATTTAGGATTAGAAAACATCACACAAGACTCATGCAAAGAATAGCCAACGACTAATTGTCACAACATATACATGTATTAACAAATTTACAATCATTCAATGTTGATGAAGAAAAAGACATGCATTTAAGTGAATAATAGAAAAATAGTCAAGAGTTGCCTCTCTTTAACCGCAAAATTAAAATTCAATCAAATATGAATGAATGTTCAGGAAAATTATTTTAAAAATATTCTTAAATGTTCTTAGAAAACGTCCTTAGAAAAGGTACTGGTCAAAACTTGTTGAATGAGTATGTCGTTCAGGAAAGTTCTAGATTAAAGTGTGTGTATGTGTGTATCAGCATGCGTATGAATTAGGTGTGATTGAGGGGCGCGTATTCAACTGACAAGGCTTCGTTTGGCAGCTGAATTCTCACTAAGGAGCTGAGAAAGGTTCTAAGGCTCCTTATATTGCTACTAGGTGGCTCAGAATGCCTGCGCGGGAAAACTCGGTTTTTACGTGGAAACAATTTGATTGGCTAAAAATTAACCATTCAGCGAGCGTTCTTTGGGGAGACTGGAAAAGGCCTGTTTGATCCGATCTTCTCCCAAATGTGAACAAAAATGCTTACTTAAAAATAACGTGATTTGTAAATTGTCGCATAGCTGCGAATTGTAAATTGTCTCGTAAAGAATGAACTGGTGATATATTACCCAATCATTGCTTGACAAGCTGGTGTGGTATGTATGGATGTATGTGAGTATGTGGATGCGTACGTAAGGAGGGTCCACAATACCATGGATCGAAGATGTGAGCAACTACGAAGTTTTGGATTGGAGAGAATGAAAATGAAAAGGAAACTTATATTTAGCACCGGAAACAAACAGCTGAAGTTTCTGGGACACTTAACAAGGAAGGAAGGCTTGGAGAATCTAATACTCACAGGGCGGGTAGTGAGAAAGAAAGACGGGAAAGCAACATGTGGCATACTTGATGAGCTTTAACAAATGGATAGCAGAGCAGATTTTGTGAAAAATAATAGATTTTCATCATGAGAAAGTTGGTTGGTAGCAGGTTGAAATGTGTGAATAAGTGTGGAATAGTGTAAGAATAAAATATACATTTTTCATGTTAAAATAGAAAGTTATAAAAAGGAAAGCATAACATAAGTTGTAGAAATTAATGTGCAATTAGAAACATTATTAAGAAGTTAAGGGTAGAGTTCGTGTTCAATGATAAAGTTATGGGTATCAAAATTTGTAGAAAATGTTTGTAGTAGTAATGTCCGCAGAAGTTTAGAGTTCAGGGCTGTGTAGTAATGGAATGTAAAGTCTTTGTTCCTTCCTCTTTTTGGTAGGTCGCGATAGGTTGAGAGAAAGAGAGATGACAAAACAAATAAAGAAGTTGTACTTAACTCGTCCATTTGTTCTCTCTGGTGGCGTGGAGTAAAAAGAAGGACAAGAAAATTGGAAAAAGAGGTCGAATGAAACTGTGATATGCCCTGCGTCCGAGTCGGCTTCTTGAATTTTCTTTCGTTAAATTGCCACGAGGTCCTCAACTAACCGCTCCCATATCGGACTGCCTTTGACAGGTTAGCGACGTGGTTTAAATAGTGAAACTACTCCAGCGAGCCTTTTCGCATCTGGGTGTGAAAATACGTCATATATGAATTTGCTGTTTTTCATCCAATCAGGGTTCAGGATTTTACTTTTCACACTGACTTGTGATTAGTCATTTGAATCCACTATTGAGGGTGTACAATTTTACTTTGGGTTTTTCCCAAATGCTTTTAGTCGTAGTCTGGGTTTTTCGAAAATGTTTTTAGTTCTTAATTTTTTATCCCTACATGCTCACGTTTGATATTGTATAAAATTGTTTTACTGAAAACATCTTCCAGTGATCTTTTGTTGTATACATTATTATTTATATTCGAACAGTGTCCTCATCTTTATTGTTGATAAACGTTTCGGCTGTTGTGCCCTCTGGTATTCTATAGGTGTATATAGATTATCGATCTACCTACACACTACACAGGGAATTATTAAGTGAACCTTTTTTTTTATTCATGAGAGTACAATAGCTGAAACGTAATTCGTTACAACAACGAAGATAAGAACAATAGTCTGAACAGAAAATAGTAGTGTATAAATTATATAAGTCATAAAAAAAAGTAGACACGAGATATCAAAAAAAACCCTCCTGCCAATTTCCATAATGTTTTCTAATAAAATATCATTTAAGTCAGTCATTAATGAATTAATAAATAAAAATTTGGTTTGAATCGGAAAAAATTCTTAGGATGAAGCCATTTTTTTTTATATTTTTATTTCTTTTTTTTTTTATCATTTCGAAAAAGAACGGTACAGTGTAACCCGGATATAAGAGAGTTGTCGGGACCGGATAAAAGTCCTCTTATATCCGAATTTCTCTTATATCCAGGTTTGGTCTATTTCATATAGATTACCACAGGCTCTAATTTGGGACCAGAGAAATTCTCTCTTATATCCGATCTCTCTTATATCGGGGTTTCTTTTTTATCCGGGTTCATCTTATATCCGGGTTATACTGTATCCATTTTTTGGCGGTACCTGAGTCGTTTTCCTCGCAAGATGCCACAGATGCATCAGTGTTTTTGCTTTTCATTTCGTATAACTTTTCATTCTGAGCCTAACCCAGAATATCTCATTTTTTTCGCGACGTTTCTCGCCATAACTTTTCCCTACAAAAAAAAAGTACACTGCTTTCAAACCTACATAAACTTTTAAATAAACACTAAACAATAAACACTTACAGTGTTTCTGTTAGGTATACAACCCAACGAAGATCAGATTTCAATGAAAAACAAATAACATTTAAAACTTTTTTTTGTCTAGACAATATTTCGAATAGGGGATATTGTTGAAAAATTTAGTAATTGGTCATAGTCCAACTCCAAATTAAATAAAATTCCAATAATAGTGGTATAATTTCAATCTGCAATTTAATTTATTTTTGCAACAATGTTACCGTTACGTAATATAAAATGAAATTTGTAGGGGATTTTGTATTTGCTGGGTTGTATGTGCTTCCGTATTTTACGGGTCTGGCTCTCTAGATTATTTCCCCCACAAATACAACACTCTGTTTTACAACCGCGCAAAGTGAAAGGAATAATTCACAACGGACATTAAACAACAAACAATTTATTATGTGGAAAATAAAATGGTACGTGGAAACAAATAAAATACATGATGCGAAATTTGCTTTTTGGAAAGTAAAACTTGGCAAGAAGTAAAATTTGTTCAAATCTGTGTATAAGTTTACATTAGCAGAGTCCGTAAATAAGTCTTTCCTACTTACATTTAGTTCATTTCAGGTGGCGACAGCGTGTCGCGTTGCTGAATGAAAGTTCGTCGGTTTTTTCTTTTCAAGGTCCTCGGAGCTAGGTCATGAACTTTGGCGTGGAAGAAATGACTTGGCCGGACAAAGTATCGGTGGCATGCATACTTAATGGCTAGCTTGGTGACTGACCTTTTTTTCTCTAACTGTGTGTATTATATACATTAATAGGGGATCAACGAATCTTCCTAACATTAGGGTGTGAAAACATTTATTGACCAATCAGATTTATTATTTTACTATTTTGTTTTGGGGCCTAAATATTTTTGTGTTAATTTACTTCCGATCCTATTTTTCTAGAATGTTCTTATTCTAAGTTTTTAGCTGATTGTTTGAGAAATATAAAAATGTAATCTAAATTCTACTGCCGTTTCGATCCTATTTTTCAAGAATGTTCTATTGTGATTTCCTGTTGCTTGTTTTAACAGAAAAAAAAATATGTATCCCATAAATTTATAAAGATCTCTAGAAAGTATCTGATTTTAATGGATGTAACAGTCTTATTAGTAGAAATGTTCCTAGAGTTAGTCATTGCGTTTGATATAAAGATATTACACACATTTTAGTAAATGCCATTATTCACAGATTACAGGAGAAAAATAATAAAATATTCAGACATGCACTCATGTAGCTTCAGTTATCGGTAAATCATGTGGTCTCTTTCCGTTTCGCTTATTTTTTTGGCCTAAGGAAGTCGCTTGATTTGTGTAAGTGTGCTTACAACTGTCGAGTTGACTGACTATGATTTGTTGCAAAGCTGCAAAGTTTCGTATTAAGATTTAGGAATAACAACAGAATTTTTTTAATTTATTCAAACCAGCAATAACTTGATGGAAATTGTCTTTTTAGAGTTCGTGAAATGACAACTACAACCGTAAATTTTAAATCATAATTAGATTTTATTTTTGGGCGTTTTATTTTTTTAACCCGTTATTTTGTTACATACATATCACTTTAAACGTAATTTTTAGTGGATATCCACATTTTATTAAGCAATGTTGTATTGTTTTATGCACATCTTTCTCGTTTTACCCAAAACTCCAAAACAAAACAATTTCTACCACTAAAAACTTAAAAGATTTTTCCCGTGCACGGACTGACGTAGTCCGTTTTAAAACATTTGCTAATTTAGATATTTAGACGCCGTAAAGTAAACAACGCGCGGACATTGTTTCAGTAAATAAAAATTTTTTTTTAATTTTTAAAAAATCAGAAATAAGTATTCAACGTCTGGCCAATCAAACGGAAGATGGAGAATCTAAAGTTGTGTTCAGGTTGAGCCTATCTTTACTGATATAAGTAAGGGAAATCTGCATTTAGATGTGACACTCGTCTGCCGGGCTGGTTGGTTCGCTGGTTCGGGAACGGAGCCTGCTGCGATGATGATGTCGAAACGGCACCAGTTATGTCGACGTTTTCGGGCCGTTGGTCGTGATGATCTCGTCATTGGAGCTGGTCCTCAAAATGTCTATTCCAACAAAGAACTTACTGCCCACGCTGTGTTTTAATCTTAGAAAGTCACGTTGTGCAAACGTGGCAGCTGTATTTCTACCATATCCAGATCGGACACTTATGTACACTTGTGATTAAAATAATTATGGCACTAAAAAAAATTAAATAAATGAATAAGCTCGAAGACGCCTGTGTGAGTTACGAAAGAAAGTCTTTATAATAATAATAAAAATGATTAATTACAAAAGCAGAAAATACAATTGTCGAAGTTCAAGTTTAAGAGCTTTCAGTCTTCAAATAAAAATAAGTCCTTTCTAAGTTCCATTAAAATTATCAGAGCTTTCAATTTTTAAGTATAATCAGGCTGTCAATTAACCAGATAGAAAAAAAAACACGTCTCGTCGGCCTTTATCAAACTTTACACAGACAACCGAAAAATAGTGCGACGTGGCGGCAGACGGTGGGTGTGGCTCGTTTGGTCTTTGTCGCCTGAAAATCTCTCCCAAAATCTGATTTTTCTCGCTGAGTCTCCATTTTTATTGTCATCCCCAATCCTCTTGGGGGATCTATCCGACTCAAAGCCTTTGTCCAATGAGATTATTTTCCACCCACACGATCTACAGGGAGCTATGGCTCGACGAATGAAATATCAACAGCTCACATGACGTAATGTCTTTCTGTCTTCTTTTTTCAATTACATCATTTTCAAGTTTTCAATTTTCAAATCCTTTTCCTAGGAATAATTTTGAGGATTTAACCCTACCTGACCTCATCAAGGAAATCCTGACATTTTGTTATGGCTACTTCCACTTTACAAACTTCCACTTGGCTCAAAACAATTCGTTTTGTATACGAAAAAAGAAGAAACTACATTTTTCTCTTTTTTCCCAATTATCAGCCAATTTCTCTATTTCCCGGATTTTACAAGTACATAATAGTATTAAAAATATCTTTTCTTTTTCTTTTCTTTTTTTTTCTTTTTTTTTTTACGTAAGCTCACATCGCGTATTACAATAAAATACAACTAACAATACCAGTAATATCAATTTCTCTCACTCCGTTGTATTAAACCAAATAACAAAAATATACCGATGTGGAAATAGTGTTACATAGACATATTGCGGTATAGCGACAGACGAAAAAGCAAACACATCGACGGACCAGGAATAACACATCTGCACAACACATCGACGCCGGTAAATTCCGCTCACTACTCCTGGACGTGCGGATGTGCGTTGTGGTGCATTGGATATCGGCTCGGAACGAGAAATCGGGGAGCCGAGTTCAAATTCCAGTTGAATTTATTGCATTCACTTAAGCGCAAATGCCCTTGGGAAAGGTAGTAATCCGTATCTTCCTTCCAGTTATGGGTTAAATAACAGGACAGATTAGGTTCTATAGCCTTGGCTGGCAACCAGTGTACCGCAGAAAGTAATGGCAACCTACTGCGGAATAATCTTCTGTCCAGTCAGTCATGTCTCTTTCGAGACATGAGCGCCCAAGCGTGTTTCACGTATGGCACTTAACTAACTGACTGACTCCTGGGCGTGGAATTTGACGCGAGAACTAACGCTTCGCTGATAGATAATTGGATTCATTTTTAAGTACGAGCTTCACAAACTAAAGCCAAAATCGCTTCCGAAAAGCTTACACGTTTAATTTATGACTGATGCTTACCATTCCCCCACCCAATAAACTAATTGCTCTGACAGCGACTCATTCTTTTCCTTTTCCCCAGTGCTAATCGTCTACCTTATAAATAATTTTCATTGTTTGTTCTATAAATCCATGTATATGTGTTTATGCATATTTCCGTTGCTGTTTTAGGGCCGACGAAAAAAATCGTAGTTCTCGCACCTTCTACATATCCCTGAAAATCCGAATGCCAAATTATTACATAGCAAACAAACAAACAAATTTGACTAGATTTTACAAACATAAAACAAATACCAGAGTACAAGTCAAAGAAAGTCTTCTTTCATTCTGCGTGTCTACAACTTGCAGTGATACTTCATAGAACTTAACCAAAATGTAGGTCCGTCTGGATTTACGCAAACAATTCTTTACACCTATTCATAATCTGTCAGCTTAATCAAAAAATTAGTTTAATGATTAATTCACGACAGATTTATTATTTAATCAAACATATAAGTGTAGGATTTGATACATTCACACCCCCACACACACACACATGGTCATTCAGCGTTCACGTGATAACCCTAGTTTTTTCCGCGTTACGGTATGCCGTTATAAGGGGGAGCGTCACGTGTTCCGGCAGTTAGGATTCTGTCCCGGGCAAGAGCAGACATGTTTATTCCCTAACTTACACATGCACACGCGCACTATTTGCGGGTAGCAATTAGTGGCGCAAATTTTTATTTCTCACCAGCATGCACACACAACGCTAAAAGACTCCAATTGGAAACAGACATTAACAGTATGTACATTAACTTTATTCAAACTGAACTTTTTTCAATTTAATCTTCTATCGAACATTTACGTTTCTCTCCAGACAAAGGTAAAGAACTTTTCTTTCCTTATTTGATATGCATGCTTTCAACTCTATGCAACCTTTGTTAATATATTGTTGTTCTGGTTACTTTCGACTTTTTGTGTTTCCTTATTTCTTGTGTTATTCCATGACGCAAGTTACGCAGAGTCGACTCGTAAATATAAATTAGTAATGTGACACGATAACTAGGCATATATGTATTTTATTATAATAGATTAAAATAGAAAATGGTTAAGAATAGAAAATAGTTTAAAAACATATTTAACAAAAGTGAAAAAGAAGAGGAAAAAATAAATAAATAAACGCTTTTTCTTTTATGAGGAAAATTGTGGAAGAGACAAGGGTATCCGATTACTGTTTTAAATCCTACCACTCTTCCGGTAAATATTTGACTCAGTGATTTAATGTGATAAAAGAAATATATATTCAGGAAATAGGTTTTTTTGAATGACCAGGTCAAAGGCTGTCTTTTAGTGTATCTTGACCACACATTAAGAATTTTCCGGCGGAAGCTTTATTAAGATAAAAAAAAGATAACTGAAATGTCAGACTTACAGTCGCCAATGTTTATCACCGGTGGTCTAAAGCATTTCCGGATTTCCGGATTGATTTTAAATAAATAGAGGTCAGTTAAGTGAGTCAAAGTTAAGAGAGGAGTCCCGCCGGTCGTGTGCTTGAAGTAAGAAACTCCGTTCGTCTTGTTTCGGCCAGTTCGGATTGGTTGATCTCCATTAGAGTTAGAGCTGTGTGTCACATTCGCCTGCCCCAACCGAAAAGGCTAACTCTAAACGAATAAAGCATCCTTTCAACTCATCCAAGTTGTGGAAGTTCGTTCCTTATAGTTCAATCTTGTACCCCCAGCTGTCCGGCCGACATTTTCAACAAACTCCCGGCAACATCACAGCGTGGAGAACGGCCGCCGGAGAAATTGTTAGGACGGACCATTGGGGTGTTACAGTAATGGACACTTTGTCTTCTACATAACTGCGGAAATAGACAGACTCAGTGGTACCAATATTGCCAGACATACAAGGTCAAAAGACAGCCAAAGTCAACATTTGCTACCAACACCCGATGCCCGGTGTTCCAACATACATATATATAAATGATTTACAAACACGCAACTATCAATCATTTCAAGCGATGCTCCCTTGTTGCACCAATCAGAGATCTGAACAACACAGTACAAGTTATCCTGACAAAGTGGCTATTAAAGCTTGGTCTATCTATCATCATAAAAGATGACATAGACGTTCATTTCCAATAAACATAGTTTAAAGATACCTCCACATCTAAGGTTTAAAATGAATTTTAACAAATGAAAAATAATTCTTGAAGCTTTCATTTTAGATTTAATTCCAAAATAATAGAATTAAATTTAATATTTCTAATAAGCAAAGTATTTGTTGGATTTCAAACCGAATTTAAACTGATTGGAATGAGTTTTTTTTAATTGCTAAAATCGGCCATATTGATAAATTTGTCAACACCACATAATTCTCTTTATTAAAAGATATTTTAGAAATAAAATATTTTTCTACCTTTATTTGTGTTATGTCGCCAAGTATAAATGAATAACTCAACAACAGAATCAGAATATAAGTTGTATTCCGCGGAAAGACGGTTAGTATGTACAGAAGTGATTAGTAATATTTACAATAGAAAGATACAAGAGTACAATCCGTCGTAAGACGTGTGTATACGTGATTACTTCCGGTACGCCACCGGAAGTGTGACTAACACTTCACTGACTCGCACTGACTCTTCAATAACTCATTAGAGACTCTCAAGTGACTCTCTACGACCCTCCTGTAGAGAATCCACCATTGCTATATATAGCAATTCCCGCTAAATAATTGCTATATATAGCAATGGGAACAGTCCATTTGTAGTCAAATAGGAGTGGCGCGCTAACAATTTGAGAAAGATTAACTGATTTCAATTTTAATTGTTCTGAATTAAAGGAAATATTACTTAATTGCAGAAAAGCATTTTTTAACACACGGCGTTAGGCGTTTTATGAATTGTCGACACATGTAGAAGCAGGGAGGTGGCTAATGTTTATTAAATTGTCAAACATAACCAAAAGTCCTGCAACTTAGAGGTTTTATCAGAATCAATCAGGTCCTCAGTAAGTGGATTTGTGGAAGAATAAATGTATACCTTTTGTATTTTTAAATAGAGATTTGTTAATAGAAAAGAATAACATGAATTGGTAGAAGTTAAACATTCAATGAGAAACAGAAGTAATAGTGTAAGGGGTTAAGGGTATCAAGAGTAGTAATTTGTGTGGATTTATTTCTGAGCGTTATCGTGGGCTTAAAGGGTTCCGTTCGGTTATCAAGTATAAAAAGAGACAGACGGGTGAACGATGAAGAGGAAGAAGGTGAGAGAGAAAGAAAGAGATAATAATAGCGATCGCTTGACGTTTGTCAATAGGTTCGTCATCTTTTCTCTGGCGACAGGCGAACTTGCTCGTCTTTTATTTCGTTTGTGGGGCTCGAAAAGGTAATTTGGGAATTCACTCCCGGATGTGGTTCTGGCCTTTCCATTAGACGACGAACAAACTTCGCGTCGGCACGCGAAAAGGTTCCGTAAAAGAATTTGTTTCTGATAATTACAGATTATTTGAATTTTGTTTTTAGACGTTTCCTAGTTTTCTATTGACCGAAAAACATTTCGCATCGAGGTATGAATTTTCACGAGTTATGTTTTTGATTCGCTTTTCGCGTGTGTGCTAAGCAAAGTTTGTAAATTCGAGTCTTTTTAATTTCTAACAAAATCAATGAGTCAGGGCTTAGTAATTGAATTTCAAATCTAGATCTTGTTTTGTTCACTACACACATTTGTCAATATCTTAATGTTTGGTATTTTTAGATAAAGGGTACATAACTGTAAAAATAACATTAATACAATGTGAACGCCCTTTTAATATTCTAGGGGAATAGAAATAAGCGGAACAAATAACGAGCGAAGGAAATCCTGGTAATTGGTAACAAAACAACAGACAAAATTTATATTCACAAAATATACAAAATGTTGAGTTGAGATTAGATGTTGAGAGAGGACAAAAGAGTTTGTTGAAATAGGATGCTTGAAAATGAGGTCAAAGGTATGTGTAAAAATGTTGAATTCGAATTAAAATGAGTGGGTGAGTGAGTTGCAATTTTGGTTTGTGTGTTAAGAGGTACTTAACAAAATTCAACACTGCGTATTTGCATGGATTTCAGTGATGCACAGTTGACGTTCGAATTCTCACTCAGGATTAATATTGAATGAGTGAAGCGTGCTAAGAGCAACCAGGGTAGGGAGATGTGGAAAGCTATGATCGCCTACGTCTTGAAAGGATAGGACACATAAAAGAATATACATGCCAACTCTTTATAAGAAATTATAATGTGTGTATAAAATGGGGGCTCAATTGTATAGTATAATCAATATATAAACTGATCCCTCACTTTGTGGCCATGCTAGTTTCTATACGTTTATATTCTAGATTTATGGGCTTCAGATAGTGAATGGCAGAACGGGGTTTGGGTGGTGTAACAGGAGAAAGCGTGCTAAGAGCCACCAGGGACAGGGAGATGTGGAAAGCCATGATCGCCTACGTCCTGAAAGGACATGGCACATAAAAGAAGAATAAAAGTTGAAATTGAAGTCAGTGAATAGAATAGAGTTAAAAAGTAAATTTCTCACTTGAGGATTCAGGTTTGCGCTGCATGACAAACGAAGTGGGCGATTGTTCTTCTCTCTGTTACATAGCGACTTGCACGGACGTTTGCTTCCTGACCAAGTGAAATGTTTCTCTGGGTTTTCTCCTTAAATACTGGCAAAAGTGGATCAGGAACACTTGTAAGTTTTGGCGGAATTAAACATATTCTGACGCGTTATCACATGCCTTCGATTTATTAGCCAATCAGCGGAGACTAATGCGATTTCCAAACTTTACGTTTTTCAATCCAGCGTCTGTGCTGAACAAGCATGTGTTATCATTCAGATGTAAATTTTTTTATCGGGTCTAACGACGAATGCGGTATATAAATTGTCGTATCTGTTTTTTTAATTAAACTTTGCAAGGTGCATTCCACAATACAATTCTTTTTTAACTAGCCATTAATATTAAAAATTTACGAAATTATTCTAAGTAATCTAATATTTTAATGAATTTTAGGTATTTTTATTTTATAGTGTTATGAAGACGTTTTTTTTTTGTTTTTTTTTTAATCATTTCACCCCGAGCAAGGCGGAAACGCCACTGATGTGCAGGGGGCTACTTAATTGTAAAAAGATTAATTAGAAAAGAGTGAGGAGTACAAACTAGTTAGAAAGGAACAATAGAAAGCTGAGAAATAAGGTGCGATGACAGATACATAGGTGGAGAGAAAGGGAAGGTTATACAGGGGTGGGGAGAGAGCTAGAGTCCGGTGGTTAGTAGATGAGTATTGACTTTGCATTTAAATTTCTGGAGGTTGTAGCCGTCAGGAAAGCAAGAATACGGGAGCGAGTTCCACAGGCGGGAAGTGCGAGAGAAGAAGCTGCAGGAGTAGAATTGTCGTCTGCATTTGGCTAACCTGACTGTGAATGGGTGGGACCCAGATGCCAGTCTAGTTGCACGAGTGAACACCTGTTGAGGAGGCATCAGTGACTTAAGTTCGTCTGAGCAGAAGCCATGAAAGTATTTATAGAACAGACAAAGAGAGGCCACATTTCGACGATGGGGAAGTGGCTGCAGTCGAGCTGCCAGATCAGTACCTATCACATTGTTGTGGAAATGTTAGAAAATCAGAATAAATTTTAAATTTACTAAAATAACAGGATAATATCTGTATAACCATAGGTATTTTTACAAAATTTGACATATTTTCAAAAAACATATTTTTAAAATATTGAGGGTCGCTGAATTAAAGTCACTTTTTTATTTTGTGATTAGTAAATATATTTTTTTACTTAATAACAATAACACCTGACCGCTACAAATTAACAGGTTTGAA
The DNA here is from genome assembly GCA_037127315.1 of Ascarosepion bandense. Classification (NCBI taxonomy): domain Eukaryota; kingdom Metazoa; phylum Mollusca; class Cephalopoda; order Sepiida; family Sepiidae; genus Ascarosepion; species Ascarosepion bandense. Next base: position 401,141 of record JBBBDQ010001062.1, on the reverse strand, counting down.
CCTTTATAAATTATTTTAATTATTTCTTTTTTAAAATGAAAACAATTCCAGTGAAACATTATTATTCAGTAAAATATGATTTTCTTAAGGTGTTGCTGTCCTAATATATCTTATTATCTTATTCATAAAATCAATTAAAACTTTTTTCATTAATAACGTCTTAGGTTTTTTCTTGCATTATTCATTTTATGATTCAGGGCAGATTTTTTGTGTAATTGCGAGACGTGTTTGACAAAATAATAATAATAATAAACATCAAAAGATGTATATTTCAATGTTATTCTTTGTCTCCCTTACTATTCTGCATATCATTAATAGCACTAACCAGTCAACTTAATAAGACATAATGTGGTTATAAAATAGGCCAAAAGAAAATAAGCCATCTATTTTACATGGATGACTTAAAGTTGTATGCTAAGAATGATAATGAGCTGGAAGGTCTTCTGCAAACTGTAAAATGCTTCAGCGAAGACATTGAAATGAAATTCAGTTTGAATAAATGTGCTAAGGCTACAGTTTTACGTGGATCACTACAAGAAACATCCTCAATTAGCCTAGACCCTGCTGTAACAATAAAAGAATTAAAGCCAGAAGAAGCTTATAAATACCTAGGTGTAAATGAGAGTGAAAAGATTCACCATAAAAAAATGAAAGAAATAGTGCGTAAAGCGTACGGCTACGACTGATATTAAAAACTGAATTGAATTCTCAGAACAGAATTATGGCCGTTAATAGCCTTGCAATCCCAGTTGTCCAACATAGTTTCAACATCTTAAACTGGACTCTAAACGACATCAGGCGAATGGATTCTAAAACAAGAAAGCTTCTTTCTAAGCATAATGTAATTGCCATTGCCACATGAAACATGCGTGAGAGAACTGACAAACTGCGGGTATATATTGTAAAAGGTTTTATTTCCTTTACAGTACTTGTGCAGCTGTGAAAACTGCAATTAAGACAAACAAATAACATGAGCACATGGAGGAAGAATGTACACAAGCATAGATAATTACAAAATTCGAAGAAATAAGAAAACAATGAAATTGACATAAATAGTTGTAACAAAACAAGGGAACTTATAACAAGGGTTTAAATCAGCAAGAATCATTTGAATCGCCAAAGCAATACATTTTTACAATTTAAGGAAGAGTCTAAAAGCAATAAAAACTTTAGAAGAATTAAATTCCATTAACTATAAAATTTGTCTAGGGTTTGCTGGAAATTGAATGGAAAAAATGTTAATTACCTCGTTGGCACCTCGTGTGGTCTATGGCAATTGAGTTACACTCTACCAGTACCGAACGACTGTGCTGCCACTGGAGATAACAAATTTATGTCTGCCCTCTTAGAAGGTCTCAATCCAAAAGACTGTTGAAGGAGGTTTCTATTTCTTACGAAGAGACCAAAAATCCTATATTTTAGAAAAGGTTGCCGTAATACAGCTTATTTGTTATATTTTTATTTACTTATTCTATCTTTACTGTTTTGTCTCATACTTCTCATTTAGACTTTATTATTGTTTTACGTTATCTTAAAATATAAGGAACTATATTTTCTGGCCACATTGCCCCAAGGGGTGACAAGGCCGCCGGTCAAGAATACAGGGCTGGCTTCGGGCGAACGAACCTGCTGATTTTTACACTGGGTTTGGTAGCAAATGGTGCCTGGCGGCAGCTACACATATGATGCATCATCCAAAGGCTGATGTAGACCCTCTATACATACCCCGTAAAGAAGGTGGAAGAGGTCTTATTCAGCTAGAATTGTCATACAAGACAACAACTATTGGCTTACTAACATACATAAAAACAACAAAGGACTGGATGATACAGTTAGTCAAACAACATGAAAACAGAAAGAAAAATTATTCAATAATAAAAGAAGACAGTAAATACAAACAAGATTTACATTTAGTAGATTCTGTAGCAAAGCAAAACAGAAGCTAAGAACCAAATATTACGGCAAAAAATATGAAAATGAAATCCAAAGATAAAGCTCTTGAACAGATGAAACAACGCTGGCAAGACAAACCTCTGCATGACCAATATCCAGAATGTGTCAATAAATCCAATGTTGATAAAGTTAATACTGATCGATGGTTACGTGCATCTGGATTAAAGTCTGAGACTGAAGGCTTTATCCTTGCAGCGCAAGACCAAAGTCTTTTCACTAGAAATTTTCAGGCAAATATTATACATAATAATATGGATCCAAAATGCAGGTTTTGTGATAAACACCAAGAAAATATAGACCATCTCATCTCAGGCTGTTCTGTACTTGCCCCAAATTAATATAAAAATCGCCAATATAGAGTGGGGCAATATTTACATTGGACAATTATCGTTCAAATAATAATAATAATAATAATAATAATAATAATTGAAATAGAACAAATGTGGAAATTGAAAACAAGAGTTGTGCCAGTGATAGTAGGTGCACTTGGAATGATAAAAAATGGAACAAAACAACACATTGAAAGAATCCCTGGAAACCCCAGCTTAAGAGATATACAAAAAATTGCCTTATTAAGTACAGCCCACACACTAAGGAAAACGTTATCTATGTAATGCTGGGGATGATAGGGAAGATAGAAAAACATGAAATGGAGTCATAACAACACGCCACTACCTGCCTTAGGTCTCCCCGCAGACTTGGTTGGTAGTGAGACCAAAGCAGAAATCGAGATATGATGAAAAATGACATAATAATAATAATAATAATAATAATAATAATAATAATAATAATAATAATAATCTAAATTCTTCAAGACTTGTTTTTATAATAAATGTAAATACTAAGCTCTACAAAAACAAATTTCTCGTAATTTCGTAAAATTTCTAACCACATTTTCGAATGTCCTAAAACATTTAATTTAATAACAAAACTTCTTTTGGTGTCTCATGATAACGTAATGTAATATTAAAGATTTTGACTATAAAATTTTGCTTTTTCGAAGATTTGGGAATTCTTTTCATCATGGTGTGCTCATTTTTATCGAATCTTCAATGGTATCTAGTTTAAAGAATTCAATCATATCTTAAGGATAAAAATGCATTAAGATGACTGTTTATCACAAATGGACAAACGGCCTTGTTGAACGCTTTTACAGACATAGATGTAATAAAAAGAAAAGCAATTGAAATTATATTGTAAAAAAAATACTAAAACGATTACTACGTCAAAAACTGTATTTTTCAAACAATATTTATCGGAAATTTACTCTGTACCTTACAAGTATGGTGTTAATTATTATTTTGCTTGTTAAAATTGCACTGCATTCTTGAGATTAGAATATTCCTCAGCGCCTAAGAATATGGTTTAAAATTTTTCTTTGCAAAACATGTTCAGCACCAAAGTTTTTTTTTAGTTTTTTTATTAATAATCATTGTATTGCCACTGTTTTGCAGGGGGTTACATAGGAGGAAAGTTATGAGAAAGAGTGACAGGTTTTTTGGGGGTGTCAGAAAGTGGGTAAGAGAAGGATGAGAATACTGATGAGAGTGAAGTGGATGGAGAAAGGAGCAGGAGAGAGAGAGGATGCAGGTTAGTGATATAGGAATTGATCCCCCACTTTATACCTACTTTATAATAGTATAGATTTTTTATAATCATATTGCCCCAAGCAAGGCATTTTACTACCACTGTTTTGCAGTGGGATTACATAGGCGGAAAGTTATGAGAAAGCGTGACAGGTTATAGGGGGTGTCAGGAAGTGGGTAAGAGAAGGATGAGAATACTGATGAGAGTGGAGTGGACAGAGAAAGAAGCATGAGAGAGAGGATTCAGGTTAGTGAGATAGGAGATGACTATTGACATTTAAATTCTTGGGGATTGTAGCTGTCGAGGAAGCAAGTAAACGGAAGGGAATTCCACAGGCGGGAAGTGAGAGAAAAGAAGCTGAGAGAGTAGAATTTTCGTTTACATTTCATTGGTTTCACAGTAAAAGGGTGGGACCTAGTTGTTAATCTTGTGGCTCGAGTAAATTTATATATAGGGGGCACCAGTGAGCTAAGTTCATTGGAGCAGAAGCCATGAACGTATTTGTAGAAATACATTAACGTTTCCATTATCTTACCTGTTGTTATATATCTAAACAGAGTAAATATATGTGCTGTAGGCGTAAAAATGCGTCTGGTTGCAAAACAGATTTAAACAACTCGACAATGAAGAATAAGGATAATTTTTGGTGCAAGAAATACACACATAAAATATTTATTTCTCTTCTTTTTTTTTTTTTGAATAGACGAGTGCAGTTATAACGTGAAAGAAGAAGAAGAAGAAGAAGAAGAAGAAGAAGAAGAAGAAGAAGAAGAAGAAGGCAAGTCAACAAAGTTCATACAAAGGGATTATAGCAATATAGACAAACAGGACGATTCACTTATCTTGGGTTTGAAGTCCGGTTATGGGGTGTCGAAAAGTCTATCCATAGTAACGGCACGAGTTCCCCTTAGCGGGTGAGGGAAGAAGACTGACGAATTGTCATTTCTTCGCCTTTTTTATTCATTCAAAGTGGCTCAAAATGAGCTGTCCCTTTTGTCCCGCGGGAGAATTTGCGATTGGCTGTCAAATTGAACCGGCGGTCAGGCCTCATTAATCAGATAGACGGAACAATGCGTGGATCCCCCTGCGCAGTGACATATTTTGAGTCTGGAACTCATGAAGATCACTTCTGTTCATCAAATCAGGGTACGATCTTACTTCATTAGAGAACTGTTAAGTTACAAATAATGTCTATCCGTTGTGTGTTAAAATAGATTAACTGAATTTGACCTTGTTAGTAGATAGCCCACTATAAGGGTGGTATAAAACAAGAAAATCAAATTGTGTATAGAAACAACATATATATATATATATATATATATATATATATATATATATATATATATATATATATCAATTAAGTTTTTTTTACAAATAAAAGTAATGTCTTTTGGTTGATACAAAAATCGTTAAAAATGTTCATAGCAATAAATGCCGAAAAGAATCTGTGCGTGTGTATATGTGAGCGTTCGTTTATTAGGAGTGTCTTTGAAGTCTCCGTTCAGTCCTTCGGGTTAGTGACTCAGTGAACAGTGAAGAAGAAGATGAGAAAGAAAGGAGAGGCAACATAATACGATCGCTTGACGTGGTCAACGGTCTCAACTGGCGATGCTTCCTGTGTCGTCTTTTTATTTCGTCTTCGGGGCTTCGAACAAGTCATTTGGGAATTCACACCCATATTCTGATCTTCCCATTGGATGATAAACAAAATTCACGTCGGCTCGCGAAAACTGTCCATAAAAAGAATTTGATATTTATTTATTTTTGGTTTTCCACCGGAACATCTGCGTGGAGCCCAAATGCGCAAGGACCAGTTTTGGTCATTTGCTTTTTGGACGTCTGAGGGCAAACATCCGGTCCCTCGCTTTCTCGGTATCACCACATAACAACAAATAATAATGTATTTCACTAAATATACAAATAAAGATGAAAGAAGGTTAAATCAGTTGGAAACAAGGAGATTAAAAAATAAAAATGTTCAAAAAATATGTAATGCACAAATTAAGAGTTGCCTCGCTTTAGACTATATATTGAAATGTTTTACTGAAATAAAAATGGATTATAATATGCAGTAAATATATTTTTGTTTGAATGTTCAAGATGTAATTTACAACAATTAGCATTGAATAGTTCTGTAAATATTTGGAATGATGAAAAGTTTGTTGAATACAGTTTTTGGCACACAGTGTGAGTGATTGAATTAATTCTTATTTTCTGATTGCCGTACAAATATTAAACACAAAGTTCAATGGTAAGAAGAATCGATAGTCGAAGTTGGATTTTACAAGTGATTTCCGCGTGTTGCTGGGTGAAAAGATGAGTGAGATTCGGCGTGACGTGGATTCTGTTAGCAGCAGATAGATGCTTACTGACTGAGAAAGAGAAACCTGCTGTTGTGTGTTTTGAGAGAATCATTCAAAATAAAACGACTAAGCGGAAGAATTACAAAAATGACTTTTTTGAATTTGTCTATACACCTGAGATGAGGTTGTATTTACACTGAAGCGTAGGGAGCTGGTTAATGTTTCTTTGATTCGACCTTGTGTCAGACTTGACCGAACTCCCTACAACTTGCAAGTTTTATGCAGAATTATCATCATCAGAATTATGATCAGAAGGTTTTCATCATCAGAAGGTTGGTAGTCAGTCAGAATGTGTGGATTATATATTTTGAATGTTAAAATAGAAACTTATTAAAAGAAAGAATAACAAGAGTTGTAGGAGTTAATGTTCATTAAGAAAGTTAAGGTATCAAGAGTTCGTACAAAATGTTCTAGTAGTAATTGTTGAAATAGATAAGGAGAAAAAGAAAGAGAACAAGGTGCGACCTGACCTTATCTCCGGGTAGATTTGAAATAGGTTACATTTTAGATGTGTGTCAGCAACCCGCCTCCTCTAACTGACCGCTGTGACCGGTTATAAGCCATCCTTAAATATTCAATCCAGTAACGTGGGGTGGCTCAGAGAAACGATTTTTTCTTTAGCTGTGGAAAAACTGTTTCTCTGACGTATTTTGAATTTTGCGATTTGATGACCAATCAAGATCCAGAGTTTCGCTACAAACATTATTCGGACTATTTTGTCATCTTTGTTGCCATTTTGACAACATTTCGGCTGTTTTTCGCTCCACAGCTATATTGAATGGCGTACATACAGTCATTTCCTCCTCTGTTGGGGGGTCTTACTCGGGAGAGATACCTGCGAAGTGTAGAACCACTTCTGTCTGAAGATCGTCCTAATGTTATATGGCATTATGGATTACAGAACTTTGTATTTTCAGACCGAGGCTGTTTTATGTCACTAGAGCTTGTCTTAGTGCGTCGCATTTTAAGCTTCCGTTTCTGATTTGTTCTTCGCATTTCTTTTTCATGCTATCCGTATCCATTTCCTGTAGGCTTGGGGGTCGTTAACGAGTTTGTTGTACCGTCGTCTTAGGGCTGCATTCAGTCATCTAAGTGCCATACGTGATACACGCTTTGGGCGATCATGTCTCGAAAGAAACATGACTGACTGGGCAAAAGATTATCCCGCAGTAGGTTGCCATTGCTTTCTGTGGTAGACTGGTTGCCGACCAAGGCTATAGAACCCAATCTGTTCTATTATTTAACCCATAACTGGAAGGAAGAGACGGATTAATACCTTTCCCAAGGGTATTTGCGCGTAAGTGAATGCAAGGAATTTAGCTGGAATTCGAACTCGGCTTCCTGATTTCTCGTTTCGAGCCGATATCCACTGCACCACAACGCACATATTTCCTTAAATACACGGATTCACAACTGTCAAGGGAAACAACTTCTATTTTCGTATTACAAAGTTATTTCCCTTGCATTGTTATTACAAGTTTCTGCGTACATTTTTTTTTTTTTTTTTTTTTTTTGCAATTGTTACACGTTGCTTTTACATTAACAATTACCAAAGTGGACTCGTCAAGCTGAGTTCAAGTTCTGTCCAGGTCTGTTGCATTCTATTCTCAAACACATTTACCATCAAAACCTACGCTTTTCTTCGTTTTCGGTTGTGTAAACACAAGTAAATTTTCTTAATCCTAGAATGACCTTCTTAATCATAGAAACATTCCATTGAAAAATGCTGAATTGAAATTCATCGAAAGTTTTCAGTCTCATTGTTAGGGAAAGAAGCCGGCCCTTAAAAGTAAAACCGGAGGGACATCGAAAAACTTTAATGATGGGTGAGGCATTGAAATCGTACGTGGCCGATCATGTATAGAGGGAAAAGAAAAAGAGTAGTCATCAACCCCTGTGGAATTAAAGTTAAAATACAAGACAAAGAAGAAAACTGGAGAGTTAGACGCTCGAAAGAATCCGTTCTAGGCTTTGAGGAGCTTGTTGGAGCCGCTGATGCATAGTAAATTTAGGTTTGAATTTCACATGGCACAAGGCCATTTTCCAAAGAACTTCCTAACTAAATTCCTGCATTCCAACAATTATTTTATACGGTTGAAATCATTTATGAAATTAGCAAATGGAACATTGAATAAAATGGCCAAAGCATTAATTGTAAAAAAATGTATTAACAAATAACAAGAAATACATACTTTGTACAGACGGTGAAAGTGTCTGATTAGAATGTCTTTCATTCTCTGTATAAGATTGTGTTCAAGCTTTTGAGGTAAGTTGCAATGTTCTTTGTCGCTGGAAGATTTATCAGTGTCATATGTAAGTTGCGTTAGGAATAAAATTGTTAGAAGATTGGTGAAAATGTCTGAGTCCATTGATAAGTTCATCTTTGTAAAGTTTAGAAGAATGATTCGTAAGAGAAGGTGAGTTGGTCTTACATGTTGTGCCTGTTAAGATTCTGGTGCTAATTGTAGTAATTTCTACATAGTGTTATTCAAAGAAATAAAAGGCTTCTACTTGCGTCATGCAATTAGTGCGGATGTGTGAGAGAATTGCTTGATATTGAAGAGCGCGAAACCCGCAACAGCATGCTGCTATTGGGGGCGGTTGTGAACTGCCTTCCTTTGTGTTCTGTGGTTCTGCCGCAACTGTCATTGGGTGTACCACGTTTCTGCTATATATACATCCCGTAAAAGAGCGGGAAAGCAAGATTATCACGTGATTGTCGCGTGTGTATATGTACAATGAGTGAATGTAGTTGTGTGGAAATACACGTGATCATAGGCTTATCTGTTGAAAAAAAAATAGGATGATTCTATATTAGACCCATTGTTAGACGATATCTTTAGATGATTTCAAAGACTGTAGGTCGAATTTCAAGCTGTATTTGCTGTTTGGGTTGAATATCTGCCTGGTCGAAATTCTCCAGACGTTCCATATATGGGCTTCTAGTCATATTTTGTTTGGGAAAATTGCTGTAGAATTTAATTTGAGATTTCAACACTCACGTCGGGTAATTATACGTTGGTGCCGAATGTGAGTACAAACGTCGCTGGTCACCATATATTGGAGCCTCTGATGCATAGTAAATTTAGGTTTGAATTTCACATGGCACAAGGCCATTTCCCAAAGAACTTCCTAACTAAATTCCTGCATTCCAACGATTATTTTTATACGGTTGAAATCATTCATAAAATTAGCAAATGGAAAATTGAATGAAATGGTCAAAGCATTAAGTGTAATTATATAAAGTGTATTAACAATAACAAGAAATCAATACTTTGTAGAGACGTTGAAAGTGTCTGATTAAAATGTCTTTCATTTTCTGCATAAGATTGTGTTAGAGCTTTTGAGGTAAGTTGTAATGTTCTTTGTCGCTGGAAGATTTATCAGTGTCAGGTAATTTGTGTGAGGAATAATATTGATAGAAGATTGGTGAAAATGTCCGAGTCCGTGAATAAGTTCATCTTTGTGAAGTTCAGAAGAATGATTTAGTAAGAGAAAGTGAGTTGGTCTTACATGTTGTGCGTGTTAAGATTCTTGTACCAACTGACGGAAAATACACAGCAATTCGTTTAAATAGGCATTCAAAACACCTTTACGATTTGGCGGTAAAATTGTGGATAACTTACCTTGGTTCTGATTGGCTAACTTAAACCAACCAGCGAACAGCTTACATTTATTCGAATCTATACGGTTAGAACAAAATTTATTACATACATATGCGTGAATGCGAATGTGAGTGTGTGTATGTGTCCGTATATGTGTGCATGTGTCATAAGCTCCTTAGTAGCAATCAAAAATGATGAACAGCCGCACTATTTAGCAAGAAGGTTAGATTCATGGGATACACATTTTTTTTTCTATTAAAATAAGCAATAAGAAAATACATAAAAACATTATAGAAATTTTGGATCAAAACGGCATTAGAATTTAAATTACATTTTTATATTTCTCAACCAATCAGCTAAAAACATAGAATAAGAACATTCTAGAAAAATAGGATCGGAAGTCAATTAACAAAAAATATTTAGGCCCCAAAACAAAATAGTAAAATACAAATCTGATTGGTCAACAAATGTCTTCACACCTAAATGTTAGGAAGATTCTTTGATCCACTATTATGGTATATAAATAACACACAGTTAGGAAGAAGAAGTCAGTCACCAAGCTAGCCATTAAGTCAGCATGTAACCGATACTTTGTCCGGCCAAGTCATTCTTCCACACCAAAGTTCATGACCTAGCTACAGAGGGCCGTGAAAGGAAAAACCCGACAAACTTTCTTTCATCAACGCGACATGCTGTCGCCACCCGAGATGAACTTAATGTAAGTAAGAACGACTTATTTACGGACTCCGTTAATATAAACTTACACACACCTTTAAACAAATTTAACTTCTTGCCAAACTTTATTTCCCAAAAGGCAATTTTTCACATCATGTAATTTATTTGTTTCCACATGCTAATTTTATTTTATACATATTAAATTGTTTGTTGTTTAATGTTCGTTGTGACTTATTCCATTTCTTTTGCGCGATTGTAAAACATTGTGTTGTATTTGTGGGGGAACTAATCTCGAGAGCAATACCCGTAAAATACGGAAGCACATCAACCAAATCCCCTACAGATTTAATGTTACAAGTTTACCACTGAGAATCGTCATACGAAACAATAACTTAATTGGTTCGTAAATTTAGTGACATACTAATACACTCCCTGGGCCGGGCAGTGTGTACTTGATCAAAGTGGAAATGGGGTGAGCAATAACTGATCAGTACTAAGAAAAGATGAATTTGACGAGATATCTGTAAACAAGGGCAGATGCACAAATCGATATATACCTAATGAAGTCCGGAGAGCATAACGGCCGGACGGCTGTGGTAACAGCAACGAAAATTGAAAAAATAGTCTGAATGTAGAAACTCTTCATCCAAGAAATTCAGAGAAAAGACTTTCTCGAAATTCCATAAAATTAAAAAAACAATATTTTACTAATATTCTTTAAAGTAGAAGCATTTTAAAAAATAAATTCATTTATTTCTTAATAAGTCCTGAAAGTTTTATTAAAATCCGACGATCATTTGATTTCTGCAAGAATTTCAAAAGCAATGTTACTTTTTTGCTGTTTTTTTTTTTTTTTTTTTTTTTTTTTGTTGTTTTTATCGCAGAAAGATGCTCAGATTTCCATACTAATTTCTGGTTCCCCTTTGACGCCAAGACAAACAAGAATTTTAACCAAATCAGTGAATATTCTAAAGATACCCCACCGCATTTCGATATCTAACTTTGAAATTGAATTTTTAAAAATGAAAAAGTTTTCTTGAAACTTTTATTTTAGTTTTAATTGAAAGCTAGATGATTAAAATGACTATTTCCAGTAAGCAAAATTCTCTCTCGTTTTTTTCAAACAGAAATTATATTGATTGGAATATAAAAGTTTGCGATTGTTTTTCAGTTTTTGAATTTTGCAGCCATTTATGAGCGATCGACACATTTGTAAACAAAAGCTAATTCTCAGTTTTAAAAATCTTGCAAAAATAAAATATACATCCGTTACATATTATTTTTTGAAAACTTTGCAAACTTTATGTTAAATTAATCTGACTTACACAAGTATTACTTATTTATAGCGTGAAATTTAGAATAAAACTATTTCTTAATCACAGATTTTAACTTCTTGACCTGTCCACGACATAAATCAAGAATTTGTTGACAGGTTCTTGATTAGAGATAAAGTGTATGGCGTTTATAAGTAAGAAAATTGTACAATTTTTTTTTCGGGTAAGGGGGGAAACTCTGACCTTTTAATTTGCACATAGAAGTTACCATACAAAAAAAAAACTTCAAATGCACAAAAAAAAAAAATTAATTATTTTAAAAATATGGAAGCAGAAGCATTTTTATTAAACTTTTCAATTTCGATAGGTAATATAATCATCAATTCTTAATAAAAAAAAAAAGCTAACCTCAGCAGTTCTTTAAATATTTTTAAATATTTTTGAAACATTATAAATTATTATAATAAAAAAAGAAAACAATTCTTTTAAAATTTCATTAATAATCGAAAAATATTTTTTCTTCAGACTATAATGTTCTTAATTTTTAGTATTTATTTAAGTAATTAAAAGCTTATCAAATTAAATAATATTAGGGTTTTTTTTTAATTGCATTTTTTATTTTACTTTTTGGAGTAGATTTTCGGATACAGTGGCAAAATTTTAAAAAAATAGATTATTTATATTCTCTAATGAGTCCTGCGTTAACTAATAAAATTATAGAACGCAACACTTTAAAATTTATTAAAATTTCATGGATTTACGTGGAGGTGGGTAACAGAAGTAAAAAATATTTTTACCAAGATTTTAAAAAAATAATAATTTCAAAAATAATTTCATTCGTTTGTGAATGAATATTGAAAGTTTCATTAAAATCAAACAATTATTTGATTTTTGCGAGAATTTCTAAGTGTTTGTCACTGAGAAAAAGTGGGTGATGTCGTCATTCTTCTTCTTCTGTGTGCCCTGTCCCTTCAAGACGTAGGCGATCATGGCTCTCCACGTATCCCTATCCCTTGTGGCTCTTAGTATGCTTGCTCCTGTTGCTCCTGGCAACCCCCGTTCCGTCATCCACCTGATCAGTCCCTGCAAATAAGTTATCCGCTGCCTTCCTCTGTCTCTCCTTCCTTCTATCTGACCAGTCAGTATCAGGTTCTCCAGGCTCTCCTTCCTCATTGCATGTCCCAGGAACTTCAGTTGTCTCTTCCTGATGCTCAGCATCAATTTCCTTTTTGTTGCCATTCTTTCTAACACCTCGTCGTTGCTTGTATGCTCAGTCCACGATATCCGTAGCATCCTTCTGTAGAACCACATTTCGGCCGCTTCCAGTTTTGTCCTCATTTTCGATGATATTGTCCAGCATTCACAGCCGTATTGAGGAACTGACATCACGTAGCAGTCTAGAACTCTTTTCTTCGTTTCTCTGGACCGTTACCCTGCAACTGTGCGTATCAAAGATGTCGTCATTACGTTTTCTATTGTAAACAGTCGTAACATTTTGGTTACCCGGGAACTCAAGATTTTCTGCCAAAATTTCGAACATGTTAGAAGGGATTTAAATTTAAAAAATAATTAAAAATTACTTTGATCTTTCCTATTAATAATAATATAAACATTTTGATGGAAAAAGCTCGTTTTTATTAAGTTTGGGACCTTTTTTTTATTGATATTGTGCTCTTTTTTTTGCGATTTAGGTGGTATACCTATTCTAAAATGGATTAAAAAAAAAAGAAAATTTATTTACATAGAATAAAAAAAAACATTTGAGATGGTCATAAGGTTTTAATTATTTTTAACGATTTTTTTTATTAAGTTCTGTTCAGTTTTTCATCATGTATGCTCATTTTTAAGCGAATCTTTTTGGAGGAACACACTTTATTTTTTTCCTCCTCCTAAACTATTTTCACTAGTTGCACCAAAATATATACGAAAAAAAAAAAACAAAAAAAACGATACTCCATTTTTTTATCCGATTTTAATTAAATTTTTAGCATTTGTTCATTAATTAATTTTATACTGAATAAGTTATTTTAAAGGAAACACTGAAGGTAGAAATATTAGGTGTCATTATCTCATTTCCCATATAAATGTGGAATCTTTCATTTACTGGAATCGTCCACGTAATGGAATCATCTACTTTCCAATATCACACCTTAAATTTAATGCACAATTCCACAGAAACAACTTCATCCAATTAAATCCATGGTGTGTGAGCCGACCAATCACGTCACTTGTATAATGTTACCGCCAAATGACCATGGAATAAGCGCGGGGATTGACTCAGCTATATAACTGCAACTATCACTTGATCAGCAGCGAAGCTTTGACGTCCGAAACGGCGATTTAGCTAACGCATCGCCGCAACCCATGATTCTTCCCGCGCAACCCATGATTCTTCCCGCGCAACCCATGATTCTTCCCGCGCAACCAGATGTCATAGCTAATTCAACATTACGAACAACGAAGCTTACCAACGACACAAATCTTCTTACAAGTTCAACTGTATTTCAAAAGATATTCGTCAAACGAAGCCTGATTCATTCGAACGACAATATTTTCCTAAAGTTGTTATTAACTACAACTACTAAAAAATAACATTGTTTTAAAACCTGATCAAAGGTACGCAACTCTGCCCTTCTTATTACAGACACACACACATCCGTTTTTTTTTTTGTTTTTTTTTTCTCATTCACGATTACTAAATTGTCGCCTATTTGAACAGTTTAATTTGTCCAAAACTTTTGCATTATTCATTCTGAACTCTATACAAGATTGACTTTCGTCTACTTAGAGACTCTTACATTAACTTTCATCTTTCACAAATTGTTCTATTGGATATAATTATGTATAAACGTATTTATTTGTGCTAAATTCTGTGTTTGTTGCTTCATTGCTACTTGCCAGTGTCTTTTTCTCTTTTATTTGATGTGGTAGACAGAAACACGTATAACGATCATTTAACGAATCCTTCTGATAAACGTACTTTACTCCAGCATATCACGCATCTAAATAAATTCAGATAATGGAGGCTAAGCGGCTACATTAAATCCAAACAACCCGTACTTAATAAAACCACGTTTAAATCTGATCGTAACACGTTACATTGCATTTGAATACATGGTTTTCTGTTGTCATTTCGCGCTATCACGAGATGTGACGTCATAGAACCGCATTGCAAATTTGCGAACTGCGTTTGTTATTTTTGGTAACTATTGCCGTTGCCTAGCGGAGTTTTATGTCGACACAAAATAAAATTGTCGCTGATGGTGGATGTTATTGTGTTACCGTCTTAATAACCTCTTTGAAGGTGGCTCATGTGAGCCGAAAGCTTAGAACCAAATTAATAAAAAATTATCCAAATTTTGGAGAATTTTTGTCTTTATTTTCAACTGAAATTAAAGCCAAAATACGACATTTAGAACGGCTCATGATTAAACATAGACATTTATTGTCTCTTATATTTAACAGTATTGTTTACCAAATTGGGTTTTGATGACAATTCTTGTAATTTTATAAAGAAAAATCTCTGAAAAGAATTAAAGTAATTCAATAAAACTCAAAAAATAATTTTTGTCGAGAGTTGATGCTCGCGTAATTTAATAAAACGCATTATTTTGTTTCACATTTATTTAACAGATGAAAATATCTACAATGAATATCTATTTTAAAAGACTTTGCTTGTAATTTTTAGTATTATTTTGAAATTTTTAGTTGCTTATGAAAAAAGAAAGTATATTTCTTTTTATTAAATAATAAAGAAGTGTTTGAATGACATTTTCAAGTGTGAAATATTTTTAAAAGAAATTTATTTTTTCCTTTTGCAACCGTTAAATTATTTTTGAACGGAAAGTCAAATAGGAAATAATTCGAAAATTCTTAATTACTTGCCTGTTGTTTATATAAAGTTAAAAATAAAGCATGATGTCTGGAAGTGTCTAGAACATTTACAGGTGAAAGAAAGCAAAAATAGAGACAATCAATAAAAAGTATTCATTCAATCAATTTTCTCACTTTATTTATTTTATAGTCGTAATTTCTTTTGTTTAATAAATTTTCTTAAAATAATTAAATAGATCTGTAGTAGACGGAGCGTCCATTACTAATTTAAGTTTACGAGTCGACTCGACGTAACATGGGGTCATGAAATAAAACAGGCAATAAGAAAGAACGAGTAGGCGAAAGTAACAAGAAAAACAATATATTAACAAAGGTTACATAGGGTTGACAGCATGCATAAAATTAAGGAAAGAGAAGTTCTTTCCCTGGTGAGAAATAAAAAATTGCGCCCCTAATTGCTACCCGCAATTAGTGCGCGTGTGTTTTTGTGAGTTAGAGAAACATGTCTGCTCTTGTCAGGGACAAAATCCTAACTAGCGTACCACGTGACGTTCCCCGTTTTTATTGGCATCGTTTACGCGGGAAACTAAGTTATCACGTGAATGCTGAGTGACCATGTGTGTGTGTGTGTGGGTGTCAATGTATCAAACCCCACAGATCTTATTTGCTGAAATTAAATATGTCATGATATTAAATAGAAAAAAGTAGATTATTCATTTTAAAGGTTCAAAAACGAAACTGTTCTCTTTTAATAATCTGAAAGGACCTTTTTTTTTTACTTTCCATCAGCATGGCTGATGCTAACCTCCCGAAGAGTGACTCGTTGAACCTTCTCAGACTAAAGTTTTCAGCTAACGAAATTAAAAAGTGAATATTGAATCAATTGTTAACTCTTCAGCTAAGAAAGTTAATTCCCTATATCGTACCAGACAATTTTTCTCGCTAGAATCTATCTTAAATATTTATAAATCTACCATTCGTCCATGCTTTGAATACGGTCCTGGTCATGACGGTAAACTGCATCCAGCAGCAAAGCCTCTAATTTCGATGTTGTGAGGAGCATGGAACCACCTCTTAATTGCTGTTGTTCCCAGGTCCACCCTGACCTAGAGGGGGAGCACCTGTTAGGGCCCCAGCTATGGGCAAATAGTTAACCCTCTAAACAGGGGTCAAAACACCATGAAAGTATAAAAACAGACTTTTATGAAATATATACATACAATTTTTTGAAGGAAAAATATTACCAAGACTTTTTTGAAGGAATATTACCAACAAAACGTTTTTGAAGGAAAAAATGTTACCAACAAAAATACGTTCTTGAGAGGAAAATGTTACCAACAAAAATTTGTTTTTGAAGGAACTAATGCTTCGGTATTAAATGACCCCAAGGGGTTGATATGCCGTAAAACAAAACAAACCATGCTTTGAATATTGCTGCCACATCTAGTCTGGTGCTACGTAGAGATTCTTGATAAAATCCAAAGAAGAATCTGCGATGTTATTGGTTTTAACCTGGCATCTCAGCTTCAGTTCCTTTCTCGTCGCCGTAAATTAGCTTCGCTGTGCCTATTCTGTAAATTCTTTCATGGTAATTGTTCTGATGAACTTTCTGTTGTGGTATCTAGACTCTATGAATTTAAGAACAATACTAAAATGGTGGAAAAAAGTCTTATCTTTTAACAGTTGAAATCGTTAGTTGTAACCATAAGTTTTATGCTAACAGTCTTTTTCTTTTGAACTTCTCTCTTGCGGAACTCTATTCCGGATTTTTTTGCCTCCCAGTCAAATTTGATTTTCAAAAATTTAAATGTAATATCAATCGTTACCTTCTCACTTTTTAATTCTTTTTCTTTTATTCTCCTCTATCTTTGGTAGTAGTTTTTATCCTGTTCTCTAATATACAGTAACCCTTGCGTCTTAGTGGCTTTATTCCGGGAGGGGGGGGGGGTCAGTGAGTGAAAAGGAAAAAACGATACAGCAGAATAAATTTAAAAAACGAAATAAACAAAAATATAATTTCATTTTATGATTTTAAAAATAATTTTTATTCTTATTAGTATAAAATATATACATCTTACTAAGTTTCATTAAAAACATATTTCTATCTTATTCGTTAAAATGTTTATTTCTAAACGTAAACAAAAGTTTCTGTATTTTGATTGTTGACCGTATTTAATTTAATTTTAGGAGTTTTTTTTTTTTTTTTTTTTTTTTTAGTTGTTATTTTTTAGCAAGTGTCGTGTGGATACTAAATTTATATATATAAAAAATAAAATATTCAATTTTTAAATAGAGAAGGTGTCATAAAAATGACTTTAAAAGCGTCGCACATTTCAGCTTGAACTCTTTTTTTCCGGTCACCGAGAGGTCAGCCTGTAGGAACCACAATTATGTTTATTAAATTAGGTTCAGTTTTTAAATACAGGTGTCATAAAAACGACTTTCAAAGCGTCGCACATTTCAGCTGAAACTCTTTTTTCTTGTCACCGAAAGAAAAAAGAAACTCAATTATGTTTATCAAATTGACCTTGTGTCAAATATAACCGAACTTCCCACAATTTAAAATTATCAAGTTGAAAAATAAACTTATCTCTCTTGTGTAAATAAGTGAAAATTTATTTATCGAACAGAATAACATCCATTTTGTATTTATTAAATTATTAAATTGTGAAAATGTTCTAAGAGAAAGAGTAGTAAAGAGTTTAAAGAATTCAGAGTTCTTTTGTTTTAGCGAAATGTGATTTATGAAGAAAAAAGTAAATCCATATTCCATTGTGTGTATCAACCATTTTTGAAAAAATAAAAGTTTTATTATTTAGCATGCAAAATACTCTCACTATTTTAAAAACAATTTAATAATCAAAATAACAAATACTTATTTAATGTCTTTTCTTTACGTTTGTGGTGATTAGCAGTAAAACGTATTGAAATACCTTTCCTCTTTACTAATAGAATGACCGAGAAACTCTTTCTTTTTCTCTCTACATACATATCCTTTCCTTCTTTGTCTTCTTCTTCTTATAACCCGTCGGCGTTAAGATAATATAAAAATAACAGCGAATACGTGCATAGCCCCTTTTTCTGTTCTTTGCTTCACTCTTTAGTTAGTCCACACTCGCACACACGTGCGTTTGTGAGTTCGCGTCTGTTGTCGGAGACTCAATTAATACCAACCAGCCAAAGGAAAACGTGCTAAATTCACAAAAAGTATAAACAGAAATCCAAGAATTAATTCAAGAGGAATCCATATAGTGAAATACAGGAACAAACTACATCATATCACACGTCAACAACAATTTGCTACTACATTACATCGGACACACTCATGTGGAAACAAATATGCTTTATTCACATGAATATACATATACACGAAAGAAAACTCTCAATAACTTAAAACACCGAAATATATACAGGGTGTCCATAAAGTCTGTGTGCACTTTAAAATTTTATAACTTTAGTTGTATTTATCATAAAAATAATCTGTGAAAAATGAGCTTGAACAATTGAAAGATAATACAGCGTTTCAACAAGATGGAGCTCCTTGTCACTTTGCTCCGCGTGTTAAACAGTTTCTAAATCAAGAATTTCCTAACAGATGGATCGGAAGGGGTGAACCATTCTTTTGGTCTCTACGTTCGCCAGATTTGACTCCATTAGATTTTTTCATGTGAAAACAATTGTGTATGCAACCAAACCTAGTTCATCAGAAGATTTGAAAGCTAATATAACTAATGTGATTTCAGGCATTACTGTAAATCAGTTAGCAAATGTTTTCCCTGAACTGCAAAATCGTTTTTAAAAATCCATACACACGTACAGACAATCTTTCGTGTATTACAATCAAAAAATGTCAGAAATGAGCTGTAACGTTGACAGATGTTATTTTCATTCATTTCTCAAGGTACCCAAGTACTTTCAATCTCTTTTCGAGATCATCTTCAGGGGTGTGAGTTATGGCATCAAATGTAACCGGAAAACTGTGTTGCTAAAAATTACTGTACATTTTTCAACTTCTAAAATATAACGGTTAGCATATGTAATATAGATAAATTTAGCGATTTTACTAAAACGAAATAGAAGATCTCACTCAAGCTATTTTTTTTTTTAATTCTTCAAAGTATTTTGATTACTGAAAAATTAATCACTTAGCTTGGAATTAAATAAAAAATAAAGCTTCAAGAAAGAGTTTTCATTTTTCAAAATGCATTTTAAAATAAGGTAACTTTTTCTCTTGACGGTACCTAATCACTAATACGTATTCATAACAGTTCTTTAGAATTCATATCATAAACTAAACATTAAGTTAGAAATAAGAATTTAAGTAAAACATGTTTCAGAAAAAAAAAAGAAATAGGGCAATGTTAGCGCTGTTTACGCGTCTTTAATAGAAACAGGGCCGTGTTAACAGCATTATGACCCCCTGGAGAAACCAATGTGCTGGGTCCACTACGTCAAACACCCCCAGGAATAAAAAGTAAATAGTCGATATCATTAGAGATATACAGTGGAACCTGTCGTATGCGATCACCCCTACTGCCATCAAAAACGGGTCGCATACGACAGGTGGTCGCTCACTAAAGGCTCATAGTCATGACCTATTTACGCCAGGAACGTATATTCCACTCACCAGAATGTCCATATTAGAATTGTACTATGTAATCTGGTAATGAATAAATAAAAACGTAAGAAGATGGCCTAACTTTTTAAAAAATTATTCAGCATAATTCATTTTAAAATTTTAAAAACGTATTTACAACGGTCAACAAGAAACTAAAATATTTATTCATAAAAAATATTTGTTTAGTGAACTTAAAAAAGTCAGTTATTGCTTTCCTTTTCGTGCCTGTACTAAAATATGTAGGTTGGAAAAATTCGCGACATATGCGGTTTCAGTTTTGTTCTTAGAGGTGAGTGATAGCAAAAGAGAATCTTCGATAATACATGGAAAAACAAGACAAAACATAAAAAAAACTGACAGCGATCGTTGGTAGAGTTAAAGAAACAGAGAGATAGAGATAGATATACCCAGATAGAAATAGAGTAGATAGATACACAAAAAAATAAAGGAACGAAAGAGATAGACATTTGAGAAAGAGACATAGTTGTGATTTTCCCCATCCCCGAATTTATCCAAGTCAGTACAGAGACTGCGATAAATCCCTTGAATATGTCAAATGCAATAGATGCTTTACAAAACAGCCGATGTTTGACCCTGAGTGAAACTCAGGCAATGTAAATTTCAACAAGAAATAACAATTCGATACAACTCTACAATATTAACAAAACAATGAGTAAGTGTTCCTGGCTTGGATCAAATCAAAATGAAATAGATTACTCATTTAGTTTCTCTTAATTTAGAAGTTCGCACTGTACGACCAAAATGGATATTTTTTTTTTAAGCGGTCACTTGATCAGTGATTTTCACTCGGTGATGTTAGTCGCTGGTCGCGACCTGGAGGTGGTCGCTCACTGAGGGTCAAGTGACATTTGCAAATCGTCCGTGCATAGAAAAACGGTCGTTAACAGCAGGTGGTCGCATACTGTAGGTTCAACTGTATTTATTTTATTTGCTTCAAAAACCTGGTGTTGAAACATTAACATGCTGTACAGCAGCAACTGATCAATGTAATAAACATTTGAAAAACTCAACAATACTCAGTAAGCCATACATATTGGATGGTACAATATGAAATTGATACGAACTTTTTATTATAACAAGCATTTGCATCATTCCTTTTCAGAGAATTGCTTTATAGCTGGCTTCAGAAGTCAATGGACTTCAAGAATAGGATTGTGGGGTTTTATACATTCACACCCACACATATCCACATTGCCACGCATGTTTGTAAAATATTATTATACTTAAACCAACATGCGTGTTTTCATCCGCAAGACAGGCTATGTTAGCAGGCAGTGAGTGGTCAACCTGAACTGGTCATCCAGTGTTCTCCTGAACATTTTCTATTTTTCTATATTTCTATTTTCTCGCGCTTACCGCACGCCCATATAAGCCGGTGACAGACGTGTTACTAGGCAGTTAGGGCTCAACGACCATGCCATCGCGGGGACATGTTTCTTAGTTTTACCTAACTGACACATACACACCCGCACAAATTGCAGGTCGCAATTAGGCGCCGATTTATTTACTTGCACACACATGCATGTGCACACACTTTTCCTAATACAAGATCCAATGAAAACTCTACTCGAATTGTATGGATCTCTTCTTTTCAGAACTTTATTTCAATCAATCTTTCATTGACCATTTTACGGTATAAGGGGGAGAACTTTTTTCTCCTGACTTGCATGCATATTCAACCGTCTTTGTAACGTTTGTTAATTCCGGTTGCCTTTGGCGTCTTCATTGTTTCTTATTTACTGCGTCATGTTTGATCAATCCGTACGTCGTGTCGAATAATAAATGTGAATATCGTAATGGCCGGTGCAGTGGATATCGACTCGGAACGAGGAATCGGGGAGCCGAGTTCGAATTCCAGCTGAATTGCATGCATTCACTTACGCGCAAATACCCTTGGGAAAGGTATTAATACGTCTATTCCTTCCAGTTATGGGTTAAATAACAGGACAGATTGGGTTCTATAGCCTTGGTCGGCAACCAGTCTACCACAGAAAGCAATGGCACCCTACTGCGGGATAATCTTCTGCCCAGTCAGTCATGTCTCTTTCGAGACTTGATCGCCCAAGTGTGTATCACGTATGACACTTAACTGACTGACTATTTCAGGGAGATTTTGAGACTATCTGTAATAAACATGAGGACATTATATCTTGTTCATTCTAAGGGCAGTCATCATTGACGTAACAAGTCTTCCCAGTGTGCCATTGACCGGTACCATATTTGGGCTATATTAGTTATGGCCACTGGTTTCGAGGGTATATATTTTTAAAAATCCAGAAGAAAAATTTTAAACTTAATATTAATACTTTGTAAGCAATTTAAATTTAATAAAAGGCATTAATCTTCTAAAAAAATAGACAAACAGTAAAACAAAATATTAATTTTAATGAATTTAAGAAGTATTTAAAATATATGATATGTATATATCATGGATATATGAATGGAACAAAGTCTGAAAAAATTCTGTTCACTGTTTTGCTGTTCATTATATCGCATTCGTTAGTTGGATAGCAATAACTTTTAACATGAGTGAGTAAATGAACAATGTAGCCGTAATTATATAAAACTAAAATGAAAATGTAAAAAAAAAACAAAAAAAAAACGAAAACGAGTCAAATATCCTGGCAGTCTCTCGTGGCTTAGAGTTTTACTATTATTTCTTTCTTTTCTGGAAAATCTCCGCGTACCGGCAGACGATGGCTCGCGTACCGGCGTACCACACTTTAAGAAGCACTGCTCTACAGGATGTCATTTTCCATGCACATGAGTGAAAATCAGTTCAAACAATGTTGTCCCATTGTACTTCGAAACAGATTTTTTTATAAGTTTCAGTCTTAAAAAAGAACATTCTCCAATACAGTTGGTCAACGTCATGCACATGAAGACCCTGAATGCAATTTCAACAATCGGAAATACAGATTTCAAATTGTTCGAAATTATTTTTCAGTACAGTACAAGGAGGAGAGTCTCACAATTTTCATCAAGGGTCATGCCGTGGTTGAGATGCTCGCATTTATTTAAAAGATCTTCATAATTCAGTTCTTTGTGATACATAACTAACCAGATGTTGACATTTTTTTCTTTTGTGCATCAGAAGCAATGGTTTTTAATTCACTAAAGAAAGAAAACAAATTTCCAATCTGTGAATTAAGTCTGTGCACGTTTTGCCAGTTGCAACAACTCTGATTTTTTAATCAGTGTAATTCTTCATCCAAATTGGACGAAGAAAAAATTCAACAGAAAACGATATTTTTAAATTTTGAAGAAAGATATGAATTGCTTTCTTTGCTGTGAAATGAACATCGAATGAGAAAATTATTTGTTTTTGTTAAGAGAATCGAATTGCTGCTTTTGTTTTAAAATGGAACAGCAAAGCTTAGGAGGAGTCGCCATTTTGTCATGGTTGCGAGTAAAAGAAAAAAAGAGAGAGAAGGTGAAAGAAAAGGAGAATATAGAAATACTATAGACGCTAGAGTTTTTTAACAGTAAAAATAATTTATTTACAAAAGAAAAAATAAAAATATATTACAATTAAAAATTCAAACAAAATTTATTCAGTCTAGGAGAATTTAAATAATTAAATTTACGCGGAGAAAAAAAAAGATAATTTAGTCTCCAACAGAAAGTCAACACCCGGTTCACACTCCACCCACGTCTATTGAACAGGTGTAGAGGCTCATCCCTTGTTCCCTGTTTAGGACGTGGTTTCCGGCTTTCTCTTTTCCAATCTATTCATTCTTACGTAAACCCCTGCACACCAGTGGCCTTACCGACTTGCTCAGGGTGATATGATTAAAAATTTAAAAAAAAGGAGTCTTGGTCAAAAATATTAAAAAATAGAAATCAGTATTTTTATATTTAGGACTGTGTGAAGACTGATCGTCAGGGGTCAGGGGTCAGTTCTTTGTTCTTTTCCGTTATAGGGAAATTATCCGCAAGTGAACTGAACAGCCTACACAAAGCAGCCCTTACATTTACATAGGTGGGCAGCTTCTTTAAAGAAACTCCTCGCCATATCCAGTGTCTTCCAGGTCAAAAAAGGACATTATCCCATTTGCTTTTTTATTCGAGAACCAACTCAAAGAAAATGGATTTATTTTATTTTGACATATTTTCACCAATCGCAATATTTATGGCTTGTAATAATTTCTATTTTTAGTATTTTCTAGAAAGGGATTTCTGTAACACAATTCACTTCACATACACAGGTTAGCATGAGGCCCCTATGCTTGTGGGGCCCCATGCTTGTGGGGACACGTGCCCATCAGGTCCATACTTTAAGAAGGCTCTGAATAAAAAGGTTAACTATGGAATTCTTAGATTTTATGTCAATCGGTTTGAAAAATAATGTACAGAACTGATGTCTCTTACCTATGGAATATGCATGATGCCTACATCAACAATAATGCTTGTATCGGCAGCATCTACGAAGGGTGGAATAATAAATTCTTCACCCTTATTGGTCACTACCATCTTTCAGTCTGGCGTGTCGTTGAATAGTTTCAATGTGAAGAAGCGACGGCGAACACGATCATCACTTAAGACGCAGTTGCCCTCCCCATCTCAAATAAAATTATCGTCGACGCTATGTGCAGCTACAAGAGCACCTTCGCGAATTGTTTGTTGCTCGACAGGAGGTCCACAAGATTATGGCAAAGTTTCTTCATGGCGTCGCCTGGAATATTCATGTTTCTTAATCAGCAGCATTGTGATTTTACACGTAAATATAAGTATTTAACAAATACGAATTATAAACATATAAATTAATTGTGACTCTTCCTGTGGCTTTTTTAGGCATAATTGTGACCGTTTTTTTTTGTTTTGTTTTTTTTTGTTACTTTTTTTCTATTACTTTCTTCTGTGACTTTTCTCCTGTGACTTTATTACAGACCACGAGAATTATAATACGTATGTATTTTCGCGCTTATTGAGATTTTAAGTAGGTACCATCAAAAAACGATATCTAAGGTATTTTAAAAATTAAAAATCTATCATTAATCTTTTATTTTAGTTTAATTCTATGTAGCTGCCGCCAGGCACCATTTGCTACCAAACCCAATGTAAAAATCAGCAGGTTCGTTTTCTCGCTGAAGTGAGCCCTGTATTCTTGACCGGCGGCCTTGTCACCCCTTGGGGCAATGTGTCCAGAAAATATAGTTCCTTATATTTTGAGATAACGTAAAACAATAATAAAGTCTAAATGAGAAGTATAAGACAAAACAGTAAAAGTTAGAATAAGTAAATAAAAATATGACAAATAAGCTGTCTTACGGTGACCTTTTCTAAAATATAGGATTCTTGGTCTCTGCGTAAGAAATAGAAACCCCCTTAAACAGTCTTTGGGATTGAGGCCTTCTAAGAGGGCAGACGTAAATTTGTTATCTCCAGTAGCAGCACATTCGTTCGGTACTGTTAGGGAGTAACTCAATTGCCATAGACCACGCGAGATGCCAACGAGGTAATTAACATTTTTTCCATTCAATTTTCAGCAAACCCTAGACAAATTTTATAGTTAATGAATTTAATTTTTCTAAAGTTTTTATTGCCTTTTAGACCCTTCCTTAATTTGTAAAAATGTATTGCTTTGGCAATTCAAACGATTCTTGCTGATTTAAACATTTGTTATAATTTACCTGTTTTCTTACAACTATTTATGTAAATTTCATTGTTTTCTTATTTTTTCGAATTTTGTAATTATCTATTCTTGTGTACATTCTTCCTCCATGTGCTCATGTTATTTGTTTGTTCTGAATTGCAGTTTTCACAGCTGCACAAGTACTGTAAAGGAAATAAAACCTTTTACAATATATACCCGCAGTTTGTCAGTTCTCTCACGCACTTTTCATGTGGCAATGGCAATTACATTCTAAGCTAATAGATTAAATTTAGTATTTCCAATAAGTAAACTACTTTGCTTTTTTTAAATCGAATTTAAATTGGTTAGAATCATTTTTTAATCTGTAACTGGTGGTTGCTATAGAAGAATGATTTGTTTTCCCATTACTTTTTCCCATTATGGGCATTATTATATCCGTGATATAATACACTGCTGATAGCAGACAGAGAAAGGAAACTACATGACCTCCTACAGAAGGTAGCTGAAGAGAGTGACAAGAAAGAACTACAAATAAACTGCAAGAAAAAACGAATGCATGGTCATAAGTAAAAAGGGCAGCCGAATACAGGTCGGGGATACTAAAATCAAGCAGGTACAAAAATTTAAATACCTGGGAAGTGTTCTAACAGAAGACAGAAAGTGCGACACTGAGATCCGAAGGCGAATCGGCATGGCGAAAGAAGCATTCCAGAAGCTGAGTAAAGTATTAAGAAACAGGAAAATTTCGCTAGAAACAAAGAAGAGAGTATTGGATTGTTATGTGATGTCAGTTCCTCAATATGGCAGTGAATGTTGGACAATATCATCAAAGATGAAGGAAAAACTTAAAGCAACTGAAATGTGGTTCTACAGAAGGAGGCTGCAAATATCATGGATCGAGCATATGAGCAATGGTGAGGTCTTAGAAAGGATGGAAAGAAAAAGAAAATGAATACTGAGCATCAGGAAGAGACAGGTGAAGTTCCTGGGACATGCAATGAGGAAAGAGAGCTTGGAGAACCTGATACTAACAGGCCAGATAGAGGGGAAAAGAGACAGGGGAAAGCAGCAGATAACATATTTGAAGGACCTAATCAGGTGGATGATGGAACGATGGTTGTATGGTGTAACAGGAGAAGGCGTACTAAGAACCACCAGGGATAGGGAGACGTGGAAAGCCACGATCGCCTACGACCTGAAGGGACAGGGCACATAGAAGATATAACACCGTAGTTAATGGGCGGAATGGAATAGCTGAAAGGAAAAAAGAATGACAAACATTTTCTTTTCTCAGAGATACTTTTATACTATTAAGGCATACACAAAACTATATATATAAGCACACACACACACACGCACAAACACACACACACACACATATATATATATATATATATATATATATATATATATATATATAGTTTATAAAGGAAAACTCAACACGTCATTTCAATTGGTTATAAACTATAGCTCATTTCAATGAGTTTAATTAGCTCAATTCATCAGACCTTACAATATACCTTCCATCTGGTACAAAACTTTTGGCCGGAATGAGTTTTTTCTTAAAATGAAGAGAGGGATAACAATAAAACTAATAATAAGAAACATAAAATTACAAACAAACAAATAAATAACAATAAAAGTAAGGGGAAAGAGAAGAAAGAAGGAAAGAAAGAATTCAAAAAGGAAAGAGAGTCCAATTCCAAATATTGGTGTTGGATCTGTCGGAAGCAGCTCAGGCCGTCATGAAAGGGTTTGACCTCTGAAAAAAAAAAACAATTCCCTTAGTGATTTTATATCCAGACTCGCCATAGGCAAGTCAGTCATATTAATATTTCTAATTTTATGGGGTAAGTCGCACGAGTGTCTGATATGTGCATTACTAATGGTGCCTAGGAATGGTGTAAGTATTTTAGTGATATCTCTAGCTAATTTATGGGGAGCGCCGTTTATACCAGATATAATGGGTCAAAAGGAATGTTGGGTAGGAGGAGTTATAGTTATAATGGATACAGACGTCTATAATGAAAAAATAGAACCCCTTTTAAATAATGACGACACCTACACACAAACCACTAATTGCGTCCTATTTATTTCTGAAGCACACGTGTGCACAATCACTCACATCTTCCAATCGGAACTTTCTTCAACTCAACATCAGTATGTACATTACATTCTTTCCTTTTTTCAGGGACTTTATTCAATTATAAACGTTTCCATATCAATCTAATCTATTCTCTACTTATTGTTAATACACGGTCTTTATCGTCGTTTTCGTCCGTGTATTCACTGTTTACTCAAGCGTCATTGGTGGTTTTATTTCCAACATCCATTTACTCTAGTCAACTAAATTAGTTATTCGTTTGCGGAGTCCAGGACTCCGCGACACAACAACCTGAATAAGGCCATTGTGTTCAGCAACCGAAACATCATGATAAAAGTAAAAAATATAAATATGAAATAACGCGGAAGCTGGTTGAAAAGAACCAATGATATAAAATCAACCAAATGACACTTTCATTTTACACCCATTTCATATGAACAATAAGATTTTTTCAAGATTCTTAAAAAACAAAATTAATGTCGCTTCAGTGCATTTAAGGAAATAACCGAAATTTAACTACAATTCTTTATTCAACTTTTTTTAGTTCATATTTTTTTGGTCGCAAAATTGCGGTTAGAAACAGTCACGACTACCAAAATTTACCTTACTCATTGACTATAGATGACTGGTACTTTTGTAGACAGGACTTTTAAATATCAAAGCTCAACAACAATTCAAAAGAATCTTTGCCGACAGAGGATTGTGGTTAGAGTTCTTGTCTTACAAATCCATAGATCGTTATCAATTCAAGTTAGTCCCTAGGCACTCCCTGAACATGGAGCAAACATTCCCAACAAACAGGGCCGGTACGTACTACTCCCCAACTCTCTCGAACGGAGTGGGGGGCTGATTGGGGGCTTCGGGGGGTGCTTTACCACTATTGCTATCTTATCAACATTTGCTTTTTTTTATACCTACATTAATAAAAGTTAAAATTGAAACAACAATTAAAGAAGTAAAAAAAAAAAAATGTGCAGATTTTGACATCATTCTGTGCTCTTTATTTTTTTTTGTCCATATCTGTGAATTTGTTTTTCTCAAGCTAAATCTTAAAAAAAAGAAAATTCTCTACAAAAATTCGCTATTTTTCATCCTTCGGGGAGCCGAGTTCGAATTCCAGTTGTATTCCTTGCATTCACTTACACGCAAATACCCTTGGGAAAAGTATTAATCCGTCTCTTCCCTCCAGTTATGGGTTAAATAACAGGACAGATTGGGTTTTATAGCATTGGCTGGCAACCAGTCTGCCGCAGAAAGCAATGGCAACATACTGCGGGATAATCCCAGTCATTCATGTCTCTTTCGAGACATGATCGCCCAAAGTGTGTATCACGTATGGCACTTAACTAACTGAATACAATAGTTGAAAACATGATTAAGGCATCTACTAAGTATAAAGTGGGGGATAAGTTTTATATTGTTATGCAGTAATAAACTGATCCCTCATTTATTGCTACTTAATAATATAATGCATCTCTTCTCCCTCTAGCTATGAGTCAAATAAGAGGACAGATTGGATTCTATAGCCTTGGCTGGCAATCAGTCTACCGCAGAAAGCAATGGCAACATACTGCGGGATAATCTTCTGCCCAGTCAGACATGTCTCTTTCGAGACATGATAGCCCAAAGCGTGTATCACGTATGACACTTAACTGACTGAATGTTGAATGCGTTAAAATTATTCAAATATTGTTAACAAGAAAAATCTCAAGTTGATATTGAAAATTGTCGCAAAACATTGTTGATTTATCTAACTTAGACGTCAAATCATTTGCTATTTACGCAAACTATATTTATTGGCAAATGATAATTATCATTAACTTTTATTATTGCTACTTATTAAGTTATCGCCACGTGTATGCCACTCTGTAATTAACAGTTAATAGATCGGGTGTTATCTCCCCTAGACAGAAGCCTTTCTCTATTTCTTATTAACTAGCGGAATCCGTAGAATTTCCACGGAAGAATAATTATGATTTCCTGGAAAAATTTTACTTTGTCATACTACAAATGATAGTAACGTCTTCAAACATGAAGTTATTGGATAATAAAATAACGATAACACAGAGTGTAATTTTATTAAAATATCGATAAAAGTAATGTCCATAGAAGCTACTTTATTATAATCTTATATTATATTAAGCGGCGTATTTTGTGAGAGATTTTGAAAGAGAAAATGTTTTTTTTTATTACTGAAAAATCATGGCTACTGTGTCCATTGTAAACATTTTCATCAAGATTTTTAAAAAATAATAATTTGAAAAATAATTTCATTCATTTATAAATGAGTACTGATAGTTTCATTAAAATGCGACAATTATTTGATTTTTGCGAGAATTTCCAAATTAATGTGTTTGTCACCGAAAAAAAGTGGGTGATGCAATCATTACGTTTTCATTGTTAAACAGTCGTAACGTTTCTTTAGCCGCTAACTCAAATCAAAACAAAACTTTCTGACAAAATTTCGAAAATGTTAGAAGGGATTAAAAAATTATTAAAAAATAATTAAAGTTACTTTAAAGGCTCCTGTGTTCATTGTAAACAGAAAAGACCAACTGAGTAATGGCCAAGGGTGTAGAGGCCAGAAATTTCGTTATTAGATCGCAGAATACGACAACAAACCTACCTATTTTTACTATATTGTACAGTACACACACATATACACACACACACAGTTATTCTACAACCACCAGCTTAAGCTGCTATAGATACGATAATGCTAGAAACTCTCTCCTCCTACTCTCTCATTCTTTACTAACATTCCATTTGGCAAAGGCGAAAGAAAGGCTGAGGAGAGATAAAGGGGAAGGAAAAGCTCGTGTAGAGAGTAAGTGGCGTAACGGACGGATGAACTAAGAACAAGCAGAATTATAATATAGATTAAAAACTACTTAAAACCGGTGGCCTGATTGAACTAAAGAGAATTTTGAAAGTTAAAGCATTTTAAAGATATTGCGCTAACAAAGATTACGTTTGTGACACGATAACTAGGCGTATATTAAGGTGGATTTGTAAAATATGTATTTTATTATAATAGATTAAGAATAGAAAATGGTTAAGAATAGAAAAATAGTTTAAAAACATGTTTCGTTTAACAAAAGTGAAAAAGAAGAGTAAAAAAATAAACGCTTTTTCTTTTATAAGTAAATTTGTGGAAGAGAAAAGGGTATCAGATTTCTGTTAAATCCTACCAGTCTTCCAATAAAATATTTGACTAAGTGATTTGATGTGATAAAAGATAAAGTTTAGGAAATAGAATTTAGGTGACCAGGTAAAAAAACTGTCTTTACTGTATCTTCACCACACATTAAGAAAATAAAGAAAAGATAATAGAATTTTCCCTTTCTCCAGGCAATAAAAAAAATGCCTGGTTACGGGTAAAGTATCAGGGCTATAAAAACATCCGACGGCCTTCACACGAAGCTTTATTCAGATAAAAAGATTTTTAAAAAATCTTGGAAAATACGTCGTTGGAGGTTGAGTGCAGATGGGATGTCTGCGGGATGTTTATACATCAAATTTAAGTACCTTGAAATTTTGGACGTACCAATGCTTATCTTTTGTTTTAAGCGGTGGTCTCTAGTGGCCTTCCGATTATTTCAATATAAATACAAGTGATTTTCCCGAGCCGATCAGTTCACCCGGGCGTGTGCTTGAAGTAGCTACGTGTGTCAGGCACACCGAAGAAGAGAAACTCCGTTCGTCTGAGTCGGTCGGTTCGGCATTTGATCTCCATTAATTAAAGTCAGAGCTGAGTGTCACATCGCCTGCCCCAACTGCAAGACTAACTCTGAACGAAATAAAGGATCAATTTAGCTCATCAAAATTGTGGAAGTTCGTTCCTTCAATAGTTTATCTTGTGCCCCCAGCTTGAGATTTCAACTTTTTTTAACGAACCCCCGGCAACATCACAGCGTGGAGGACGGCCACCGGAGAAATTGATCGGACCTCCACTGGGGTGTTACACGTTACTACAGGGTGCAGTGAGTCAATTATCGCCATCAACTATCAATAGTTGTTTGCTTTTATTTTGTCGACCACACAGTATAGTAGGGTCAGTTGGGCGGCGTCCATGAGAAAAATAGAACACTGACGCAATTCACTGAAACAGGTATTTGGCAAATGAACTGTTTGGCATTTGCGCCTGAAGCTTCAACAGAAACTTCAGAGCGTTTGGGTGTCAATCTGAGGACAGTGCAAAGGATTCAGAAAGAATTGGATGGATTTTATTGGGGATTACGAAGCGAGGGCAACTCGGAAAACTCACTCTGATCGTTCTGATAAGAACTCCCGAATCTTTTGGTGATGGCCTCAAATTCAACACAGAGGTGTACATCAATTGCCTTGAGGAGGTAGTGCTGCTCTGGATCAAGAGGGTGGCTGCTGGAAGACCCTATGTCGGGCAAGAGGATTCTGCACCATGCCACACATTTCTAATTTCTCTAATTTTACAACTACTTTATGAATTAAAACTTTTTTGTAATAACAAGTAGGACGCAGTAGAATCTCTTACTATAGATTTAAATTTTTGTGGACTTTATTAATATTTTTTATATATAAATGCATCCTTGTGACAGTATATAAATATTTTTAAATTGAAGAATAAAAATGAAAATTAATGCTGTTTGTCGGGCTATAAAATGTCAACTAGTTGTCTCGCCAGATGTCTACATTCAGCAGTTTGAATTTGCAGATATTATATAGGGGCTTTTTCGAGAACAATTGTTGTATACTGTCGGAAAATTAGGAAAAACTCTGTGAAACAGACCTAGATACAGGAACTTTATCTATCTAAACTTATTTATAAATGGAACTTTGCCTCCGTGTGTGTGTGTGTGTGTGTGTGTGTGTGTGTGTGTGTGTGTGTGTGTGTGTGTCCGTCCGTTACCTATAGACTCCGAAACGGCTGAACCGATTTTCTTGAAAATTTACACAGTTGTACTATAAAGCGTCTGCGAGTGTTCTTAGCTAGGTTTTGTGTCGAGGTACCGCCGATAAATTTCGAAAATCGATAGTCGAAAAAATCGGTTAATAGAAGGAGTGGTCCGATTTTAATCAAATTTGATACACTCATAGACAAAGACATAAGAAACGATATTCAGAAGTTTCAAGGTTGCAGTTCTTACAATAGTGCAGAAAATTGATAATTTATATATATATATATATATAAAATTAGATGTTTGTGTGTGGGTTTCCTGTTTATCTGCCTGTATGTCTGTATTTTTTCAGCTCTTTTATTTTAGTTTTTGCTTCAGGTTTGGCTCTAAGAAGGCATAATTGTAGTTCTTAGTCTCAGCCATAATACCATTTACTCAAAGGACTTATTTAGCCTTCAAAATTCAGTTTACGACGAAAATAACTCATTTGATATCGATACCAAGAAATCAAAATTTGACTTACATCCATTCATTTTCCTTTCAGTCTACGGTTTCGCTTTAACTGGAAACAACTATCGCTTTTTAGTCTTCGTGCCAACGTCCAAAGTGTCTGAGTTCCAGGACCATGTATTATTTTTAAAGCTTTCATTACACCCGAGCAACGCCGGGCTATACTGCTAGTATAAGACACTGGTAAATATTTTTAAAAGTGGGAGATAAATAACTAAACGAAACAACAGCAAGACAAGAAAAGTGTAATCGGAAAAAACTGAACACGGAATGTTCCGAGCAAGAAATAACGTTGGATTAGATGGATGTAATCCGTGCGGAAAAAATTAAGAACAGAGGTACATATCACTTTCTCTTGGACTAATATCAATGATGGCGACTGCATTCATCTGGTTTAACATAAAGCTAACTTTGAAGAAGCAAGATTGTATTGCGTCAATCTTCAAAGTGTCTACCTTTCTTGAGAATCAATATTCGAACTCATTGCTTTTATGTGGGTTTGAATAAGATCAGTGGAAAATATGCAATTACCTTATTCAGAGAGCATATTACCTTTAAACAGAATAGGTGTATGCTTCTCTGTTAAAGGATAGGCTCATGGACAATAAAACCGGACCAGAAATCACGAGAATTGGGCGAGGTGGGTAAAAATGGGAGATTTTTTTTATATTCCAATACTATGTGTTTAATTGGGTAGAACACCCACAAAAAAAGCAAGTGTCATATTGTAAAAATCGATTTGACGAAGTCATTATGGATGCCAAAAAAAAATAATGACGAATTTGAACAAACCAGACGATCGTCGTCGTTTCAAATGAAAAAAGTAAAATCATTGAGGGATATAATAGATACGCCCCGAAACGGAAATATAGACACCTGTACAAAAATAGGTACAAATTCAAATAATGACACCTTTAGTGGTTTTGGAGGGATTAGCAACTCGATCTTGAAGAGCGTGCATTATACAATAAAAAGACTGGTTTTCGCTGAAACATATCCGCTCTCCGTGAGGATTGAAATCTACGTTCTCTTAGGGGAAACCGTGGAACGCAGTTTCGAATCCTGCTGGAGAACGCATATTTTTCTTTGCAAGTTCGAAACAGTTATCGGATTGAACACCCTCGCTGTTGGCGTTGTTTACATATCGTCAAATACTTTTACACGCTATGAAATCGGCCTTTCTCTGACGTTGCGCCTATGGCTTGAAAGGTGAATATCCAACTACTGTCAAATCAGTTGGGTTTTAGTCCCGGCTTGAGGCAAAACGTTTAATCTAACAGCACTGAAGATATATATATATATATATATATATATATATATATATATATATATATATAAAACGGAAAATGTTTATATATATATATTCGTCATACAAGCCTGTTTCGCTGTATCACTGCTCATCAGTGTGGCTAGACATCCACTTTCTTCTGGCCGGGATCGAAATTCGACCGGTTTAGTGTCAGTCGGAGTCGCTACCCTCTAAGCTATAGGCAAATGGAATTGGAGAAGAGAAATATTATCGTGTTATATATAAGCAGTGTATACACACACAAGTCACCGAAAGAACTCAATTCATTGCTGAAGAGTAATATATATATATATATATATATATATATATATATATATATATATATATATTATAAGCGTTTCACCCCGAACAAGGCATTTCACTGCCACTACTGCGCAGGGGGCTACATAGAGTGGAGAAAGGATGGTTATATATAGGAAATGTCAGAGGGTAGGGTTGGGTAGATGACAGTGTTGTGAGAATAACTGGAAGTTAGTGTGATAGGAGGTGTCTATTGACCCTCCATTTAAACATTTGGAGATTGTAGCTGTCTGGAAAGCAGACATGTGGAAGGGAATTCCACAGGCAGGAAGAGCGAGAAAAGAAGCTGTTGGAGTAGAATTTACGGTTACATCTTATCTGTTTAACTGTAAAAGGGTGGGGCCTAGTTGCTAATGTAGTATCTCGTGTAAATTCGTGCTTAGGCGGCACCAATGATCTAAGTTCATCGGAGCAGAAGCCATGAAAGTACTTGTAGAAGAGGCACAGGGAAGCCACATCACGCCGGTGAGAGAGTGGTTGCAGCCGGTCTGCCAAGTCAGTATCAACGACGTTACAGATTCTCCTTTGTATTTTGTCAAGAAGCCCAAGGAGAGTGGCAGGGGCACCCGACCAGATGTGGCAGCAGTATTCAATACATGGGCGGATGGTAGATTTGTATATGTGCAGGATAGATTCAGGCTGGAAAAACTTCCGGGCCCTGCACAGAGAGCCGACTTTCATAGCGGCAGATTTGGCAATTGATTCGATATAGTCATTCCACTTGAGGTCCACCGAAAATGTAAGGCCAAGGAGGCGTAGTGTTTTATTCTCTGGGAGGCAAGCCTGTTCCATGCTAATGGGAGGTAGATGCGATTGTCTATGGTGGTTAGTTGATAACAGCTTCGTTTTAGAAGCATTGAAATTTACTAGCCATTTCCTACTCCAGTCAACTACGGATTGGAGGTCCTTTTCAAGCTCGGCAGCGAGGTTCGCTTTGTAGCCCACACCGGGTTTTTGATCGAGGAGGGAGTAGATTGTGGTGTCATCGGCGTACATGCCTACTTGGGATCTAATGGCGTCGGGGAGATCATTAATGTACATCAGAAAGAGCGTGGGACCTAGGATAGAACCTTGAGGGACGCCCGCGTTCGTATGGTAGTTTTGGGAGGCATGCCCATTTAATACTACCTTCAATGTGCGGTTAGAGAGGAATGATTGGATGAGGTCAAACAGATGTCCAGTTATACCGTAGCTCCGCAGTTTGCATAAGAGGCCAGCGTGTCAGACCCTGTCGAACGCTTTGGATATCCAAGGCAACGGTTCGGGCTTCGCCATTCTTGTTAATAGCCCGGTATATGTACTCGATAATGGTCGTTAGCATATCAGCAGTAGACCTGGTGAAGCTAAACCCGTACTGTTTGTCAGAGAGAAGCCTGTGGGCCGTGAGATGCTGAATCACCTCAGCGTTGATAATGGCTTCGAAAACTTTGCCGAAGATCGGAAGGAGACTAATAGGACGGTAATTGGCGGGGTCTGAGTGTTCGCCAGAATTCTTAAATATAGGAACTACACAGGGGGACTTCCAACAGGCAGGAAAACAGGAAGCAGATAGGCAGAGGTTATAGAGTTTAGAGAGGACAGAGGAGAGTTCTGGGGCACATTTCTTCAGTACTATGATTGGGAATCCGTCCCCGCCACTCGCTTTGTGTGGGTCAAGTTGTGCAATTATCTTGGAGACCAGCGAGGATGTACTGTGGACGTTATTTAGTTGAGCCTTAGTTCTGGGTGGGAAGTCGGGTGTAGGTATTCCTAACGAGTCTAGTGTCGAATTGGTGGAGAATCTACGGGCAAAGCATTCAGCCTTGTCCGCTGGAGAGGGGAGAACTTCAAATTCATTGATTAGTGGAGGTATTGAAGTCTTGCTCTTGTTGAGCACGCTTTTGCAGAGTCGCCAGTAATCTTTGGAGACGAACTTAGAGGATGCTATGCGTTGCCTCATTCTAGTAGCAAACGCCCTCTTAGCTTCGTTCAGTACCTTTTTACACTTATTACATGCTGAAGCGAAAGGGCGCCTGTTTTGGTTCGACGAGCAGCTTCGATAGAGCCGGAAGAAATGGTTCCGGTGGGCAATGGCGGCCGAGCAAGCGGGTGAGAACCAGGGGGACGAATTTGATTTTAGCTGGAATTTCCTGGCCGGGATAAAAGCATCGATGCCAGCCTTAACCCAAGAGGAGACCTCGGACGTACAGTCTTCGACAGGAAGATCGAAGACGTTGTTCCAGGGTACGTTGCAGAGGAAGTCTCGGAACGAGTCCCAGTCTGCTCTCTGGTAGCAGTATGATATTCTGCTGGTCTGTATATATATATATATATATATATATAAAACACGTTGTATTAAACGTTAAAGACAACATAGTCTTGCTGATTTTCTTTTGTATTTTCTCATATTTTCTAATGAGGCTTTTTATTTCAAAATTATATTTATATACATGAATTATCATTCTGCATTCTGACATTCGTAAAATTCTTATAGACAATACTAAACTTAATGATTAACACACAGACATTAGACGCCTTAAAATTTTAGAGGTACTATTAGAAGCAATAGACCTCTTATCAATCGCACAGCTTACAAAATTTCCGGACACATCCTTCAATGTGTATAGTATATAATTACTACGTAATTAGATAATTCACATCCTTACTTCCCTTGAATTTTTGTAAATTCCATTACGCAATTTATGGTTTTTAAAAAATTTTTCGCATTTCTAAATATTCCACGTAATCAAATAACTTTCGCCTCTATGTGATCACATAATTTCACGCCTGCACGGGATCACATTATCACTTAACGTTTATTTAGTTCTTCAAAATGTAGCAACACGATTCCGCTGCAAGACAATTGTTGATGGTTAAAAGACTATAAAAAAGTTGACCCTGGTTATGAATGATGGCGTTTGAAAGTACTCGGTTAATTTATGGACGTATATAAATATAATTTTGAAATAAAAAGCCTCGCTAGAAAATATGAGAAAATACAAAAGAAAATAAGCAAGTCTATGTTGTCTTTAACGTTTAATACAACGTGTTTAAAAAAAAGGTTGCTACCTAAATACACGTGTATATATATATATATATATATATATATATATATATATATATATATAGGTAAAAGGTTTGTCATTTAGCTGATTGATGTTACCTTCAACATGTCGACACCTGAGTTTTGTCCGTCTGCTTGTTAATTGATAAAAGTGAACATTGACGTCAACACTCAATTTTTGTTATTGTACTTTCTTAGTTACCGCTCTGTTTTTTTCTCGGGGTGATTGGAATTTCGAAATGAACCGTTTATTTCGTTCATTGGGGTAGGTTGTTCTAATTCCACGCCTCTTCCAGGTGTTTCAATATCAGTTATCTCCTTTTAACTGTCTAACGCTTTTTTCACCTCTGCTGTAGCCAGTTATTTAACAAATAGATGAAGGCTTAGTAATGGGCTCACTCTTATCAGCATTTTGATTGGGATTCATTTAATGACTTTCTTCGAGACGCCCCTTTGATCGATATTCTTAACTTTCCTATTGAGAATTGTACCGGAGAGGTTCTTATCAGATCAAAAAGGCCAGCATGGATACTTTTGATCCTTCTCGGAAATATCAAGTGAAACCACAATCTTCACAACGGTCTGATCACTCACTATCGTCCACAGGAATCACTTTTTCCGGGTGTACCAGCAATCACAACAGGCGAGTATTTGCGCCTGCTCGTAATAATTGTAAACATGTCCTCAGGTGTTATGACTCTTTGCAATTTTTCAGGCAAACGCTGGCGTGAAGTGAAAATATTATATTGAATCAATTGTTAGACCTGCTGCTATGAGAGTTGGTTCATTGTCACATGCTAAACAATTTTTCTCGTCAGAATCTATCTTACATATTTATAAATCTACCATTCGTCCATGTTTTGAATATTGCTGCCACATATGGTCACATGCTTCTGCTGTATATTTAGAGGTCTTTAATGAAATCTAAAAAATCTGCAATGTTATTGGTCTTGACGTAGCATCCCGGTTGTAGTACTTTTATATATTCGTAATGCAGGTTCCCTGTGCCTATTCTATAAATACTTTCATGGTAGTTGTTCTGATGACCTTTTCTGATGACCTTTTCTCTATGGTAATTAGACGTTATGCATTTAAGCGCAGTACTAGATTGGCGGTAAGGTCTCATCAGTTGAAATGGCTAGATGTATTTGTAAGTTCTATGCTAAGAGTTTCTTCTCTTGTTTGTGGCTTTCTTTTCCAGATTCAGTCAAGTTTGATCTTCAAAAATATGAATGCAATGTCAATCGTTATCTTCTCTATTTAAATTTCTATTTACTTTTTGTTCTCGCTTCTTGATAGTATTTCTTTTTCTTATATTCTTCTACATTCAACCAAATTCAGGCGGCAATTCTATTCCATCAGCTTTCCTGACGGTTATAACCTCCAGGAATTTAAATGCAAAGTCAATTCCCATCTCTTATCCACTTAACCCCCAACTCTTTCTGCATCACCCCGTGTATCTTGTTCTTTTCCTTTCTCTCTACCTTTGTATCTGTCTTCACTCCTGTGTTCACATCCTTCTCTTGCCCTTTCTCTTTCAGCCCCTGTAGCTGGTTCGTCTTTGTCTACTCTTCTTCTGTTTAAAACTTTAACTCTCTTATGTAGCCCCCTGCACATCAGTGGCGGTACTGCCTTGCTTGGGGTGAAATGATAAAAAAAAAACAAAAAAAATATTCAGAAAATCTCTGCGTCTCAGTGGATTTTTTGCCTGATTTGGGTGAAATGATAAACGAAAAACTAACACAAAGGACAAAAGTCTTAATTGTAGTAAGGAAAAACTACAAAAAATCTTCAACAGCATATCACAGTCGTGAATGATCAATGCCTTTGAAGTATACAAAGTATCACTAACAATTGTGAATTTCTTAGCTTCACACACAAACACACCTACAAAGGCAAGCCACACCCAAATAGATTGTATATTCCATTTATTTCCAGTTAAAAAACTCTTAAACGTTCCTTTTGTTATCTTGAAGGTCGTCTTTGTACATTTATCTCGTCCAAATTCAATGCATATATCATCTCTGGAATTTTTCAGTTTTTAAAAGCCCTTCCAATTTATCATAATTTCTGGCATATAATTTCAGTTCAGTCGTTTAAAATAGACTATTTATTCTTTCGTCTTTGATCCTATACGCATATTTTGTTTAGTGTGTTGGCTGCTTTTATAATCAATGCACAAGGTCTCTACAATAAAAACCTTACATGAAATGATGGTGGTGAAATAATATATATGCAAAATAACAAAAACCGATTGATCTGCAACGCAGAGAAAAGTTTACTTGCAGTGAGAATAAAATTCTTGATGTGGTTATCGTGATTGAAAAACTCGACCAAAAAGGTGTTTACAAATATCTAGGTGTGCATGAAGGTAATAGACTACCAATTCAAAGATGAGAAAATAAATCAGAAAGGAATGCTTTAGACAAATGGCTGCTTCTATAATTAATGCACAAGGTCTCTACGATAAAAACCTTACATGAAATAATTGTGGTCAAATTTTAGGGATAGGAAATTAAGAATTAAAATCAACTCTCTTCTTGACTTTTAGAAAAATTCACAATAACGTGTGAAATCCTGGCTTTTCCTAAACAGAAAAATGATTGAGGATGTGCTTAAATAAAAAATCGAAACCGGATTTCGCAAGTCGGTTTAAAACTGATTTTCTGACCAATGGGAGCGAATTGCAAGACCCAGAAGATTTAGTGATCCAGTGCAAAAATCTAAATTGCAATAAAAGGCTTTGATCAGTCGGTCAGAGTCAGATCGGAGCAGCGAGACGAAACAACTTAAATGTAACGGGAGAAACTTCAACTACGACATGGACATAGGTCGCTTCGCACATTGTTCTTTTTCTCTTTCTTTCTCGTGTGCTGATTTCTTTTACTTCTTCTTTTCCATCCAAAAACATTCCTACGAACAAACGCTCATACATACGTACGTACGCATATACTCTTTCAACAAATTACTACTAAGGACATAAATTTGTACGAACTCTTGATACCTTTAACTTTCTCAATGAACTTTTAACTGCAAACTATTCTTGTTATTGTCTACGGCTATATCGTGTTGAATACACCGGTTCCCGTCCGATCACCGAAGTTAAGCAACATCGAGCCTGGTCAGTACTTAAATTGGTGACCATTTGGGAATACCAGGTGCTGTAAACGTAAGGACCAGGAATGGTCCACCGATCCTCCAGGTTTAGGGGATGGGTGTAGGGCTAACAACCCTGCCACGTAAAAAAACATTTTGTTACAGAAACTGCAACAAAAAGTTGCTGCCCTACGCACCATCTGAGTGTGATGGATAAATGATGATGATTCTTGTTATTCCTTCTTTTAATAAATTTCTATTTTAACATGAAAACTGTATATTTTATTCTTCGACTATTCTATACAATTCCACACATTCCAACCTCCTGCTGCCAACCAACCTTCTGATGAAAATCTTCTGACAATTCTGGATAAAACTAGTCAGCTGTAGGGAGTTCAATTATGCCTGACACAATGCCAAAAAAATAAACATTAACCAGCTCCTTATAGCTTCCAAATAGAAAAGAATGCTTTAGACAAATCTAAGTTACAATGAAAACTGAAATGAATCCGAAACGAATCATAACGGCTATTAACAAACTTGCTAT
Organism: Ascarosepion bandense; assembly: GCA_037127315.1. Taxonomy (NCBI): domain Eukaryota; kingdom Metazoa; phylum Mollusca; class Cephalopoda; order Sepiida; family Sepiidae; genus Ascarosepion; species Ascarosepion bandense. Next base: position 359,829 of record JBBBDQ010001062.1, on the reverse strand, counting down.
CCTAGTTGTACCTTATGGCTTCAATATAATAAATTGAAACTTAAAGGAAAACAAGGTATTTTATGCAAAAATTAGCATAAAGCCGATTGCAACAGCCCGAGACAGATGTTGACTGTCCATATCCACCAAGGTGCAGTAGGTAGGATTATGATTCTTAAGAAAATTCAACAATCGGATTTTCTAAAAATCTTGAAGTTATACAAGATTATACGTTACAACTGATATGATCATCATCCTGACCCTGTAGTTGAGGGAGGGAGCTTTTATGGTACCATGAGATTTTTTTTTATAAACACGGATCGAACAATAAAAGCAAGTCGCCCAGACATTATTATCGAAGACAGAAAAGAAAATGTTTCCATATTGATTGAAATGAGAGGAGCAAGTGAAAAAAATGACTACGAAATTTTTTGAAAAAGAAAATAATCCGTAGAAAATAACAGCAACTTACTGCAGGAAAATTTTCTGTCAAGTCAGTCATGTCTCTTTCGAGACCTGATCCCCCAAGCGTGTATCATTTATGGCACTTAATTGACTGAAGCAAATAGAAAAAGCTGCAGAAAACGGAAATAGAAAAAAGTGTGGCCCATGAAAGCAAACTATTCTTGTTGTGGTCGGTGTTTTGAGTCTGATATAGAAAATAACTCATCAACAAAATTCCTGGTGTATCACCACTCCAGGAAATCTCCTAAAATAGTTCTAACAAACACAGCCCATGTCCTGCGAAAAACAATTTTCATTTAAGTGCTTTTGTTAAGAGCTTTCTTTTGTTTAAGTGGAAGCAACAAAACAACACATTTTTCGCTTGACTTTGGTCAATGATGATGACCCGGCATATTTTTATAAAACCAATGCAACTGAAAAAGAAATTAAAAAGGCAATAACAACAACAACAACAACAACAACAACAACAACAACAGTAATAATAATAATAATAATAATAATAATAATAATAATAGCAGTTGCGCCCCCATCAGCAGCTGAGACACAAAATTTTGAACGCAGTTCAATGGGGTCTTCCGAGACCGATAGAAGCCACAAAATATGTATAACTAAATAATATATAATATATAATGATGATAATGACTGGAAGCAAATAGGCCAGACATTATTGTTAAAACCCAGAAAGAAAAAACTTGCCTATTAATTGATATGGCTTTTCCAGCGGATCATAGCAACCAAGGAATTTGAAAAACTATTAAAATATAAAGACCTGTAAATTAAAATAGAAAAAATGTTGAAATTGAAATCAAGAATCGTACCAGTGATAGTAGGTTCCCTTGGAATGATAAAAAATGAAACAAAACAACACATTGAAAGAATCACTGGAAACCCCAGCTTAAGAGATATACAAAAATTGTCTTGTTAAGTACAGTCCACACACTAACGTGAACTTTGTCTATGTAACTCTAGGGATGATAGGGGAGATATAAAAAAACATGAAATAGAGCCATAGCAACACACCACGACCTGCCTTAGGTCTTCTCGCAGACTTGGTAGGTAGAGCGACCATAGCAGAAATCGATTTATAATGAAAAATGACATAATAATAATAACAAACGAATAAATAAAACACTCCATGGTCTAGGAATATCGCGGTGATATATGTGGCGGGGAATAAACGTGTCTCATGGTCAGGGAGATCTCTTTAGTCTTTGGTTGACACTCGTCCTATAGATGGTGTGGTGATACCGAGTAAAAGCGATGGACCGGATGTTTGCTCTATAACGACCAGAAGGAAAATGACCAAAATTCGTCTTTACGCAGGTGGATTCGCGCAGATGTTCCGGTTGAAAAATAAAAATTAATCAAATATCAAATTTCCATTTCGCGGGCCTACGCGAATTTTATTTATTTTATTTATCAGCCAATGGGAAGCTCAGAATCAAATACAAGTGCGAAATTCCAAACGGGCTGTTTTTGATCCAGAAAGACGGACACAGAAGTTAAAAAAGCTGCCACCTACTGAAGAAGGCGAAAGATTTTGGAATAATTCTTCTTCTTCTATGTGCCTTGTCCCTTCATGACGTAGGCGATCATGGCTTTCCACGTTTCCCTATCCCTGGTGGCTCTGAGCACGCCTTCTCCTGTTACACCATGCAATCTTTGTTCCGTCATTCACCTGATTAGGTCCTTCAAATATGATATCCGCTGCTTTCCCCTTTCCTCTCTTTTTTCCCTTTATCTGGCCTGTTAGTATCAGATTCTCCAACCCCTCCTTCCTCATTGCATGTCCCAGGAACTTCAGCTGTCTCTTCATGGTGCTTAGTATTAATTTCTTTTTTGTTTCCATCATTTCCAAGGCCTCATCATTGCTCAAGTGTTTGGAATAATATTTGGAGCAAATCAAAGAAATATAATCCTAATTCAAAGTGGATCAAATGATAACAAAAAATAAGAATAAAGGATTAACCTGTACAAGAATTAGAAAAGAATTAGAAAAAATAATGTTAGGCAAACAAAAATCCCCAAAATTGAAATCCTCAGCAAATGACAAGGTACTTAACTTTTGACCCTATCATCTGACATCAATCCATAAAACACTTGCGCAAACTTTATCATTGCTAATTAATAACCCCAGAGAAATTCCAGAATGGATCACTGAAGGGATTACATATCCCTTGCCAAAAGTGGGTGAAACAGATGATCACAAAAATTATAGGCCAATAACATGTCTGCCCACCACATATAAATTGATCACGTCTGTTCTGATAAAATATACTTACTCTTTTCTCGATGAAAACAACATTCATCCCATGGAACAGAAGAGATGTCGAAGAGGTTAATATGGTTGCAAAATTCAATTAACAAATAGAATGATCCTGGAAAATTGTAAGAAAAAAAAAGGTAAAAATCTCAGCATAACTTGGATATATTATCGTAAAGTCTTTGATACTGTGCCACACTCTTGGATTCTTATGGCTTTGGAAATGTGCAAAACATCCTCGATGATAGTAAATTTCTTTAAATAGTGTATATAACTGTGGATAACTACAGTATCAGTCAGTTAAGTGCCATACGTGATACAGGCGATCATGTCTCGACAGAGACATGACTGACTGGGCAGAAGATTATCCCGCAGTAGGTTGCCATTGCTTTCTGAAGTAGACTGGTTGCCGATCAAGGCTATAGAACCCAATCTGTCCTGCTATTTAACCCATAACTGGAGAGAAGAGACGGATTAATACCTTTCCCAGGGGTATTTGCGCGTAAGTGAATACAATGGATTCAACTGGAATTTTTTTTTTTTAATTGTATCACCCCGAGCAAGGCAGTAATGCCACTGATGTGCAGGGGGCTACGTAATAGTGAAAAGATTGGAAAAGGGATGAGCCTCTTAGAATGTTCAATAGACGTTGGTTGGATTGTGAACCGGGCGATGTGACAAATATGGATTTACCCAATACTTATATATGCACCATAAACAAAACTCACCTGCATTACAGATCATGCCTACTACAGAAAGGGTATCAAGAAGGTTATTGAAGTGAATTTCATGTGCTATATTCAACTTAATTAAAGAGCTTGTACAAGATATTTCTTGTCACTATAGGACAAGAATACACCCCATAAAGCTAGGCCAACTAGCAATTTTACAAGCTAGATCATTATATGTAGGGATTTCTTATAGTTTTTTTTTTTAAGAGCTATTAATTTTTTGATACTAAAGATTACAGTGCCTAAAATTTATGGCATTGCCAAAATGTTAATGAGGAAAGAATTTGCCATTTTATAAAATTTTTCAAGTCCTCTTTACCATGTTTCGAAAAAAAATTTTTTTAGCAAATGAGTAGGGAATGACTGATCTGTTTTATCTAAAAACAAAAAACCTTAAAACTTTCTCAAAATGTTTTAAAATTCTAACACATTTGAGTAGAAATTGTCAGCAAGTAATGAGTTTTTACAAGTGCAGTCTTCTACAAATACTTTCATGGCTTCTGCTCAGAAACTTAACTCACTGGTACCCCACCCAATTTACTTGAGCTACAAGATTAGCAACTAGGTTCCACCCTTTTGTGAAACCAATAAATTGTAAATGCAAATTCTACTCCAGCAGCTTTTCTTGCTTTCCTAACAGCTACAATCTTCAAGAATTCAAATGTAAAGTCAATAGTCATATCTTATCTCATTAACTTGCATCCTTCCTCATTCTTCTACCCTCTTCCAGACACCCCCTGTAACCTGAAACATTCTCATCTATAGTTCAAATAGTGTTAATTTTTTAAAAAAATTAAACACTCAGTATAATCAGACTTTTTCTAAGAAACCTGGTACATTAAAAGTACGATAGAATCAAATTATTCTGTAGCTGCAAATTGAGAAAACAGCATAAGTACAAAGCAAAACTACAACCATTACAAATTGATTGAACAATAATGTAGATCAAGTTTGAAGTTAATTGTTCCTAGTTTTACATGGCTATGAGAGACAGGAAAAAAAAACAGCCTATAGAATTCTATTTAAATCTGGTAATGTAAACGAACGTATGAGAACTGAAGAATCGCATTCCTCTTGTAAGGGTCAAAATTTTTCGAGACATGATCGCCCAAAGCGTGCATCCCAATATGTCCTATTATATAACCCATTACTGGAGAGAAGAGACAGATTAATACCTTTCCCAAGGGTATTTGCGCGTAAGTAAATGCAATGGATTCAACTGGAATTCGAACTGGGCTCCCCGGTTTCTTGTTCCGAGCCGATATCCACTGTACCTAAACCAAATCAAAGGCACTGCCACTTCCAATTGTCTAGATATCCTATGAGGAATCTTTCATGGAGATTCCTTGTTCTGTCTGTTCTTAATCCCCGTTTTGCATGAATTAAACAGTAATAACTATGGATTCAAAGTCAAAAAAAGAAAGTGTTTAATTACCTATTCTACATGGATGATAACAAATTCTTTGCCAAAGACGACGAGTTGAATGATCTCCTTAATATTGTAAAATATTTCAGTGACGACATAGGCATCGATTTCGAATTAGATAAATGAGCAAAAATAACATTCAAGAAAAAGAGAAAATACACAGAAATACACTCAATAAAGATTTTGTTACAATGATTAGGGAACTTGTTGTGGAGTACAACATAGAAGATTGTGCGTTGTATGTAAGTACAAATGTCGGTCCCTTAGGTTCGATGTACTGGTAGGAACTTTGTGTTATCACGTAGTAACACAGAGTAACTTGCCAGGTCGCAAACTTCGTATTTTCTCCCTGACTACTCGCTACACTGTTACTTATATTACGTGGGAGAGTCCACTCTCCCTAGACAGGTGATTTCATCATAACAGAACTGGAACAAGAAGAAGCCTTTAAATATCTAGGAGTCAGCGAAGAGGATGGAATACAGCAAAACCCAAATGAAGGAGAAAATAAGAAAAGAATACTTTAGGCGTGTGCGTTTGGTATTAAATACCGAGTTGAATTCACAAAACAGAATATCAGTCATAACGACTTTAGCTGTTCGTGTGGTGCAATACCGTTTCAACTAAAGTAATTTCTTAATTGGTAAAAAAAAATCTACGAAAAAATAGTTCAAACAAATGTTTGAGGTAACATTTAATTGATATGGGCGCACAACAAAGACAGACGACACGAACCGAATTTAAGAACAAACAATAAATATATTGCTAACACACAAAATAATGAATGACTTACACAAATTAAGTGCCTCATGTGACAAATGATAGTCAATAACATGTATGCAAAAAGGATCAATTCAAATGAAATATGCCTTTTTGCAATAAAAATTATAATTCTGCAGAAGGTCCTCAGAGAAGAAAACTTCATATAAAATGTAGAAAAGGAGAAAATACGTCTCTGAATAGTTTTCAAATAAAAATTCGCGGTAACAGCGAAGACTAGAACAATCACACCAGCTGAAGACTTTTCTTTCATTGGGGGAGCGACTTTGATTTTCATTTCAATTCTCGTTTGGCGGTTGTTAAATTTCTTCTGTATTGTTTTTCTTTCTGAACTGGGGCGACCTAAGTACCAGCATCAGATATTCATCAACTCCTATAATTAACTCCTGTTTCCAGTTTCATTACCTACAGGTAGTTCTAAATTCAATTTCACTTAGTAATTTAGAGGGAAAAATTTTGATTGGTTCTGGATGAAAAACAAACGCAGCAGTTTTCCCACAAAATGAAATGTACCAAAAATATTTTTGAAATTCAAAAATTAAGTAAGGATCCAACGCTGCGTCTGCTTTCTCTCATAAAAAAACAGACGATACACGCTCAAGCACCTTAATTTTGTATACATCCTTAATTGGATCATAGCTGACATTAAACGAATGGATGTCGAAACGAGAAAACTTTTCACTTGCCACTGCATGCATCATCCTAAGGCTGATATTGATCGTCTGTATGAGTTCAGATCCGAAGAAGTCAGAGGATTAGTTCAACTAGAACTGTCTTACAAAATCGCAACAATCAAAGATACCTGGAAACTACAGAAGACTGTCTCAAAGAACATAGGAGAAATGAGAAACTTTATTCAGTAATAAAAGATGCAAACAAATTCAAAAGGGAATTTCAAGTTGATAAAGCAGTTCAAATAAACCATAATACACCTACTCTGCAGCCGTAAAGAACCTAACAAAGAAAGCCAAGGCGAATGCAGTGTGCCAAATACAGAAACGATGGCAAAATAAACCTTCTAATGGTCAATAGTCTATCCCGATCAGACAAGATGATTTAGACAAACCCCGTGCCCATCAGTGGTTAGGTAGCGCAGGGTTAAAAGTGGAATCCGAAGGTTTTATTCTTGCTGCACAGAATCAGTTCTTGCTAACTAAAAATTACCAAGCAAACATACTTAAAAATTGTGTTAGCTGGAAATACAGACTCTGTAATACATATCTAGGAACAATTGATCATCTTCTATCAGGATGCATGGTATTAGAATCCATTGAATATAAAATTCTGCATGATTAAGTGGGCCAATATATGCACTGAAAAATATGTAATTCTTAAGGAAAGCAAATTGCAAGACACTGGTATGAACATCATCCAGACACGGTTACAGACGTAAGACTTGTAACAATTTTATCTGTCTGCACAATACACACAGACAGAACAATGAAATGTAATCGGCCATAAACTGTGATCAAAGACGACAAGAATAGAATGTGCTTTCATATCATAGTTTCATTATTTATCTTCGTCTAGAGTAGAATTTTTCTTTAATAGGATTTCTGAAATAAATAAATAAATAAACTGTTTAATAAATAAACGGAGCGTCTAATCAAATACGAGTATTTCTTTAATAAGATTCCTTGAACAGTCAGGCCGGTAGACGAAAATAAATAAATATATTGTTTAATAAATAAACGGAGCGTCTACTCAAATACGAGAATTTCTTTAATAAGATTCCTTGAACATTCAGGCCGGTAGACGAAAATAAATACATATACTGCTTAATAAATAAGCGGAACGTCTACTCGAATATGAGTAACCACGAAAAAATTCCATTCTCATATATATATATATATTCTTCATTTGTAAACGAGTTATTACGCGACCTAGGTTTCTACCATATGGTATCTTAAAGCGATTTACAATAACTGATTTTACTGATTTTGGGTCGTTTTTTTAAGAACGCTCACGCAACGAGGAATTTTTTGAAGACGCAATTTCCAAAATTAGAAGAAATAATGTTTTCATCCATGGTTGTATGAACCTAATTGGTATTTCATGGTATGGTTACACTTCTTTTTTTTTTTAATCATATCACCCCGAGCAAGGCGGTAACGCCACTGATGTGATGTGATGTGTAAGAGTGAAAAGATTGGAAAAGAGAAAGCCGGAAACCACATCCTAAACAGGAAACAAATGATGAGCCTCTTCACCTGTTCAATAGAGGTCGGTGGAGTGTGAACCGGGCGATAGTTTAGTCTATCTACTCCAATTGAGAAAAAAGAAAAGAAAAGAGTGAAAAGATTGGAAAAGAGAAAGCCGGAAACCACATCCTAAACAGGAAACAGGGGATGAGCCTCTTCACCTGTTCAATAGACGTGGGTGGAGACGTGGTTGGACACTTAATCATAATTTCTGTTCTTTCATTCTGTAATCCATTTTTATTTGGGAATAACACACACACACACACACACACACACACACACACACACACACACACATATATATATATATATGTATGTATATATATATATATATATATATATATATATATATATATATATTATGTAGAATATTTAGACATAGCAGAAGCACTAGGTCAGATGTGGCAGCAATGTTCAATGCATGAACGAATGACAGACTTATAAATATGCAAGATATTCTGTCAATAAAAACTGATTCAATATAATCTTTACACTTCATAAAAAGTGAACAGGCTGTTGTGAACCAAGGAAAAGATTGTGGTTTTATTTGGTATTTCCGAGAAGATACAAAAGCTTCGATGCCGAATCCAAGAAGAAACTTCTGTTGCCCAATTCTCAGTACGAAAGTTAAGAATGTCAATCTAAGGGACATTTTGAAGAAAGTCACAAAATGAATCCCAATCGGAACGCTGGTAACAGAAAGAAGTCTTGTGAATAGGAGGTTCCTTTCTAATCAGTCAAGTGCCATACGTGATACACGCTTGGGTGATCATGTCTCGAAAGAGACAAACTGACTGGGCTAAAGATTTTTCCGCAGTAGATTGCCATTCCTTTCTGCGGTATACTGGTTGCCAACCAAGGCTATACAACCTAATTTGTCCTGATATTTAACCCCTAGCTGGAGGGAGAAGCGACGGGTTCATAGCTTTCTCAAGGGTATTTACGCGTATATGAATGTAACGAATTCAGCTTGAATTCGAACACGGCTCTCCGATTTCTCGTTCTTAGCCGATATCCACTGCACCACAACATAGATATATCAACAGATACTACAGCATAGTCCAAATTGCCAGGAGGGAGCTGTGATTTTTGACAAGAGCTACGAGAGGAGGGGTAAGGACGATAACAAATAAAGAAATATGGTGATTAGAATTATTAGGAAAACAAGTAGAGAAACCCACTATTTGAATGAGATACTGTGCAATGGAAAAAATGAAAGTCTTAAGACCAGCAACATCAGTAGGATTAGAATGATTAAGCCCCATGATGTGATAAGCATTAACATCACCAACCCAAGAGAGGGAGAGAATCATTTCTATATTGTAATCTATATCGTCTAATATGTTATAGTCCTGGAATAAATTCGCTCTATAATTGCTTATAACGTTTTCTGTCAAGTCCACAAATGAGAACCAGGTATTATTTCGCATTAATTCATAACATTAGGAAAATTTCTGTCTTCAATAATTGTTCTTATTTGTGGGTCGTAGAAAATTCTTGCCTTGATTTTTTTATGAGTTAAACTTAGACATTTTGAAGTTATATCTTCGAAACATTCACCGTTCGTTTCAAAATCTGTAACATTGTTTAACGAGGCCTTGTTTGATATGCAGAATAGGAAAATGATTTGATCTCTGCTCATTAAAAGTGGAATAATAATGTTTTGTCAAGTGTTCTAACAGAAGACGGAAAGTGCGACAAATAGATCCAAAGGCGAATTGGCATGGCGAAGGAAGCATTCCAGAAGTTGAGTAAAGTATTAAGAAACATGACAATTTCGCTAGAAACAAAGAAAAGAGTACTGGATTGCTATGTGATGTCAGTTCTTCAATATGGCAGTGAATGCTGGACAATTTCATCAAAGATGAAGAAAAAACTAGAAGCAACTAAAATGTGGTTCTACAGAAGGATGCCGCAGATATCATGGATCGATCATGTGAGAAATGATGAGGTCTTGTAAATGATGGAAACGAAAAGGAAATTAATACTGAGCATCAGAAAGAGACAGCTGAAGTTCCTGGAACATACAATGAGGAAAGAGGGCTTGGAGAAACTGATACTAACAGGCCAGATAGAGGGAAAAAAGACAGGGGAAAGCAGCGTATAACATATTTGAAGGATCTAATCAGGTGGATGATGGAACGAGGGTTGCATGGTGTAACAGGAGAAGGCATGCTAAGAGCCACCAGGGATAGGGAAACGTGGAAAGCCATGATCGCCTACATCCTGAAAGGAGAGAGCACATAGAAGAAGAAGCAATGTTCGTGCTCTCCAGATTTGTTTTAAAAATTTTATTACTTGTCTCTGCTATCCCATAAATAAAAAGAAACAGGAATATTTAGTATATACGTCTTGTTGCCCTAGCAGAAAATTAACCATTTTTAAGTAAACACACAATATATTCTTTCTCCCAATATTTGATAAGATTTTCAACCTTTTCTATATATCAATACTTTACTAACCCAATCGGTATCGAGCCGTACAGATTTCCAATATGCTAAAGTATCAATGGGTATTAATGACGAGAAAACATACCTGTTATTTTTAACAAAATAAGATAAGGCATTTATTTACAAATTTACACATTTAAAGTTATCAGTAGCTTGTTTAAGGACCAATAGAGTTCGAATTCCAGCTGAATTCATTGCATTCACTTACGCGCAAATACCCTTGGGAAAGGTATTAATCCGCCTATTCCTTCCAGTTATGGATTAAATAACAAGACAGATTGGGTTCTATAGCCTTGGTCGGCAACCAGTCTACCGCAGAAATCAATGGCAACCTACTGCGGGATAATGTTCTGCCCAGTCAGTCATGTCTCTTTCGAAACATGATCGCCCAAGCGTGTATCACGTATGGCACTTAACCGACTGACTGAATATAATAGTCAAAAACATGATTAGGGCTTCTACTGGGCATAAAGTGGGGGATCAGTTTTATATTGTAATGAAGTAATAAACTGATCCCCCACTAATTACTACTTAATAATATAATACACCTCTTTCCCCTCTAGCTATGAGTTAAATAACAGAACAGATTGGATTCTATAGCCTTGGTCGGCAACCAGTCTACCGCAGAAAACAATGGCAAACTACTGCGGGATAATCTTCTGCCCAGTCAGTCATGTCTCTGTCGAGACATGATAGCCCAAAGCGTGTATCACGTATGACACTTAACTGACTGAATGTTGAATGCGTTAAAATTATTCAAATATTGTTAACAAGAAAAATCTCAAGTTGATATTGAAAATTGTCGCAAAACATTGTTGATTTATCTAACTTAGACGTCAAATCATTTGCTATTTACGCAAACTATATTTATTGGCAAATGATAATTATCATTAACTTTTATTATTGCTACTTATTAAGTTATCGCCACGTGTATGCCACTCTGTAATTAACAGTTAATAGATCGGGTGTTATCTCCCCTAGACAGAAGCCTTTCTCTATTTCTTATTAACTAGCGGAATCCGTAGAATTTCCACGGAAGAATAATTATGATTTCCTGGAAAAATTTTACTTTGTCATACTACAAATGATAGTAACGTCAACTGACTGAATTAAGCATTAAAGGTTCGTAGTTTCGATGTTTTGCCAAAAAGAGAAAATGTTCATATTAAATCGTCGGACACAAAGAAATATTCCAAAATCCTTAAAACAAATTGAGAGAGTTTGTTTTTCACATAAAAGTTATACGGTTGTATTCAACATGAATAAAAAGATATATTTTAAGGTACTTAGCTTAGGAGGTGAACAGAGTTCTTTGAAATTCCCCAGCTTTCATTAGAGGCTGATAACATATCTGCGTGTAATTTGACACCGGCGTTATTCTCAAATGCGTGGGACTTTGTCCCCACTGCATCCCCCACCTCTCTCTCTCTCTCTCTCTCTCTCTCTCTCTCTCTCTCTCTCTCTCTCTCTCTCTCCTAATTCAACTTCTGTCTATATATACTAGAAAGCAACTTGACATCGGCTTTTTACTTTTCTCAGTTTGTAAACCGCTCCCCTTTTCATTGGTCAGAGTAAATTTTCACATAAGCTCACTAAACTTTGCCTTGGTCTTTTCTTCAGCCAATCCTTTTCTCTATTGGTCAAAATAAATTTATCACAGACTCACGAATTTGAAAACAGTGAAGAAAAGAGAATTATTTTTATTTCGTATTCACCAAAATTCAGCAACACACTTAAGATTTAATAGACTTGTATTTATGAATCGTATCAAAAGTTATCACTCCAGGATTTAATATTTCTATGTGTAACTTTATGCAATATTTCAGACACTTATAAACATTTTTTTGTAAATTTTTGTTGATGTACCTAAGTTACGATTACATTTCGATGTGTTGAAGTATACTAGTGATTAATTTACATAGTTTTATGAAATCATGAACTTAGCATGAGAACTCCAAAAAGTAGTTCTGAATCCGAACCCTTTGTCCAATGTCGCAATATTTCAATGATTATAGTGCAAACTTTATGTGGAGTCCATGATTTATCTTGGTCACCCAGTTTCATACCAAAATAAGTAAGCATTTTTACGAAATCAGTTAAATTTACGGAAGTGTAAGATTTCCACCCATAAACCAAAAGGAATTAGGTTTGATTTTGGATTTGAACTTTCTAATGTTTGATGACATATTACTTGATTCTTCTTATAATTTGTAAAAATATTTAAAGTTCTTAAATATAAATTATAGAAAATCTGCAATATAAACACAAAATACGGGGAACTTATGAAATAGGAACTTGCAATATATGAAATTGAACTTGCAATATATGAAATTGAACTTGCAATATATGAAATTGAACTTGCAATATATGAAATTGAACTTGCAATATATGAAATTGAACTTGCAATATATGAAATTAAACTTGAAATATATGAAATTGAACTTGCAATATATGAAATTGAACTTGCAATATATGAAATTGAACTTGCAATATATGAAATTGAAATTTGCAATATATGAAATTGAACTTGCAATATATGAAATTGAACTTGCAATATATGAAATTGAACTTGCAATATATGAAATTAAACTTGAAATATATGAAATTGAACTTGCAATATATGAAATTGAACTTGCAATATATGAAATTGAACTTGCAATATATGAAATTGAACTTGCAATATATGAAATTGAACTTGCAATATATGAAATTGAACTTGCAATATATGAAATTAAACTTGAAATATATGAAATTGAACTTGCAATATATGAAATTGAACTTGCAATATATGAAATTGAACTTGCAATATATGAAATTGAACTTGCAATATATGAAATTGAACTTGCAATATATGAAATTAAACTTGAAATATATGAAATTGAACTTGCAATATATGAAATTGAACTTGCAATATATGAAATTGAACTTGCAATATATGAAATTGAACTTGCAATATATGAAATTGAACTTGCAATATATGAAATTGAACTTGCAATATATGAAATTAAACTTGAAATATATGAAATTGAACTTGCAATATATGAAATTTAACTTGCAATATATGAAATTGAACTTGCAATTGAAAAAACAAATATATGAAATTGAACTTGCAATATATGAAATTGAACTTGCAATATATGAAATTGAACTTGCAATATATGAAATTGAACTTGCAATATATGAAATTGAACTTGCAATATATGAAATTGAACTTGCAATATATGAAATTGAACTTGCAATATATGAAATTAAACTTGAAATATATGAAATTGAACTTGCAATATATGAAATTGAACTTGCAATATATAAATTGCAAATTGAAACTTGCAATATATGAAATTGAACTTGCAATATATGAAATTGAACTTGCAATATATGAAATTGAAACTTGCAAATATATGAAATTGAAACTTGAAATATATGAAATTGAACTTGCAATATATGAAATTGAACTTGCAATATATGAAATTGAACTTGCAATATATGAAATTGAACTTGCAATATATGAAATTGAACTTGCAATATATGAAATAGGAACTTGCAATATATGAAATTAAACTTGAAATACGTATGGGTAAGTACAATATAAATTATGTCTAATTAAACCAATTATTATATCACAATAACAAAATCACTAAATTATATGCCAATTCAAAATTATGTTAATGCACAAACTTAATTGACTGACTAGCTGACTTGAATGACAGACTGATTAACTCCGGAAATGAGCTGATTTTATATATTTTAGTTTTCCCTCTAAGAATATTCTACAGAACGTTTACGAAAATTCTAGAATTTTGATATTTTAGCTTAATTTAATAATGTATTAATGGATCGAAAATTGTATATATGAGGTAAAAAATATGGTTTTATGGTATGCTATAATTATGTGTAAACTTGCTTAAAACATTTTAAATAGTTTTTTAGTTTATCCCATTCCAATTTAAATGCAAACTTATTATTATTTCATGTAGATTACTTATTCAAAAAAATAAGGCCTAATTTTGTTTTCATCTTTATATATTTGACATATATGACTCTATATGTGTATGTATGGGTGCGTATATATATATATATATATATATATATATATCTGTGTGTGTGTGTGTGTGTGTGTGTGTGTGTGTGTGTGTGCGCGCGCACGCGCTTATGGATATGTAAGTATGAGGTTTGCATGCATGTGTTTGTGCGGGTTTGTGTACATATACAGATGCATATGAATCATATATATATATATATAGGAAAAACTACTAAAAAGTTAAAAATGTATTTTTTGACAGTATTTATTTATTTCTATTATTATTATACTTATATATATTTGATATTTCAGACCGGTCTGAAATTTTATATTTGATATTTCAATCCGGTCTAAAATATCAAATATATATATGTATAATAATAGAAATAAATAAATACTGTCAAAAAATACATTTTTAACTTACAACTTTTTAGTAGTTTTTCCTATACATATTAAGACAGTATACGTGGATTATCATAATGCTATATATATATATATATATATATATATATATATATATATATATATATATATATATATAAGGCGAGCGGGGGTGACAGAATACTAATCATTGTCCTGAAGAAATGTGCCCCTGATCTCTCATGTGTTCTCTCCAAACTCTACAACTACAGCCTTTATGCTTCTTGCTTTCCTGCCTGCCTGCTGGAAGTCCCCCTCTGTAGTTCCCGTATTTAAGAACTCTGGAGAACCCTCAAACCCCTCTAATTATCACCCTATCAGCCTTTAGCAAAGTGTTCGAGGATATTATCTATGCTAAAATAGTACATCTCACAGCCCACGACCCTCTTCTCCGATAAAGATTATGGTTTCCGCTTCACTCGATCTACTGTTGATATGCTAACGATCATCATAGAGTATATATTCCAGGCTCTCGATAAGAACCGCGATGCTCGAGCTGTTGCCTTGGATATCTTCAAAGCATTTGACAGAGTCTGGCATGCTGGCCTTCTATGCAAGCTACACGACTATGGTATAACTGGATGCTTATTTGATCTAAACCAGTCATTCCTTTCAAATCGCGTAATGAAGATAGTATTGAATGGGCATGTCTTCCAGATGCTATCATACGGACGAGGGTGTTTCTCAAGGCTCTATTCTAGGTCTTACGCTTTTTCTGATCTTCATCAACGATTTCCCTGATGTAATCAGATCACAAGTAGGTATGTATGCCGACGACATCACCATTTACTCTCGCCTCGAAAAGAAATCTGCCGGGGCTGACAAAACAAACCTCGTTGCTGATCTTGAAAAGGATCTCCAATCTGTGGTGGGCTGGAGTAAAAAATGGCTTTAATGCTTCCAAAATGAAGCTGCTATCCCTTAACCACCATCGAGAATCGCTCCTACTCATCATCAGCCAGCATGGATCAGGCTAGGCTCCCTTAAAGCAGAACAGTTCGCCTCCTCGGCCTAACTCTATCGGCCGACCTCAAGTGGAAGGACTACATTGAATCCATAGCTAAATCTACTGCTAAAAAGGTTGGGTCCCTGTGTCGGGCCAGGAAGTTTTTTCTCGTCTGAATCCACCTTGCACATCTATAAGTCTACCGTCCGCCCGTGAAATTGAATACTGCTATCACATCTGGTCGGGTGCCCCTGCTATTCACCTCGGGGTTCTTGACAAAATCCAAGGGAGAATCTGCAATGTAATTGATCCTGACCTGGTAGCTAAACTCCAGTCACTTTCCAACCGACGTAATTTGGCTTCTCCGTCTCTTCTACAAACACTTTCACGGCTTCTACTCCGATGTGCTTAGCTCCCTGGTTCTCCCTCTGCATGAATTTACTCGAGCTACTTGGCTAGCGATTAGGTCTCGCCCTTTTACAGTGAAACCGATCAAATGTAACCGCAACTTCTACTCTAACAGCTTCTTTTCTCGCACTTCCCACCTGGGGAATTCCCTTCTGTATACTTGCTTCCCTGACATCTCCAAGAAATTAAATGCAAAGTCAATTGCCATTTCTTATCTCCCTGACTCACATCCTTTCCCTGACCCCCCCCTTGTATCATGTTTTTCTCCCTATCCACTCTACTCTCATGCAGCTCTCTTCACACCAGCGTTCTTTTACCCATTCCATGACACTCCCTGTAGCTTGTTCCTCTTTCTCACTACTCTCTTCTTATGTAACCCCCTGCGCACCAGTGGCAGTACAGCCTTGCTTGGGGTGAAATGATTACAAAAAAAAGGTTATGCGGTTATATGTTTGCATTTTACCTGTTACTGTGTTCTTTCAACCACTGCACTTGACTGATGAAAAGTTAACTTTCTCTCCCCTACCACTTATGCCCTCAAATTTATAAACCCCAAGAAGAAAAAAAAATTTGGATCATGCAGCTTGACTTCCTGTTTTTTACTGTTCAGATAAGTGGACATTGAGGTGACAATCTGTTTCATGCTTAAACACCATGAAACGTATAATGCTTGCTAATGAATTCATTAGACCTGTTGAACCCTGATGAGCAGCGTGTCTGCAAAACTTGAAGTTGGTCTTAAGATACGTATTTTGAAGTTATCATGACTATTGTTGCATTATTTTTTATATTGAGCACTTTCGTTATAGTAATCTGCTTATCGTTAAATTTTAGCAATTTGCGTGTTTTTTTTTTAAGCGTAATCGCTTTGTGTTGTTAAAAATATACTTTCAAAATTTTATATAAAAAGTGGTCGTCGGCGAGAGGGTTCCTTTTAGTGGTTTCACTTAATTTCTGAGAGTGGAATCATACGTCAACATGTCGAAGAATTCCAACAACCTAAAGGCGACTCCGATCGGTAAGGCACTTTTGTGATCCTTATTTATATATTAGACACGTTAACCTTGGCATCATCAACTAGGCTTGCGCGGTTATGTTTTTTTTTGTTTTTGTTTTTTTTGTAAGACTGAAAAATTTTTGCTCCTTAAGAATTTTGTTTATATTCATACAAGCTTATGAATGTACGATGGTCATTCAATAAATAAGGTGAATTTTTCGGTATAAGGACTTCTACGAGGCTCATTCAATAAATAAGGTGAATTTTTCGGTATAAGGGCTTCTACGAGGCTCATTCAATAAATAAGGTGAATTTTTCGGTATAAGGACTTCTACGAGGCTCATTCAATAAATAAGGTGACATTTTCGGTATAAGGACTTCTACGAGGCTCATTCAATAAATAAGGTGAATTTTTCGGTATAAGGACTTCTACGAGGCTCATTCAATAAATAAGGTGAATTTTTCGGTATAAGGACATCTACGAGGCTCATTCAATAAATAAGGTGAATTTTTCGGTATAAGGACTTCTACGAGGCTCATTCAATAAATAAGGTGAATTTTTCGGTATAAGGACTTCTACGAGGCTCATTCAATAAATAAGGTGAATTTTTCGGTATAAGGACTTCTACGAGGCTCATTCAATAAATAAGGTGAATTTTTCGGTATAAGGGCTTCTACGAGGCTCATTCAATAAATAAGGTGAATTTTTCGGTATAAGGACTTCTACGAGGCTCATTCAATAAATAAGGTGAATGTTTCGGTATAAGGACTTCTACGAGGCTCATTCAATAAATAAGGTGAATTTTTCGGTATAAGGACTTCTACGAGGCTCATTCAATAAATAAGGTGAATTTTTCGGTATAAGGACATCTACGAGGCTCATTCAATAAATAAGGTGAATTTTTCGGTATAAGGACTTCTACGAGGCTCATTCAATAAATAAGGTGAATTTTTCGGTATAAGGACTTCTACGAGGCTCATTCAATAAATAAGGTGAATTTTTCGGTATAAGGATTTCTACGAGGCTCATTCAATAAATAAGGTGAATTTTTCGGTATAAGGACTTCTACGATGCTCATTCAATAAATAAGGTGAATTTTTCGGTATAAGGACTTCTACGAGGCTCATTCAATAAATAAGTTGAATTTTTCGGTATAAGGACTTCTACGAGGCTCATTCAATAAATAAGGTGAATTTTTCGGTATAAGGACTTCTACGAGGCTCATTCAATAAATAAGGTGAATTTTTCGGTATAAGGGCTTCTACGAGGCTCATTCAATAAATAAGGTGAATTTTTCGGTATAAGGACTTCTACGAGGCTCATTCAATAAATAAGGTGAATTTTTCGGTATAAGGGCTTCTACGAGGCTCATTCAATAAATAAGGTGAATTTTTCGGTATAAGGACTTCTACGAGGCTCATTCAATAAATAAGGTGACATTTTCGGTATAAGGACTTCTACGAGGCTCATTCAATAAATAAGGTGAATTTTTCGGTATAAGGACTTCTACGAGGCTCATTCAATAAATAAGGTGAATTTTTCGGTATAAGGACATCTACGAGGCTCATTCAATAAATAAGGTGAATTTTTCGGTATAAGGACTTCTACGAGGCTCATTCAATAAATAAGGTGAATTTTTCGGTATAAGGACTTCTACGAGGCTCATTCAATAAATAAGGTGAATTTTTCGGTATAAGGACTTCTACGAGGCTCATTCAATAAATAAGGTGAATTTTTCGGTATAAGGATTTCTACGAGGCTCATTCAATAAATAAGGTGAATTTTTCGGTATAAGGACTTCTACGATGCTCATTCAATAAATAAGGTGAATTTTTCGGTATAAGGACTTCTACGAGGCTCATTCAATAAATAAGTTGAATTTTTCGGTATAAGGACTTCTACGATGCTCATTCAATAAATAAGGTGAATTTTTCGGTATAAGGACATCTACGAGGCTCATTCAATAAATAAGGTGAATGTTTCGGTATAAGGACTTCTACGAGGCTCATTCAATAAATAAGGTGAATTTTTCGGTATAAGGACTTCTACGAGGCTCATTCAATAAATAAGGTGAATTTTTCGGTATAAGGGCTTCTACGAGGCTCATTCAATAAATAAGGTGAATTTTTCGGTATAAGGACTTCTACGAGGCTCATTCAATAAATAAGGTGAATGTTTCGGTATAAGGACTTCTACGAGGCTCATTCAATAAATAAGGTGAATTTTTCGGTATAAGGACTTCTACGAGGCTCATTCAATAAATAAGGTGAATTTTTCGGTATAAGGACATCTACGAGGCTCATTCAATAAATAAGGTGAATTTTTCGGTATAAGGACTTCTACGAGGCTCATTCAATAAATAAGGTGAATTTTTCGGTATAAGGACTTCTACGAGGCTCATTCAATAAATAAGGTGAATTTTTCGGTATAAGGATTTCTACGAGGCTCATTCAATAAATAAGGTGAATTTTTCGGTATAAGGACTTCTACGATGCTCATTCAATAAATAAGGTGAATTTTTCGGTATAAGGACTTCTACGAGGCTCATTCAATAAATAAGTTGAATTTTTCGGTATAAGGACTTCTACGAGGCTCATTCAATAAATAAGGTGAATTTTTCGGTATAAGGACTTCTACGAGGCTCATTCAATAAATAAGGTGAATTTTTCGGTATAAGGACTTCTACGAGGCTCATTCAATAAATAAGGTGAATTTTTCGGTATAAGGACTTCTACGAGGCTCATTCAATAAATAAGGTGAATTTTTCGGTATAAGGACTTCTAATACAGATAGAAGCTTACTTTTTTTAAAAAAATTTCCTTTACTTCTTTTTCAAAGGGACTTAATTGTTTTTGTAGATTGAAAAAAAAACTTTGAGAGTTTTGGAGATTAACAAAGATGGCCAACCAAGATGCATGCTCCAGGATTGAACAGAGGTCAGTTATCAAGTTTTTGGTTGCTGAAGGGTGCAAACCAGTTGAAATTCATAGGAAAATGTCAACTGTGTATGGTGCCACATGTTTCAGCCAAAAGAAATGTCTACAAGTGGGTTAAATTGTTTAAAGAAGTTTGAAAGTGACGATTAAGTCAAAAGTGCTGTGAGCGATTGGCTGAGACATCAGTCCAAATATTTTTACGCTGAGGGAATACGGAAACTTATGCACAGATGGAAAAAGTGTGTGACACTGCTTGGAGACTACGCTGAAAAAAAAGTAGGCTTCTATCTGTATAAGAAAAATTCACCTTAGAAAAATTCACTTTATTTATTGAATGACCCTCGTACTTACCTTGTCCTTAGTAAGTTTATCGATAGTTAGCATTGTCTACGTTCTTTTTCTTCTTTATGCTGTGTCCTTTTCGGGTGTGGTCGATTATGGCTCTCCACAACTTCCTGTTTTTTTATAGCTCGTAGTAAGTTTGTCTGCTTTACTGTTTTTCATAATCTTTTTTTTTTTTTTGCCAACCATTTACACAAGCTCGTTCGGTAGGTTATTCGCTGCATCCTCTTGCCGTCAATATGCCTTATGAATGTCCAGTTCTCCAAGCCGTCTTTTCTTATTATGTTCCCTATAAATTTCTACTGTCACTTTCGGATTCTAAGTATGAGAGTCGTTTTGTTTCTATTTTCAAGAAAACTTCCTCATTACTCACATGTTCAGTCACAATAACCGCTTAGGTATACGGAGTACTGTATGCTTGGATGTGCGGTGGTGTAATGTATGACGGCTCGGAGATGAAAATCGGAAAGCTGAGTTCCAATTCCAGTCGGATTCGTGATATTCACTTCCACGCAAATACCCTTAAAAAAGGTAGGAACCCGCTTCTTCTCCTCCACCTACAGTACTGTGCAAAAGTATTAGGACAAGAAGTATTTTATCTTTTATGAGGCAAATTGACAGAAAATAAACAATTTAATTAAAGTAATTTTATTTGATTTACTCAACAAATGCTTTAACAAGAAAAAATACTTGTTACAAAATAAATTTAATATTTAGCCTTTTGCTTTGATCACAGCCTTCATTCTGTCAGGCATTGACATCACAAGCTTCAATGTATCTAATAGTCTCTCCTGCTAAGCAGCTTGTATTTGTTCCCAAAGTGTGTCTTGCGAAGTAACATTAAATTTATCAATGTTTTATCCAAAATATCCCATAGATGTTCAACAGAGTAGTTTCAAAATAACTTGTTTAATAAAAAATAGGAAAAATTAAATATAACTTCTTTTTAATACATTTCTTTTACACCTAGTTTTAAATAATCAATATTTATTAGCAATTTACTTGGCTTTTCAACCTGTATTTGAATTTCAGTGAGGCTTTTAGGAAAATCACTCCTGTCCTAATACTGGTGCACACTACCGGTAGTGTGCAAAAGTGTTAGGACTGGGGTGATTTTAAACTTTATTTTGATGCCTCATAAAAAGATAAAATAGTTTTTGTCCTAATACTTTTGCACAGTACTGCATGTATATATATATATATATACTTTTGCACAGTACTGCATGTGTTAATTATTATCTTTCAAAAATTCTTACAATCTAAAAATATTTTCTGACTTTAAATAATCTGCCAAAGGTTGATGAACCGTAAAAAACAATAAAAACTAACAAATCAATCACATATTTAGTCTATGGTATAATGCGAATTTTGGGGGTTTATCGCAGTGAGTAGAACATGATTTTCTTTTTTATTATATTTTTTAAGTTAAACTATTCTTACCCTTTATATACAGGCGTCCCTCAATAATTCGAGTAATGTGTTTTTTATTCTTTTTCTTCTTCTATGTCCGGTGTTCCTTCAGTACGTTGGCGATCATAGCCCTCCACGCTTCCCTATTTCTTGTAGCGCTTAACACCCCTTCACGTGTTACTCCTCCCAAAACTTGATCTGCCATCCATCTGCTCAAATCCATTAAGTATGTCACGCGTTGTCTTCCCCTGTCTCTCTTTCCCTTTCTTCGTCCAGTGAGTATCAGATTCTCCAATCCTTCCTTCCTCGTTACATGTCCCAGAAACTTCAGCTGATGTTATACCTCAGTTTCCTTTTCGTTTCCATCCCCTCTAAAATCTAGTCGTTGCTCACATGTTCGGTCAATGTCATCCTCAGCATCCTTCTGTAGAAACACATTTCAAATGTTTCAAGTCTTTTCTCCTTCATTCGCTAGCATATTAATAGACAGAAATGCGCTAACATTCTTATCTACTAAAATTCGATTAGTTCATACATAATACGCGGTTAGTTTAGTAAAGCATTCTTCATTTTAATTATAGTCATTGAAAATTGATTTTTTTAAATTTATAGTTACTGATGTACGCATTCAGTTAAGTGCCATACGGAATACACGCTTGGGCGATCATGTCTCGAAAGAGACATGACTGACTGGGCAGAATACTTTCCTGCAGTAAGTTGCCATTAGTTTCTGCAGTAGACTGGTCGCCAACCAATGCTCTAGAACTTAATCTGCTCTGCTATCTAACCCATAGCTGGGGGAGAAGAGACGGAATGAATACCTTTAGTAAGGGTATTTGCGCATAAGTGAATGCAACAAATTCAACTGGAATTAGAACTCGGCTCTCCGATTTCTCGTTCCAAACTGCTATCCACTGCACCACAATGCACATCCAGATGTACATATTAACCGCACTAATCGAGAGATTCCTGTATTCTTTGTTGTCTTGTATCTTCACTGTCATTTTCCCGGTTGACAGTCATTTTTTTCTTTATTATGAAAATCTCTAAGTGTTTTAACCCTAAAAGTTTACTGCGTGAGTTATCACCAAAATGGAGGTTGGGAATAATAGTATATCAACAAAGACAAGACTCGCACGTTACATGAAATAGATACATTGCTAGTGAACTGCTAGTCAATATAATCACTACGAAGATAGAAACATCCCATTTCTGTATACAGGTAAGTATACAACACCCTCTTTTAAGATTGGCTCTTTCCTGAGTCAATATTTTGGTTTTTTTTAGGGTCGATGTCAATCCTTTCCGTATCTTTTCTCTCCCTTTTACTACGCCTTTGCTTGACCTTAATTTCAGGAGCTTTTTGTGGGATTGGCACGTCAAACGTATCAAAGAGAACATCCATAGGTTCCTCCTCATCTAGTATATTGTTCTCTTAAACTGCATGTCTCTTTTTTAATTAGTTTAGTTGATTTTAAGTATTAATTTTGGTCCCTTAATCAGATATCCCATTTTTTCCCATTCTTCGGACATTACTGTCTTCCCAATACGTCTGATTCACCCGATACATACGGTAAAAAAACTTTTGACAAATATTGTAAAAGTTCTTTCAAGTTTTTCTTTTCTTTTCTTTTTTTTTTTTTTTTTCGTGTGCTCATATTTTTTTCCTATTGGGAATCAGTTTATCAAACACTGATTGTATCTTAAGCGTAAACATTGTCTCTGCTGGGGATTTTTTATTCGGTGTCAGTCTATACACCTGCAGAAATTTCTACATTTCTGCATCCACCGTTGGCTTTTTTAAAGCTCCTTTGGAAGTATCCACGAAATTCTCGAATTGGCCATTGCTTCTAGGATGGTAAGGAGCAATTGTAATGTGATTTAATATAAACATCTTGTAAAATTTTTTGAACTCTTTCGACTTAAATTGCGTGCCATTATCAGAAACAATCGAATTTAGAACTCCAAAACTCGAGAACAGTTTGTGTAAAAACTGTATTACTACTTGCATGGTTGGACTCTTACATCTGAAAATTTCAGACCATTTTGAAAAGCTGTCTAAGATAATAAGACAGTATGATTCATTCATTGGACCAGCAAAATCAATATGAAGACGTGACCACGGGCGGTCAGTTTCTGGTCACTGATTAAATTTAATTGGTGGTAACTTTGCAGCCAAAGCACAACTTTTTCAAGACTTTACCAAAGTTTCAATGTCTTTATTCATGTTACACAAGTAAACAGAGCTTCTCATTATGCTCTTCGTACTGGATAGACCAGGGTGTCATTCGTGGAATTCCTTCAGGATCCTTTCTTTTGTAGTGCTAGAGGTACCAATACTCTTTTGCTGTGCATGAGAACGTCGTTACATATTGAATAAAATTCAGTCTTTTTTGTTCTTGTCTTTTAATTTATTTTTCATTTCAATAATGAATTTGTCATCCAGTGCTTTCTTTTATATATCCTCCAACATTACAGACAATTCCTGCACAGTATTGCACAAACTATTTTTAATCTCTACCTCTGATTGTAGAGCAGCAATAACTGTGTCTTTGATTCATTATTCCTTGGAATCAGTATGGAACATCACTTAGCTTAGTCGGCAAAAGATCCATTCTGAAGTCATAATTTTATAATTTATAGGAATGATTATCCATCGTTGCAGTATAAGTTGGTATTCCTTCTTGACCCATAAATTGTTAATATACTAAGGAAATAGTACCGACTTCCTGATATGTCTTATTTACCCAATAAATGCGATAAAAAAAAACATTTACGCAATACCATAAAAGTTCTTCTCGGGTTTTTTTCTGTATGCTCATAGATTTTCTTATTGGGAATCAATTTATCAAAAACGGATCATATCTTACGCGCAAACATAATTTTTGCTGGAGTCATGGCTGAAAGCGCATTTTTATTTGGTGTAAGTCTATACACCTGAAGAAATTGCTGTATTGCTGCATCTGTTAAGCCACCGTTGTTTTGTTTTGTTTTTTAAGTTCTTTTGAATATGTCTGCAAAACGCTCAGCCCGGTCGTTGCTTTTAAGATGGTAAGGAGCAATTGTTATGATTTAACACAAACATCTTGCAAAATTCCTTGAACTTCTTTGATGTAAATTGCGTACCATTATCAGAAACAGTCGAATCAGGAACTTCAAACCTTGTGAATAGTTTATGTAAAAACTACAAATTGCGTGGTTGGGCAAACCGAAAATCTCTGACCATTTCAAGCCATTCATTGGACCAACAAAAACAATATGAAGACGTGATCACAGGCGGTCAGTTACTGGTCACTGATTAAATTTAATTGGTGGTACCTTTGCAGCCAAACCACAACTTTTCAAGACTTTACCAAAGTTTCAATGTCTTTATTCTTGTTATACAAGTAAACATAGCTTCTCATTATGCTCTTCTTACTGAATATACCAGGGTGTTATTCGTGGAATTCCTTCAAGATCCTTTCTTTTGTAGGGTTAGAGGTACCAATACTCTTTTGCTGTACATGAGAATGTCGTCACATATTGAATAAAATTCAGTCTTTTTAATTTTTTTTTTTTAGGGTCTTTTTTATTCTTTTTTATTCAATGTCTTTTAATTTATTTTTCATTTCAATAATGAATTTGTCATCTAGTGCTTTCTTTTTTATCTCCTTCAACATTACTGGTAGTTTCCATACAGTATTGCTGAAAATATTTTTAATTTCTACCGCTGATTGTAGAGCAGCAATGACTGTGTCTTCGAAGGGTTTATTATTCCTTGACATCAGTCTGGTCAATCCGTCCGCATGACTTAGCTTACTCGACGGCTAGAACTGTATTCTACATTCATAGTTTAGAAGAATGGTTCCCTATCGTCGCAATCTGTTAGCCGTGTGAGTAGGTAATCTTTTTTTGGATCCGTAAATCGCTAACAACGGTTTATGATCCGTCTACAACGTAAATTTTCTCCCGTGAATAAATCTTTGGGATTTTTTAAGGGCAAAGATAATCCCTAGACTTTCCGTTTCAATTACTGAGTTATTTTTCCGCTGGAAGCAGTGTCCTGGATGCATGTGCAATCGATTTAACAGAGCCGTCATCGAATTTATGCATAATACAAGCTCCGACACCATATGCACTCGCGTCACTTGCCACGATCAGTTCTTCTTTAGGATAGTTCTATTTTTTAAATGCTTCCTGGCAATCCGACGTCCAGACCCATTTTGAGTCTTTCTTCAAAAGTTTATTTAGTGGCAGTCTCAAACAATTCATGTTCTTCACAAAAACATTGTAATAAATAGCTACTCCCAGGAAATTTTGAAGGGAGCTGACATCTTCAGAAGCAGGCGTGTCTTTAATAGCATTATCTCACGCCGGATCCGGTCGCCTGATATTCTTGTCACTAATTTGTCCCAAGTACTTAATCTTATCCAAAAAGAATTTCCCCTTTTCGCCTCTTAGCTTAAATCCATAACCCTGAATTCTTTTAAACACTTCCAAAATATTTTTCTTTTGTTCTTCTATGTGTTCACTTCTCAGCAAAATATCAGTAAAGTATGCGACTGTGAAGTCGAGACCATTTAGCATCGTATCCATGAATTGGTGGAAGATAGCTGGAGCGGCCTTAATGCCAAACGGCAATTGATTATATTTATATAATCATCTGTATGTATTTATGGTAAAAAAAAAATTGAACATTTGTCTTCGACTTCAATTTGAAGATATGCATCGCTAAGTTCTGTTTTTGAAAAAATCTTACCTCCAATAAGCGGCATAAGAACTTTTTCCGGTTCCGGAAGTGGGTAGTGATAATCTTTGAGAGCATCGTTTAAGCCCGTGGAAAAATTCGCGCAGACACGTATCGCGTTCGAATTTTTTTTTTTTTTTCGATATATACTGCCGGTGAAGCCCAGTCGCTGTACTCGACTTTGGACAAAACCGGTTTTTTCAAGTCTATGAAGCTCGTCGTTTTTTGTTTGATCGACGTAAAAGGTACATTCCTTTTCTTTTTGAAGGGTGGTTCTACACTTTCCTTTAGCTTAAATTTTGCTTTTAACTTCTTACACCTACCAATCCGAGCCAGAAAATACCTCTGGGGATATTTTAGCTCTTTTTTAGAGCTTCTGTTTCGTTGATAGAACTCACTTTTTGGCAGAATGAACTGATTGGGTAGTCCCATAATTTGAATTTTTCTATTCAATCTCTACCCAAAAGTTTATTCGTGCTTTACAATACGAATATTTTTAATTTTAACATTTTTTTTTTTAATTCGCTTATGAATTTAATTTTCTCACCTGTGACCGAACGGGCTATTTTTTTAAAACCATTAATGTCAGTTTTCCCATTTTCCTCCAAATATAAACATTTATTATGTTAAAATCAAAACCAGTGTCTAGTTGTAACTTGACATTTTTGTTCGGGATTTTCACCTGAACAAATTTTCTTGAATTCTGACTTGAAAATTATTATCGTTAGCCACTTTAACGAAATTCTTAACTCGCTTTTTAGTTTTCGTCTTGCAATGATTATGTATGTATGTATGTATGTATGTATGTATGTATGTATGTATGTATGTATGTGGGTGATATATATATATATATATATATATATATATATATCATAACGAAAGCATTCCTTGTTTTTAAATGGACAAACATTATGGAAATGTCATCCTCCACAAGCATAGCAGGGATTAGGCGTAATGTCTTTTTTCTTCACGGTTTTATTTTTATGACACACCTTTTTGATGCGTGACACTACTTATTTCAATATTCTTAGCGTCCTGACGAACGTTTATACATTTCTGACAGGTTTTGCGCAGTCAAGTTGGGTTCATTTTCGAGTTTATTCAGAAACCGCCTCCCGATTTCTGTGTCTTTAGCTGACACTAAACCATGCGCAAATATAAAGTACTTGAAATTGTCAGGGTTTAGTTCTGCCAATTTGAATTCCTTACACTGATTACTCACAATACTAGCAAACGTAGTGAAGAATTTCTCGTCATTCATACACTCCCTTCCTCTATGGAATAATGACGTTTTCGGGCTGAACAGCTCGGACAGTAACGTAACCGTTTCATTAAATGTTAAGGCACTTGTCTTCTTCTGTAGAATATAATTCATGGACTTCGTATGTTCGTCATCGCCTAATTTTTTTAAAACTAGTCGAACCTTTTTCTGGTTCGACCAATTTACGCAGTCCTTGTAAATGTCTTCGTATCTGTGGAAATACGATGCAATGTTACATCTTCCTCGGACCTATTATCAAAATTTGTTATCGCTTTCACGATAGCTTCCTGAGAAAATGAATTCGAATCGTCATTAATTTTGCTTGTAAACATTTTCGGCTGTTGTTTCAAAAACTGTTCCTCCAATTTTTCGAGCTTTTGTTAAAGGTGTTTTTACTGTTCCTGTTGCTACCTTAAAATTTCCAATAACTATTTTTTAAACTGTTCCGTTTTTTGCTTGAAGAAAGTATACATATTTTTAAATATATATTTTTTGTTTCCTTTACAACCGTCAATAAAAAAAAACAATTTCTTGCAATTTATTTCCAGTTTACAGTTTTACCCCAAGAAATCCCCTCGATGTTACATTATTTATTTATTCATTTATTTATTATTATTTTTTACTTATTTATTTATTTATTTTGCATATTGAATTTTCAATTCCACATAGCTTTCTGTTATGTCTTCAGTTGGAATAATATCGTGTTTTTTTTCTTTTGACTGTTGTGTTTCGCACAACCAGTTGATATCACGTAATCCTCGAAAATCCCCCACCAAAAGATGCTATATTTTTTGTGCATTTTTGATCTTCCAGTCCTAATGTTCCTTGGCGAATATTTAGTTCACAAAAGTTTACTTAGTAGCTTTTTTTCTATGCGTTTTTGCTGACACAATGTTCGTCGAACGTTTTATCCGCGAACGTTAAGTTGAGTTTCGGCCTAAAATCTTAGTCACAAAATATGTCGTATTGGTAATCTTTTTTCTTAAGGTCGGCTAAAATTTTCGCCACCAAAAATCTTGTCACCAAAATTTTGTATTGGTTAACGCCACAATCTTCGTCCACACCGCTGTCACCCATTCACACCTTCTAAAGAGTGAGGAGACACCAACTTGCATTCCAATGTCAGGAAACATATACTAACAAACTGCATAGATCTTGAACAAATGCGATTAAGAGACTCTCAAGAAAACAATCTGAAAGACATTTTCAACAAAGCTGACCCAAATGACTTTTTAAAATTTCTAAAATCAACAAAATTATATAACAAAATATAGTTGCAAAAGAAGATAGCATAAAACCATCACACATGAAATCACAACACCTCTACTTATATCTCGACAGCAATACTCACAAAAGATTAACAAGCAGTAAACAAAAACCAAACATATTCTTCAGCATTAAATGACCCAAAAGGGTAGATATGCTGGTAAAACAAACAACTAAACAAAATGTTGTATTTGATCAAAACCGTAATTTTTCACGCCAAAATGTTGTATTTTGCCAACGGCAAAATGTGTGACAACAAAATGTTGTATTTTGGTCCACAGCAAAATCTTCGTTACCAAAATATTCTATTTTGGTCATCGGCAAAATTTTTGTTGCCAAAATGTTCTATTTTGGTCAACGGCATAATCTTCGTCACCCTTATAACCCTTATTGCGTGAGTAATACCAAAACAAAGGTTGGGAATAATAGTATATCAACAAGTGCAAAACTCGCACACTGAGTGAAATTAAATAGATACACTGCCAGTCAATATAATCGCTCTCCTCTACAATACAATAATGTCTACGTATTTAAGAGGACAGGAACATCCTACGCCTGTATACAGGTAGGGGTATACAACAGTAAGAAATAGAAAATGAATCAATGAACAAAGGAAAATGATAATGTTGATCAACAAGGAAGCGAGACCAAATAAAATCCGTGTTATGGAATTCGGGTCAATAATTTTGATTCTGAGAAAAATACTTTTGCATCCAAAGTAATTGAGCGTTTAAATAAAACTTCGGGCGTGCTTTTTTTTTCTTTCTTTTTTTTTTTTTTTTTCTTTTTTTTCTTTCATTCTTCTTTCTTATATTTTTAGACATTTTGAAGGCGGTTTATTTTTTTATTTTTTATTTTTTTATTTTCTTCGTTCTCCATTCAAATCTGTACATAAAAGAATTAACTACTTGTCTATAATCGCTTCTACGAAACATGTTTTTCCCAAGTTTATTTTTTAAGTTTGTATTTATTTAATTTAATTTTTATTTTTATTGGAACAAATATTAAGAAAGAAGAAATTTTCGTTGGAACTAAAGAAAACAAGAATGTGCGTTGTGGTGCAGTGGATATCGGTTCGGAACGAGAAATCGGGGAGCCGAGTTCAAATTCCAGTTGAATTCATTGCATTCACTTACGCACAAATACCCTTGGGAAAGGTATTAATTCGTCTCTTCCTTCCAGTTATGGGTTAAATAAAAGGACAGACTGGGTTCTATAGACTTGGTTGGCAACCAGTCTACCGCAGAAAGCAATAGCAACCTACTGCGGGATAATCTTCTGCCCAGTCAGTCATGTCTCTTTCGAGACATGATATCCCAAGCGTGTTTCACGTATGGCACTTAACTGACTGAAAGAAAACAGTGCTGCACTGCTATGTAATATTATTCTTTCAATATGACAGTTTGAAGAAAAATCAAAATGAAAAAGACACTTAGAATCGGAAAGTATAAAAAAGAAAAGAGAATGTTAACTATGGCATCCCGAGCATTTTCATTGGCGCAAAAAGTCACAGGACTCTTATTTTGGTGTGAAATTTGCAGAGAAACAATCATTTCTTACAATGAGAAAAATATTTTTCCCAATATACAAATGATACAACTTACAATGTAGACTTTGACAAAGTTCCCTTTGTACGTCTCAAATTATCAAAGTAGGTTAATAGTTCTTTCAAATACAAGCCAGTTTTCTCTTTGAAATCTACAGTTCATGTAAAGCAGATGTTTTCCTTGATAACAAAGGAATTTTAAAAACTTTCTTTTAGAGTAACAGTTCATATAAATTAAGTAACTCCACTCATTTTTGATACCTACATGTTAAATGAATTTCAATCAATAAAAAAGCTTTCTTTAAGCTTTCAATTTAACTTTAATTGAAAGCTAAAGTTTAAATTTACTATTTCCAGTTAGCAGAATTCTTATTTCAAAACAGAAATTATATTAATCGGAATCTAAAATTTTGAGATTTTTTTAAAGTTTCAATTTTTCGGCCATTTTTGAGTGATCGACACATTTGTAAACGAAAATTAATTCTCGATTTAAAAAATCTTGCAAAATTAAAATATACATCATTGACACATTATTTTAAGAAAATTAGAAAATTTAAAGTTACATTAATCTGATTTAAAAACAAATGTTTCTTACTTACTGCCTGAAATGTAGTATCAAAGGCTTTTTTAATAATGGTGGTCCTGTTTTTCTGAGGAGCTAATTGATTAGTGACAGTCAAAAAAGCTAAGTATGGTTGACCAGAATTTACATAAATTTGTGTAATCTAAGTGAACGTTTTGTTTTTTCGTTTTTAACTATATAGCAAAAATTTTAAATCTAAAATAATATTTTCAGCAATTATTAATATTTTGTAGAATTTTAGTTAGTTTAGCTTTATAGCCTTACATTTGAAGATGCTTTCTAAAAAATACAACTTAAAATAATTTATAACTTTTTTAAATTGATTTTAAAATTTAATAACTGAGAGAATGGAATTATATAATGTAACAAAGGTAACTCAATAATTTATGTCATTTATACCCTTCCATAAAAATAAAAAAACAGGTATTTACACACAAAAAATAAGTTTGAATTATTCTAAAAATCTTAATGCGTGAAGATTTGCATTAAACTTTTCAATTTTCAATTAGTAAATATAGTCTTCACCTATTAACTTAATAACTTAATGGGATTGGTGATTGAAAGAATTTTAAAAAGATTTTTGAAACTTTTTAAATTATTATACTTAAAAAATAAAAATGAAAACAATTCTTATAAAAATTCATTATTCATCGAAAAACATTTTCTCTTCAGACTATGATATCCTTAATATATATTGTTTATAAAAAAGCAATTAAAATTTTATCTAAATAAAAAATAGCACAGTTCTATTGCACTTCTTTTTCACTATTCGGAGCATATTTTCTGAAAAGGAGCAACTGTTTGAAAAAAAAAATAGGTGATTTACATTTACCAAGGAGTCCTGCATTTAAGTAATAAAACAAAGTTTAGGCACAGTGGACAATTTCTAGAAAAAAAATATTTTTTTTTACCAAAGTTTTAGTATAAATAAAGATTTCAAAAATAATTTTTGTCATTTGTGAATACGTCATGAAAGTTTCATCAAAATCTGACTATTATTTGATTTTTGCAACAATTTTCAAATTAATGTGTTTTTCATCGACAAAAAAATGAGCTGTGTAGTAAATTCTAGTTAAAATCTCGTCACTCGCTGACGAAAATAAAAAAAAGAACAAGATTTTTAATCAAAATTTCGAATCTGTTAGAAAGGATTAAAAAATTTAATAAAATAAGATCTTTCCTCTTAATAATAATATAAACATTTTAAAACTTTGTTTTTATTAAGTTTGGGGCTTTTTAACATTAAGTTATGCCGTTTTTTTCAGTGAACAAGTGGAGGTACCTACAGGACTGATTAATTCGTGCATGCAAGATGTCGTGAAGAAAGTTCTTTCTTAGATATTAAAGAAATTGTCTCAATAGTCATGTTAGAAGAGTTCCTGAAAAGGAAATAATATGTTTGTACTGAATAGTAGTGAATATTGTAATTGCCATTGCCACATGAAACATGCGTGAGAGAACTAACAACTGCGGGTATAAAAGGTTTTATTTCCTTTACAGTACTTGTGCAGCTGTGAAAACTGCAATTAAGACAAACAAATAACATGAGAACATGGAGGAAGAATGTACACAAGCATAGATAATTACAAACTTCGAAGAAATAAGAAAACAATGAAATTTACATAAATAGTTGTAACAAAACAAGGGAAATTATAACAAGTGTTTAAATCAGCAAGAATCGTTTGAATCGCCAAAGCAATACATTTTTCCAAATTAAGGAAGAGTCTAAAAGCAATAAAAACTTTAGAAGAATTAAATTTCATTAACTATAAAATTTGTCTAGGGTTTGCTGAAAATTGAATGGAAAAAATGTTAATTACTTCGTTGGCATCTCGTGTGGTCTATGGCAATTGGGTTACTCCCTAACAGTACCGAAAACGAATCTGCTGCCACTGGAGATAACAAATTTACATCTGACCTCTTAGAAGGTCTCAATCCAAAAGACTGTTAAGGGGGTTTCTATTTCTTACGCAGAGACCAAAATCCTATATTTTAGAAAAGGTTGCCGTAAAAACAGCTTATTTGTTATATTTTTACTTACTTATTCTAACTTTACTGTTTTGTCTCATACTTCTCATTTAGAACTCATTATTGTTTTACGTTATCCTAAAATATAAGGAACTATATTTTCTGGCCACATTGTCCTAAGGGGTGACAAGGCCGCCGGTCAAGAATACAGAGCTCACTTCGGCGAGAAAACGAACCTGCTGATTTTTACATTGGGTTTGCTAGCAAATGGTGCCTGGCGGCAGCTACAAATATAGTTATACATCTATTGAAATATACTTATATGATAGAGAGAAACATTTTTGATGTAGCTAATTGCTGAATGCAATTAGCGCAGTATGTGAGTTGGAAAGGAACGAACGACATTCGGACTGTATGCCCCGAAAAGCAGCACATGTGGAAATCAGTTTATATATTTCTAAATAAAACGCGGGAAAAAAGAAAGTTTCACGTGCGGTCCTCACGTAAGAGTATGTGGGTATATGTGTATGAACGTGTGTGCATGGCGATATGTATGTAAGTATGTACGTGCATTTTGTCTTAGAGTGACCTCTACTCTTTTCTCTGCCTTTATAGTAAAAAATTTCGATCTTATATATCACAAATGAGAATCAAAATTGACCCGTAAACCAATTCCTTAGGGATCCTGTATTTTTTCTCCCTACTGGTTAAAAATCAAGTGTCACTATCCAAATAAACCGCCCCCATTTTCAATTGAAATTTGAAAACAAAGGCTGGACTCAACTTATAAAGATTTGCGGCACAATGTTTAAACCAACTGACACCAAGAGTAGAACTACTTTTTCTTCAAATTTTTACATATCAATTTTCATGTTTTCTTTCACTCACGCATTTACGCATCGTTCATTCAGTAATAAATTTGAACACTTTCGGCTACTGGCGTGTATTTACATATTTACATCGTATAGACGTAATCGGATGTTTAACCGTACTGATCAGCTGAGATGCAGCATAACAGAACTGTCTGCGGATGATTATATATATATATATATATATATATATATATTTTTTTTTTTTTTTTTTTTTTTTTTTCGGAGATTAACGAAATGGAATTAACAAACGGCATATTTAATTTACTTATTTATTTGAACATTATTTTTAATCTATAACTCATATATGAGTAGTTATTCTTTTTTTAATTAAACCGTATATATATATATATATATATATATATATATATATATATATATATATATATACAAATGAATAAAGAACGAAAAATATTAACGTTCAAAACATTAATTTAAAACAGTGCTCAATATAGAAATGGAGCTATGAATATTTATTATAAATTTTACTTTAGAACATGTTCAAATTACAATCTACTACGAAGTGTACATTTTGTTTCGACATTGAAAGGATAATGTCTCATCAGGTAGTAAACGCTATTTTTGAAAAGAAATGAAAATTTCCTTCTTTATATTGGTAAACTTTTGTGTGCGATGTAAAGGGTGTAGGGAAAATGAGAAATCAGAACGGAGAATTGTAAAAGGAACATTGAGGAAATAAAAAACAAAAGGAGGAAAACGGGAGAGAAGGAGAGAAAACTAAAGTGGCATGATTAAAGGCTCAAATAAAGACGCCAGGTTTTAAGTAAGAAGTAAAATATAGTCATATACAACCTTTGATGACTCGGTGTCGGAGGTTAACAAAGAGGAAGAAGTAAGAAAATGCATATGGATGCGAAGAAGAGAGAGGTGTGGGAGACAGCATAATTGGCGAAGGGGTAGGGATTTTGACAGTCTGGCCTGGAATGAATAGTGGATAAAAAAATTGTTTTAGGGAAGTCAGTCAGTTAAGTGCCATACGTGAAACACGCTTGGGCAATCATGTCTCGAAAGAGACATGACTGACTGGGCAGAAGATTATCCCGCAGTAGGTTGCCATTGCTTTCTGCGGTAGACTGGTTGCCGATCAAGGCTATAGAACCCAATCTGTCCTGCTATTTAACCCATAACTGGAAGGAAGAGACGGATTAATACCTTTCCCAAGGGTATTTGCGCGCAAGTGAATGCAATGAATTCAACTGGAATTCGAACTCGGCACCCCGATTTCTCGTTCCGAGCCGATACCCATTGCACCACAACGCACAAAAAGTATAAACTTTTAGCGTTCTTTGAAAAGATGGTGAAATCGTGTACATAGACGTAGCGGTTATTTAAAAGTGTAGGAAAATTTTAAACTTAATTAAAAATTAAAATTATTTTATAAATAATCGAGCAAAACCAACTTGTTCAGAGCTGCGTTGGTTCAGTTTTAATACAACATGGTTCAGTTTTAATACAACATGGTTCAGTTTTAATACACCGAACCCATCTCTCTTAGCGTAACGAGGAAAGTGGAAAGTCGGAATCCCCACGCCTTCCCTACATAAAATTAGAACTCAGGTGTGTTTGTCTTTCAGTCAACTGAGTAATCCAAATGGAGGCTATAGGCTTACGGCCATACCACGCTGAAACACAAATTCTCGTTTGATCACCGAAGTTAAGAAGCGTTGAACCTGGCCAGATGGATGACAGTCCGTAAATATATACTGTAATCTTGAATGTTCGTGTGGTGTAATGGAAAATGGCGTGGAATCAGAAATCGGGGATCTGAGATGGAATTCCAGTTGGGGCTGTTATACTAATTTACGTGCAAATACCCTTGGGAAAGGTATAAATCCATTTCTTCTCACCACCGATCTATGGGTTAATTAGTAAGACTTGTATCAGAAAATTATCATTGTCTCCAAAAAATTCTTACAATTGCAAAATATGTTTCGCTTTTAAATGACTTTAAAAAGGTTTATAAGCCAGAAAAGAAAAATCAATCAACCAATCAATTCGTGCATGCGATATAACGTCCCGTCTGATCCATTGATTTATCAAGGACACTTTACATCTCTTCGAGATATTCAAAATGGCTGAATGTTTACTAAACAGACTTCGCACGAATAGAATAGATACTTTATTTTGGCGTAACGAAATCATTTGCTTTTCTCGCATCATGTCACACAAAACCAAAAAAAAAAAAATAATAAGTATCGGAAATTCGTAGGAAACGCACCTTTAACAAAAAGAATGACGCCATTGTTATTTTATTGTTGTTTTTTTAACGTGCTTTCTTATCTATTTATAGCAAAAAAATCTGGCTTTTTATGATTTTGCTTTCAAGTCGTTACATTAAATGAATGCCTTATTTATAATCTCTTTCTTCCCTTGACATGTTTTTCAAATGTGTTTATCAGAAAGACCGTGAACGAAAACAAATTTAGGGACAGAATTTAAATATAAACGTGTATGGTGGCAAGAAGTCGAGGGGCCTTTACTGTCGATTCACCTACATAACAAGATGTAGGAAGATGAATATATTTACACACACACACACACACACACACACACACACACACACACACACACACAAGAGCGCATACAGATGCAAATATAAATATTATAAGCACGCTGCGTTGTGGTGCAGTGGATATCGGCTCGGGACGAGAAATCGAGAAATCGAGAAATCGAGAAATCGAGGAAACGAGTTCGAATTCGGGTTTAATTCCTTGCATTCACGTACTCGCAAATATCCTTGAGAAAGGTATTGATCCGTCTCTTCCCTCCAGTTATGGGTTAAATAAGAGGACAGATTGGGTGCTATAGTCTTGGCTGGCAACTAGTCTCCCGCAGAAAGTAATGGTAACCTACTGCGGGATAATCTTCTGCCCAGTCAGTCATGTCTCTTTTTTATAATGTTCGGTTATAGTGAAAAGATTAGTTTAGTCAGATTTATTTGTTTATTCTTCTTTATTTTAGAAAACTGAAAATGTCTTCTAGTTTTGTATTCAAAAATATTTTGCTGAGAATATTTTTTTCCTTCAGAAATGTGTTATGGTAATAGTTTTTTTCTTCAAAATGTATTATTGGTAATATTTTTCTTTCAAAAATGTATATATTTCTATAAAAGTTTATTTCTATACTTTCATCGTGTTTTGATCCCACTTTGGGGGTTAACTATTTGCCTATAGCTGGGACCCAAACAGGTGCTACCACTCCGGGTCAGAATGGACCTGGGAACAACAGCAATAAGAGGTGGTTCTATTCTCCTCATAACCTCCCAATTAGAGGTCTTGCTGCCGGATGCAGTTTACAATCATACCCAGGAACCCCAAGAATTGAACTCACACCAACACGATAAAATGTATGCACTTAACCAACGTTTATATTTACTCAATCATTGTATGACAAACCGATTATGTAATATTGAATCCTTAATGTTTGTTTCTTCCTGATAAAAGACTGCTTATATGGTGCTCAGTTGTACGATAGGTCTACTGAGCAGGTTATCAGCCTCGCATAATTCACCAATATTTATCAATAAGGTAATTGAAAATAACCGTTGAATGTGATAGCCGTATTCGTGGATAGCACGTAATCGCATATATATGATAATATAATATTGCATGTGAAAAAAATATATATAATACTATAATATATGAAGAAAAACAAATGTAATTCTAAGTTAGTAAAAATTTTGAAATAAATATTCTTTTTTCAACTCAACTCATATTGCGCAGAATTAATAAAACTACTAGTAATAATTTCTTTCGCTCCGTCGTACTAAACTTAGGATTATATTTTTTCCTTCACATGTAATATTATAGTATTATACGTGGACTAAGCATTGAATGCTATATAAAAAGTCTTTGACCAGGAAACGATAGGCATTAGCTTTAAGGATCAAAAAGTATACGATGATTCGAGACAATGACCAAATTAATGTAAATGTTGTGTGTACAGTTTACCCGATGGATGTGAGTTCGATCTTACCACAAGGAAGAATGAACTGACTGCCTTAGCATGGAGTGGAAAATGGGACTGAATGAAGTGTTAAGTTTGAAATACCAAAAATGTTATCAAATACGGCAGGTACGTGAAAGAGGTCTGAAAATAAAATGTCCGAAAAGATGTGACTAGAAAAAAACAAAATTAAGAAAAAAGTTCGAATAAATCAGTTTATAAAATTTTGAGGTTGTGGACACCATTAGAATTGCGACAGGCAAAATCTAAAAAAATGGCTTGTTAAAATTAAGACTTTGATTTTAACTAAAGCACTACTACTTGGAATAGTCTGGATTCTCAAGAAAGTTTTGTTGACATAGTGGGACATTGATATGAAATAATGATGTGAAGTATTGATTTGAGTTAATGATGTGGTAAAGATGAGGTACCAATGTGTGGTAAAGATGAGGTACCAATGTGTGGTAAAGATGAGGTACCAATGTGTGGTAAAGATGAGGTACCAATGCGTGGTAAAGATGAGGTACCAATGTGTGGTAAAGATGAGGTACCAATGCGTGGTAAAGATGAGGTACCAATGTGTGGTAAAGATGAGGTACCAATGTGTGGTAAAGATGAGGTACCAATGTGTGGTAAAGATGAGGTACCAATGTGTGGTAAAGAGTTAATGAGATGAGGTAACGACGATAATTTTTTTTTTTTTTTAATCATATCACCCCAAGCAAGGCGAAAACGCCACTGATGCGCAGGGGGCTACGTAAGAGTAAAAAGACTGGAAAAGAGAAAAACCGGAAACCACATCCTAAACAGGAAACAAGGGATGAGCCTCTTCACCTGTTCAATAGACGTGGGTGGAGTGTGAACCGGGCGATAGTTTAGTCCGATAATATTGATGTTAGATAATAATGAGGTATTGATCTAAAGTAAGATGAGTTATTGATGTGAGGTAATTATGAGGTATTTATGTGAGGCAATAATAAGGCTTTAATGTGAGGTAATTATGAAGTAATGTGAGGTAATGATGAGCTGGATGTCGGGTGAAGATTTAATGATGTAAGGTAATGACGATATACTGATGTGAGGTAATGATGTGGTATTGATGTGAGGTAATGATGAGCTGTTATGGGTTAAATAATAGGACAGATTGGGTTCTATAGCCTTGGCTGGAAAGCTGTCTTCCGTAGAAAGTAATGGCAATCTACTGCGGGATAATCTTCTGCCCAGTCAGTCATGTCTCTTTCGAGACATGATCACCCAAGCGTGTATCATGTATGGCGCTTAACTGACTGACTGAATATAATAGTTGAGAACATTATTAAGGTTTCTCGTGGGCGTAAAGTGGGGGATCAGTTTTATATTGTTATGAAGTAATAAAGTGATCCCCCACTTATTACTACTTAATAATACTATCTTATGACCATAGTAATGATTTAAGCTATTAAAGAGATATCATTGTGAAGTAATTATGAAGTAATGTGACGTAATGATGAGATTGATGTCAGTTTATGATGAGTTAATTATGTGAGGTAATGACGAGGTAATGATGAAGTATTGATGTAAGGTATTGATATGAGGTAATGAAAAAATAATGACGTAAGGTAATAAAGACGTATTGTTATTAAATAGTGATGAGATATTGATGTTGGGTAATGAGTTATTGATGTGAGGTAATTATGAAGTAATGTGAGGTAATGGTGAGAGTGATGTGTAGTTATGATGAGTTAATCATAAGAGGAATGACGATATACCGGTGTGAGGTGATAATAAAGTATTGACGTGGAGTGATTTTAAGGTATTGATGTGAAGTAATTTGGTATTTTTGAGAGTTAATCATTAGGTAATGATGTGAGATAATGCCGAAGTATTGATGTCCATCAATGACGATTATCCATGGATGTTGTTCATGACCCGCTTATGACCGTTGAATTGTTGCATAAGATTTGCTTGAGGAAAATAAGAGGAAAATAAAAATAATTGCTTATTTTCTATTTTTATTATGTTAGTCCACAACATCAATTGTGGATATTGGAGATTGTGGTGATACCGAGCAAAGTGATGGACCGCATGTTTGCCCTCGGAGGCCCAGAAAGCAAATGACCAAAACTAATCAGAATAAATTTATTTATTTATTGAACTCTTTAAATTTTAAATAAGGGGAAACAAGAGATGAGAACTGCGTTGTGTGGATACTTAAAAGTTGGTGAGACTTGCCAGGTTTGGAAAATTTTTATTTGAAACCTGGCTTTTTAAATCAGCTTGTACATCAACCATTCGCACTGGCTGAAAATACGGTAGGATAGTAGCTAGGGTTAGGGTTTAAAATTTATTTATTTATGGGGTAAATCATTTCTCTCATACGTTCACTGCCAAAGGTTATTTACGAAAACTGACGTCAAATGCCAGCTTTATAATAATAGCCAAGTGAGACAGTAAAATATTTTTCAAATGCTTCCTTCATTGTACATTTTCAATAAAAATTTTTCCATAAAATGTTTGGTTTCTTTTTATATATATATATATATATATATATAAGCGTTTCACCCCGAGCAAGGCATGTCACTGCCACTACTGCGCAGGGGGCTACATAGAGTGGAGAAAGGATGGTTAAATATAGGAAATGTCAAAGGGTGGGTGATAGGCGGGTAGGGATACCGAGAATGGTTAAATATAGGAAATGTCAGAGGGTGGATGATAGGCGGGTAGGGATACCGAGAATGGTTAAATATAGGAAATGTCAAAGGGTGGGTGATAGGCGGGTAGGGATACCGAGAATGGTTAAAATATAGGAAATGTCAGAGGGTGGGTGATAGGCGGGTAGTGATACCGAGAATGGTTAAAATATAGGAAATGTCAGAGGGTGGGTGATAGGCGGGTAGGGATACCGAGAATGGTTAAATATAGGAAATGTCAAAGGGTGGGTGATAGGCGGGTAGGGATACCGAGAATGGTTAAATATAGGAAATGTCAGAGGGTGGGTGATAGGCAGGAAAGGATACCGAGAATGAGGGTTGGGTAGATGAGAGTGTTCTGAGAATAATTGGGAGTTAGTGTGATAGGAGGTGTCTATTGACCCTACATTTAAACACCTGGAGATTGTAGCTGTCGGGAAAGCAGACTTGTGGAAGGGAGTTCCACAGGCGGGAAGCGCGAGAAAAGAAGCTGTTGGAGTAGAATTTACGGTTACATCTTATCTGTTTAACTGTAAAAGGGTGGAACCTAGTTGCTAATCTAGTATCTCGTGTAAATTCGTGCTTAGGCGGCAGCAGTGATCTAAGTTCATCGGAGCAGAAGCCATGAAAGTACTTGTAGAAGAGGCACAGGGAAGCCACATCACGCCGGTGAGAAAGTGGTTGCAGCCTTTGCATGTACGATTTTAAATTCTCAACTTAGAAGCCAGGTACCAGTTATTTACGCTTAATAAAACAACGAAAATCATGGTTGTAGCCTTGCTGGTAAGACTACAAACAACGGTATTATTTGGGATTTGTGTAATAATAAAAACATACAATCACAAGTTAAGTCATTAATTTTGTTTTTTAAATTGAATAAAATATTTTCCTTACTTAATGCTACTTTTGTACCGCATTTCTTGTCTATGTCCTTTCATGGCAAATGCCATTTTGACAGACAGACTCTCTGTTTCAATTTGTAACAAGACAAAACATTATAGATTATGAGTGGGAAAGTTTTATGCCTACCACTAGATCTTATAGTGGTTTATCCGTTCTAGTGAAATGTAGTTGTATGTTGAAACAGATTAACTGAATTTGGCCTCGTTAGCAGATAGCCCACTATAAGTTATAAAACGGGTTATAAAACAAGAAAATCAAATTGAATATAGAAACAACATTCTATATATACACATATGTCAATTACGGTTTTATTGCAAATAATGTCTTTAGGATGGGTCCAAAGGACGTTAAAATGTT
The DNA here is from genome assembly GCA_037127315.1 of Ascarosepion bandense. Taxonomy (NCBI): domain Eukaryota; kingdom Metazoa; phylum Mollusca; class Cephalopoda; order Sepiida; family Sepiidae; genus Ascarosepion; species Ascarosepion bandense. The sequence goes on along the minus strand of JBBBDQ010001062.1, from coordinate 317,942 downwards.
CGTAGCAGTAAATGCCGAAAGAGAGTTTGTGGGTATGTATGTGGGAGCGTTTGTCAGTTAGGAATGTCTTTGATATATCTGCTCCTTTGCTCGGGTAAGTAGCTCAGGGGACAGCGAAGAAGAAGGTGAGAGCGAAAGGTGAGGCGATCATATCGCTTGACGAGGTCAAGGGACGTGCTAATTATGCTCGCACTTTTTCAACTCTGGCGATGCTTTCTGTGTCGGATTTTATTTCGTCTTTGTGGGTCCCAGCAGGTCATTTTGGAATTCACACCCATATTTAATTCTGGGCTTCCCGTTAGATGATAAATAAAATTCGGAATTTGATATTTATTAATTGTTGGTTTTCTGTCGGAAAATATGCGTGGGGCCGAGTGTGCAAAGACCAGTTTTGGTCATTTGCTTTCTGGGCCTCCGAGGGCAAACACCCGGTCCCTCACTTTGCTCGGTATCAACACAATCTCCAATATCCACAATTGATGTTGTTGGCTAACAATTAAAATAGAAAATATGGATTTCATTACAATCTTAGTGTAGCAATTTACTAAGCAAAGCTTAAATGTGGCACAAGGTCGAAAGTCTGGAGCATCCTTGTATTCTAGTTTCTAGTCAAATAAATGATTCTTTCAAGCTGATCACAAGTGGAAGGTGACTGAGAAAATAACTGCTTTGGGAATGATAACAAAGACTTTTGGTCTTTCCATAGTTCTTGTCTCACTTGAACCTTCAGATATTGGAAGCCATCTACATTAAATCCAAACAACCCACACGTAATAAAATCCGGTTTAAATCTGGTCGTAACACATTACATTGCATTTAAATATATGGTTCTGTTAACATTTCGAGCTCTCACGCGGTGTGACGTCATAGAACCGCATTACAAATTTACGAACTGCGTTTGCTATTTGGTAACTGTTATCGTTGCTTAGCAAAGTTTTATGTCAACACAAGATAAAATTGTAGATGTTTTTATGTTAACGTCCTTGTAACCTCTCTGAAAATGGCTCATGTAAGCCGAAAGCTTAAAACCAACTTAATAAAAAAATATCCAAATATTAGAGAATTTTTGTCTTTATTTTCACCTGAAATTAAAGTCAAAATACGATGGCTCAGGATTAAAAATAATAGACATTCATTGTCTCTTCTATATATATATATATATATATATATATATATATATATATATATATATATATATATATATACGAGGTTCGTCTGAAAGGTTCATAGACTGACACTGACAAAAATACTTTCATGGAATGTAAACAAATGAGGTTTATTTTTCAACTTAGTTTCCCTTGCGGTACACATTCTTCTTTCATCGGTTTTACAGTGCGTGAATCTTATCTGTGAAAAAGCATTCTTCCTGTTAGTCAAAAAAGTTATGAACAGCAAATACATCATTAAAACTGTAATACTGGTTCCAAGCCAAGTGATTTTTCATGTTGGAGGAACAGATGATGCTCAGACGAAGACAAATTAGGAGATTAGAGTTCAATCAGTTCAAATCCACAAACACGCACATCATCCATCCAAACCAAGGGGTTGTGTGCTGGAGCATTGTTATTATTAATCAAAGACACCCTTCGTCAGTTTCTTTTTCTAGGCGTTTGATCTTGATAGCCTTTCGTAACACCCTCTGCAGTTTCGTATAGTACTCTCCAAGGATGTGCGTTGTGGTGCAGTGGATATCGGCTCGGAACGACAAATCAGGGTGCCGAGCCTGAATTCTAGTTGAATTCCTTCCATTCACTTACGCTCAAATACCCTTGGGAAAGGTATTAATCCGTCTCTTCCCTCCAGTTATGGGTTAAATAATAGAACAGATTGGGTTCTGTAACCTTGGCTGGCATCCAGTCTACCGTAGAGAGTAATGGCAACCTACTGTGGGATAATCTTCTGCATAGTCAGTCATGTCTCTTTCGAAACATGATTGCCCAAAGCGTGTATCACGTATGGCAATTAACTGACTGACTGAATATACTAGTTGAAAACATTATTAATACTTCTACTGGGCGTAAAGTGGGGGATCAGTTTTATATTGTTATGAAGTAACGAACTGATCCCCCACTTATTACTACTTAATAATATAATACATCTCTTCCCCCTCTAGCTATGAATCAAATAACAGGACAGATTGGGTTCTGTAGCCTTGGCTGGCAACCAGTCTACCGCAGAAAGCAATGGCAACCTACTGCGGGATAATCTTCTGCCTAGTCAGTCATGTCTCTTTCGAGACATGATCGCCCAAGCGTGTATAACGTATGGCATTTAACTGACTGGCTGGCTCTCCATTGATGATGTGGCGCTTTTGATGATATTCATTAAGCACAATGCCTTTTGTACCCAAAAATACTGAGGCCTTGCCTGCAGATGAAACAACCCTAACCTTCTTTGGAGCAGATGAAGAGGGGTATTGCCACTTCATGTATTATTCTTTTGTCCCTTCTCAAAGTGATGAACCCAGCCCTCATCTTGGATTAGGAAACGTTCAAGGAAACCAGCTGGATCTGCCTCAAACAATGTCAGATTTTCCCGTGATGTGATTTGCTTTGTGCGTATTTGATGCCGTGTCAGAAGACGTGGCACTCACCGTGAATAATCCTTCGACAGTCCAAGTTCAACGAGCAGAATATTCTCACAGGACAAGCTAATAGCATTGGCTATTTGATTTATAGTCAATCGCCTGTCATTCATGTGAGAAATACGATCGGTGTTTCCCTCGATGGTGGCAGGACGTCCAGACCTTGGGTGATCTTCAAATCAGTTACCCACTTTTGATGCACTGTTGATGAAGCTGGAACGTTATCCCTTAATATAGCAACTATGTCAGTGTGAATGTCCTTGGTGGTCTAAACTCTTTTTTTCTGCAAATACCTGTTAAAAGCACGTGTGGAAATTTTATTCGTCCTTTCGTTTCTTCGTTTTTTCCTTCTCTCCTTTTCTTGCTGAGGCCGTTGGAAAATTGAAATGTCTCTGCTGTACCACGTGTCGCATATCTCGCCTCTGATTGATTGGCTCCCTTTACCAGAATTTGAAGGAGCGGGAACCATCAGTTTTTTTTGTTTGTTTTTTTTCTTCGACCTGAGCAGTCCAGAAAATTTTAGCTCCGTCAGACCAAAGACGTAAAAAGAAGTCGGAATCTGCTTGTGGGTTTGAGAAGCTCGTTGAAGAAGGAGAAAAAGTGGATCCCTTCGGACGAACAGAGGAGGAATAACAGAGGATGCAACTTCTTCCAGGGGAAGAAAGAGAGTTTATTTCACTAAAAAAGAACTAAGTTTCCCCTGTCAGCCATTAACTCACGAGGTAAAAGAAAACCAAGATTGGATGCAACTTCTTCCAGAGGAAAAAAGAAAGTTTATTTTACTAAAAAAGAACAAAGTTTCCCAGGTCAGCCAATAACCTACGAGGGTTAAAGGAGAAAGAAAAAAGGATATAAAAATAGAGACGTTTTTTCTTCCTGCCTTAAAACAAAAAAGGAACTTTTGAACATTGGACATAATGAAAAAAAGGTAAACAGATTCGCTAATTAAGTGGCTAGAGGGAAACAGCTCTTCCCTAAGTTCTCCCCCTTCGCCGGAAAGAAAGTAAGAGAGAAAATTTCCTAAGGAGGAAAAGGAAAGAAAGAACAGAGGCTTCCGGACTAGCAAGGTATTTGAGAAGGACTTTTAACTTTTTTTTTGTTGTTGTTGTTTGTAGTACCACTTACGCGCAAATACCCTTGGGAAAGGTATTAATCCGTCTCTTCCCTCCAGTTATGGGTTAAATAATAGGACAGATTGGGTTCTATAGCCTTGGTCGGCAACCAGTCTACCGCAGAAAGTAATGGCAACCTACTGCGGGATAATCTTCTGCCCAGTCAGTCATGTTTTTTTCGAAACATGATCGCCCAAGCGTGTATCACGTATGGCACTTAACTGACTGACCAAGACTATAAACTAGCCTTTGCAAACAGACCAGTTTTGCAATCAGCACACAATTCCTCCCTGTTATTAATAAAGTATTATTTTTTCTTTAATTTAAATCTTTTGTTTTATATTGAATTTTGATTTTTTTTCCTTTCCCTTTGTTCACAGCAGTATTTTTTACGAAATCAAAAATTTCTGCACACGATGCCAAATATCTATTTTCAAGAGAAGTCGCTACCAGTTACTTTGGAAGTCTTCTTTGAAAAATCATACGTCAGTTTTTCTGTAAAAGAAACGCTGAATTAATTCATAAAAACATTTGTAATTAATTTCCTACATGCTTTCACAGCTATCGTATCACTCGTTCATAATCAGCCTATGAACTATTTACCTTTACCCCCTCGTATATTATACTTATAACCCTAACCCTAACCCTAACCCTAACCCTAACCCTAACCCTTACACTGTTTATATTGTTCGGATTGTTGTCATCATCTTTGGTGCCATATTCACCTTCAATATCGCCGAAACGCTTAAAGTTTACGAACTCTTCTCCTCGAAGACGCCTTATGCGAATTCAACCAAAACCGGGGAATTTGTAGATCAAGGTCCGAAACTCTGATGTACACAAAAGAAATTTTCGAATCAATGTACAGGGTTCGTCAAAAATCAACGACAAACATAATTTCGGGTGGTCTTTTGTGCACTTTTATGCATTTCTTTAAGATGCTTCACTCAAACTCAACCAAAATCGAGTCACTGGTCGATCAATATCTGATGCCTTGATATGCGAACAAAAATTTCAATTGACACACAGGGTGCAGCAAAAATGAATAGAAAATGTTTCTTTTTGCGATCGTTTATTTCACCGAAACGCTTAGTTATATTCCAACAAAAAATCGGGCCTTTTTCGTAACTCCTACCTTGTGATATACCATAACAATTTCACGTTTTTTACAAGGTGCCACCCGCCCCGACGTTGCAAGGACAAGGCATCCACTTCTTTTGCGTCAAAACGTCATCACATCACATTACAGGTTCCCGTAACAACCGACCTCGTTCTTCCAATTGTACATGCATCATTTCTATTTATTGGCAAAAATTGATCAAGCATGAATCCCGTTTTACAAATACAACAAAAGCCAAGACTTACTTCGCATTTTTTTAACTTACGGGTCACTGCAACGTCGTACTGGAGTTTTTTGAATAATCACTTGACTATTTCAACATATCCACTAAAAAAACCCGACCAACGCCGGGTTATACAGCTAGCCTGTCTATATTTCTGAAATGAGGAATGGTAATTATTTTCACTATTTTCATCGTTTGGACTGTTGTCCTCGTCTTTGTTGCCATATTCACCTTCAACATCTGTCTATATTTCTGAGATGAGGTATTGTAATTAATTACACTATTTCCACTGTTCGGACTGTTGTCCTCATCTTTGTTGCCATATTCACTATGTTTCCGACTTTTTACGCCCCGGCTCTCTTCAAATGATTAAAGTTTCGAACTAAACCCTTTATTTTGTTCACCGAGGTAGATTGTTCTTGTTCGACGGGCCAAGTCGCTTCCAGATGTCTCAGTTGTCTCCCTTTAACGCAGATCTTGAACACACAGCTGTTTGGGCCAAGTCACTGGATTCAACCAACGCTTTTACCCACTGGGTCATGTGTCCTCAAAGAAATAAATGAGGACAACGGTCCGATCAAAATGGAAAATAGTGTCAATAATTACAATGCTTCATTTCAGAAATAGAGACAAATATTTTCAAGGCTTTGTTCCGATTGATCTCTTTGGGCGTTACTCTTTATTTCGGAATTTATATTCTTTCTGCTAATATTTTACTTTCCCTTCAATTGTCTCTCGAGTTTTTTTCTTCACTCACTTTTTCGTTTTCTTTCTTATAAACTTTTCATTATTTTCTTTTTGTCTCGGATGGAACCGCCCAGACCGGAAAAGTTGTTATGAAAAAGAACCCGAAGCAATGTGCGAGTTCCAAATGAAAAGTGTGAGCAACTGACAAATAGAGTCAAAACATGTGTGTGTGTGTGTGTGTGCGTGCGCGCGCGCGCGTGTGTGTGTGTGTGTATGCAGTTGTGCGTGTGTGTGTGTGCGGGTGTCTATCTAAATTTATAAAAGAAAATAATATAAACAGACAAATATAGGAGTGAAAAAACAACTTTTCAAAAATCTCCGATTACGTAATCTTTCTTATTCCATATTATTTACTTTTGCCAAAATTAGAACAAATACAAAAATAAGTTGACCGAATTTCTTAGATGAAGCATTATTATTCTTATTCTTATTCTTATTCCTATTCTTCTTCTTCTTATTATTATTATTATTATTATTATTGAATATTTTCTATCGTTGAATTTTGATGACGTTTTCTCGGGCCGTTTGCGTCTATTTTCAGTCTGTCTGAGAAAAATTAAAGCTGAAAAGATAAACAAAAACAAAAGCAATAAAAATAGGTTGAAAACAAAAACGAGTTAAATATCCAATTATGACGAAAACAAGTGTCATTTTTTTATTATATATATATATATATATATATATATATATATATATTATAATAACAATAAACAAAAACTAAAAATACTCGGAGACATATGCATAAAACAGTTGAAACCTAACCTGAACAAAATTAACTACGAAAACTCCACAAACATTCTCAAATGCCTTTAATAGATGCGCTTGGTTAGCCCAATGGCTTTCCATACTTAACACTTCTCGCTCGCTCCCATTCTCGTGTGGTCATGGTAGATGCCACAAGCTGTAGTGCGTTTTTTGCTTCCAGCATGCAGGCACGTGTTCGCCAATCCTCCACACAAACAAAATAGACGACTACTACTATCGTTCGTCCGGGAACTGCTCGTTACAACCAACACTATTTTCATCTTTGATAATGGCTGATGTAAGCCGAAAGCTCAGAAAGGATTAAATAAAAACATGTATCAATATTGCGATTTTCTTTCCTCTTTCAGCAATAATGCTATTAAGCTTATCAGACGATATGAAAAAAATTATATAAAATAAATAGACAAAATTTGTTTATGTTATTTTATGAAACATGCATCAATATATATACATATATATATATATATATTGTGTGTGTGTGTGTGTGTGTGTGTGTGTGTGTGTGTGTGTGTGTGTGTGTGTGTGTGTGTGTATTAAGACAGCATTTTTTCATTGATACATGTTTCCTTTCTGAGCTTTCGGCTTACATCAGCTATTAACAAAGATGACAATTGTGTTGGTTGTAATAAGCAGTTCGCGGACGAAAGATAGTAATAGTTGTCTATTTTGTTAGTATGGAAGATTGGCGAACACGCGTATTCGTGCTGGAATCGAAAATCGCACTACAGCTTGTGGCGTCTCACATGACCACACGAGAGTGTGGGCGAGAAGTATTAAATATGGAAAACCTTTGGGAAAACCAATCGCTTCTGTTATCTATTATAGGCATATGAGAATGTGTGTGGAGATTTCGTAGTTAATTTTGTTCAGGTTAGGTTTCAATTGTTTATCTATATGGCTTCGAGTATTTTCTGTTTTTGTTTATTGTTTTCATGTTTAAGTATGGTTGTGTTTTCACAATATACTATATATATATATATATATATATATATGTTTTTACATATATATATATATGTTTATATAAATGTTTTCACATATGTGTGTGTGTGTGTGTGTGTGTGTGTGTGTGTGTGTGTGTGTGTGTGTGTGTGTGTGTGTGTGCTGCCATCTTTTTCGGAATAAGAAATCGAAGAATCGTGTTGGAGTTCCAGTGGAATTCGTTGCAGACATCATTGAGAAAGGCATTAGTCCATCTCTTCTCCGTCCGGTTATGGGCTGAATAGCAAGAGAGATTAGGTTCAATAGCCATGGTTAGTAACCAGGCTACCGCAGGAAGAAATGACAACCTACTGCGGGAAAATCTGTCTAGTCAGTAATGAATCGAAAGAGACATAATCGTCCAAGAATGTATCACGTATGTTACTAAACTATATATATATATATATATATATATATATATATATATACTAATAAAAAAATTCAATGTGTTAGTCATAATTAAATTTTTAACTCTCTCTCTCTCTCTCTCTCTCTCTCTCTCTCTCTCTCTCTCTCTCTCTCTCCATATCTAAACTTATTTATAAACGGAACTTTGTCTGTGTGTGCATGTGTGTTTGTGTGTGTTCGTTACCTATAGACTCTGAAACGGTTGAACTGATTTTCTTGAAAATTTACGCAGTTGTACTATAAGCGTCTGCGAGTGTTCTTAGCTAGGTTTTGTGTCGAGGTATCCCCAATAAATATCGATAATCGAAAAAATCGGGTTATAGAAGGAGTAGTCGTATTTAATCAAATTTGATACACTCATAAACAAAGACATAAGAAACGATATTCAGAAGTTTCAAGGTTGCAGTTCTTACAATAGTGCAGAAAATTGATAATATATATATATATAAATGGCAAGTTGTGTGTGTGTGTGTGTGTGTGTGCGTGTGTGTGTGTGTGTGTGTGTGTTTATCTGCCTGTATGTCTGTATTTTTTTCAGCCCTTTTATTTTAGTTTTTGCTTCGGGTTTGGCTCTAAGTAGGTATAATTGTAGTTCTTAGTCTCAGACATGATACCATTTACCCAGAGGAATTATTTAGCCTTCAAAATTCAGTTTAAGACGAAACAACCTTTTTTGATATCGATACCAGGAAATCAAAATTTGACTTACATCCATTCATTTTTCTTTCAGTCTACGGTTTCGCTTTAACTGGAAACAACTATTGCTTTTTAGTCTTTCATACCAACGTCCAAAGAGTCTGAGCTCCAGGATCATGGATTAGTCTCAAGGCTTTCATTACACCCGAACAACGTCGGGCTATACTGCTAGTATATATATATATATATATATATATATATATATATATATATATATATATATATATGCTGTTAAATATTAGAGACAATGAATGTCTATTATGTTTAATCATGAGCCGTTCTAAACGTCGTATTTTTGCTTTAATTTCAGTTGAAAATAAAGACAAAAATTCTCCAACATTTGGATAATTATTTATTGGTTTTCTTCTAAGCTTTCGGCTCACATGAGCCATCTTCAGAGAGGTTGTTTAAACTGAAATATTATAAAATCCACCATCACCGACGATTTTATTTTGTGTTGACATAAAACTCCGCTTGGCAACGGCAATAGTTACCAAAAATAATAAACGCAGTTCTTAAGTTTGCGATGCGGTTTTATGACGTCACACCGCGTGATAGAGCGAAATGACAACAAAACCATGTAGTCAAATACAATGTAATATGTTATTTCCTGTTTTAAAGTTGATTCAATCTACAATGTCTACAAGATGCTCAAAATTTCCTTTTTTAGCACAATCACTAGATTTTCTGATGAGAATGTTTATGACATGATGGAACAACGCCTGAAACGTTCATTTAGCCCATCCATAACTCTTGCTGTATAGCAATATTATGTGAGAAGTAAAATGATATTCATCAGAATTGTATTATTTTATATATGACTGAAGGGTTTTTGTATGCTGTTGGTGGCAATGATGGTTCAACATCCCTGGATAGTTATGAGCGTTATGACCCTTTGACTAAATAAATGGGCTCCAATTGCCAGTATGAAAAAGAAGAGTTGGTGCAGGTGTTACTGTCCTCAATGGAATGGTGTATGCTGTTGGTATGTCAGAATTAATTTCAATTCAATCATTCTAAAAGGCTCATGGCCACATCGTATTGAAATTTATTGGAGTAGATAGACTAAACTATCGCCCGGTTCGCATTCCACCCGCGTCTATTGAACAGGTGAAGAGGCTCATCCCTTGTTCCCTCATGGTGACTTCGCCAAGTAATTGAAAACAATATATAACAAAAAACAATATAAAAAAATAAGTTTATTTTCAGAAACATTATACATATGTTCAAATTAGAAAAACAATAATCAGTTATTTAACAAACCACCAGCCTTAGGCACGATCTGGATGCGGTAACAGAAGCGAGAAGAACCCTGAAAGAAAATGTTCGTTTACGTTGGTTGGGTTTCACGTGCATAATTGTGCAAAGGATTCACGGTGTCTTTGTATAGTGAAGGGATTCGGATCTCGGAGGTCACATATTGGCAGGTGACATGATAGTGAAAATTTTTGATTAGCGAGAGAGCTGAAATACATATGGCTATCCCCCCTCCCCGCCCCGGTCCAGGGCATAATCACCTCTGACCAATACCATTCATCCAGAGGTGATGCAGACAAAAAAAACAGCATGTCATGACATGACCATCACCATCTTCGAGATGGTGTCTATTGTCTCAAACACTGCATGACTTTTATTTCCTGCGTTAAAATGGAAGCTGTTCTGTTAATGCACTTGATATGTGTCTGAAGGAGAAAAGAAATTGTGAACATTTTGCAGACGTCACGTGACAATTTAAAATCCGTTAAATATGTGATCTGAAATATTGTGTTATTTGTATCTCGCAAAATAGGTACTTGGGGTGCTCTCTCTCTCTCTCTCTCTCTCTCTCTCTCTCTCTCTCTCTCTCTCTGTGTGTGTTTAAAATGCCCGATATAACTAAAAATATATCTGCTAAAATAACGATATGAATAAGGACAAAAAGAAAACTTAACTGATGCAAGTGCCTTGACAAATTTTATCAGAAGACCAAAAGCGTTGTCTTTTTTTTTTTTTTTTTGTCTTTAGGTTCTTTTTTGTCTTTATTCATATCGTTCACAGATATATTTTTAGTCACATACACACGCACAAAGATAGATAGATAGATAGATAGATAGATAGATAGATAGATAGATAGATAGATAGATAAAAGATAGAATAAACAGAATAAAATAGATAGATAGATAGAATAAAGCTAGATAGATAGATAGATAGATAGATAGATAGATAGATAGATAGATAGATAGATAGATAGATATAGAATAAAGTAGATAGATAGATAGATAAAAGATAGATAGAATAAAGATAGATAGATAGATAGATAGATAGATAGATAGATAGATAGAATATAGATAGATACGAATAAATGAGATAGATAGAATAAAGATAGATAGATAGAATAGATAGATAGATAGATAGATAGATAGATAGATAGATAGATAGATAGATACGAATAAAATGAGACAGATATGAATAAACTGAGATAGATAGATAGATAGATAGATAGATAGATAGATAGATAGATAGATAGATACGAATAAAATGAGATAGATGATAGATAGATAGATAGATAGATAGATAGATAGATAGATAGATATGAACAAACTGAGATAGATAGATAGATAGATAGATAGATAGATAGATAGATAGATAGATAGATAGAATAAAAGATAGATAGAATAAACGAATAAAATGAGATAGATATGAATAAACTAGATAGATAGATAGATAGATAGATAGATAGATAGATAGATAGATAGATAGATAGATAGATAGATAGATATGAAAGGCAAAGTAGTTGCTGGTATCGGAGTGGATTTTACAACTGATTTCTATGTGTTGCTTTTGATTACTAAGATTGTTGGTGGTTTCTGAATAGATGTTCCAGGCGGAACGGCCCCGTTTGGCAGAACAGAAATCTTTCAACAACCATAGAATTGTTCATGTTCCTTACCACATCCAACTCAACATACTTTGAATGCCTATTATGTTTAATCATGAGCAGTTCTAAACGTTGTATTTTGACTTTAATTTTTTATTAATTTGGTTCTATGCTTTCGGCTCACATGAGCCATCTTCAGAGAGGTTATTAAGACGGTAATACAATAACATCCACCATCACCGACGATTTTATTTTGTGTTGACATAAAACTCCGCTAGTTTTATATAATTAATAAAAAATTATCCAAATGTTGGAGAATTTTTGTCTTTATTTTCAACTGAAATGAAAGCCAAAATACGATGTTTAGAACGGCTCATGATTAAACATAATAGACATTCATTGTCTCTTATATTTAACAGTATATGTTCAGAAAATTATTTGCTGCCTCGATATAATATATATATATATATACTATAATTATTATTATTACTTAGTTTTTTTAATTAAATAAGACCAGTGGATTGTTGCATTAAAAAGTGTTCAATACAATTATATTGTAGAACTTTTGAATATTTTTCATTTGTAAATGAGTTATTACGCGACCTAGGTTTCTACCATCTGGTATCTTCAGGCGATTTACAACAACTATCGTTCATTCAGCAATGTATTTGAACATTCTCGGCTACTGGCGTGTGTTTACATTGTATATAAGACACTAAAGTCCGCCTTCCTCTACCTAGCGCCCATAGCTCAGAGGTAGAATCGCCTACTGATGTCAATTCGGTCGGGTTTCAATCCTGGCTAGAAGCAATCGGATGTCTAACCGTACTGATGAAACAGATCTGTCTGCGGATGACTATATATATATCAGTTAGGTGCCAGAAGTGATACACGGCGATCTTGTCTCGAAAGAGACATGACTAGGCAGAAGATTATCCCGCAGTAGTTTGCCATTGATTTCTGGTTGCCAGCCAAAGCTATAGAACCCAGTCTATCCTATTATTTGACTCATAACTGGAGGGAAGAGGCGGATTTAATACCTTTCTCAAGGGTAAGTGAATGCGAGGAATTCAACTGGAATTTGATCTCGGCTCTCCGATTTGTCATTTCGAGCTGATATTCACTGCACCACCCACGCACATCCACAAACTGTTACATTAGAACATGTATGGAACTACAACAAAATTGTGCATTTTGTTTCAACAAAAACAATGTCTCATCAGGTAGTTAGTTAACTGATGGTAATAAACGCTTTTATTTCAAAAATTTCATTTTATGAAGCGTAACTTCATTTCTTGTCTTTAAACAAAAATCTGTACAAGATAAAAGGGTTTAATAAAGAAACTAAAAAGAGAAGAAAAGGAAAAGAAATAAAGAATTCAAGAAAATCAAAAGAAAAAAGAAAGCATAAGAAATGAACCGAACTTTAGAGAGAATAGAAAGAAAAGGCAAAAAGATGGAAGTAGAAGAAAAAAAAAATGTTCTCATATACAAAAGAAGTGAAAAGTAAAGAAAAAAAAAATGAGAAGAAGTTGAGGAGGGTTAAGCCAGTGAAATATGCTAAAGGAGCGGTCGGCAACCCCCGGTCTGTGGGCCACATCCAGCCCTCGAGTGAATCTTATCCGGCCCGCTACCTTACTCTGGACACGATATAAATATAGATAAACCATACCAAACTGACAGTTGATAGTCTGAATATATTGCGTCGAAATTTTAAAATTTATTTCTTTTTAGCTGGAGAATGTGTTTTACTTTATGGCAGAAGAATATTAGTTGGAGTTAATTGGCTTACAATGCGACGAATCTTTAAAATCCAAATTTCATTTCGAATCCACTGCTGATTTCTACAAAAAATATATATTGTCCAGCGGAAAATATAAAAACATCATGGCTAATGCAAAACTGATGATGTCATTATTTGGAAGTACATATTCTTGTGAACAACTTTTTTTTTCAAAATGAAATATACTAAAAGTCATTTAAGAACAAGATTGTGTGACGAACACCTGGATAATGTTTTGCACATGTCATCAACAAATATTTCACCTGATGTAGAGAAGTTATCGCACAATTATCAGGTTTTCATCAGAAGGTTGGTTGCAGGTTGGAATGTGTGCAATACTGTGGAATAGTGTAAGAATAAAAATTACAGTTGATATTAAAGACACAAAACTTTGTTCGTATGCCTAACAGTCATTTTAAAGTTGAAGCTATTGGGAGCTGGTTAATGATACTTTGATTCGGCCTTGTGTCATGCATAACCGAACTCCCTACAGCTTACAAGATTTATCCAGAATTATCATCAGAAGGTTGAAGTTGGTTGAAATATGTGAATTAGTGGAGAATAGTGGAATAGAGTAAGAATAAAAATATACATTTTGCATTTTAAAATAGAAATTTATTAAAAGGAAAGAATAACAAAAATTCGTAAAATGTTCAATGAGAAAGTTACAGGTATCAAGATTTGTAGAAAATGTTCGTAGTAGTAATTGTTGAAAGAGTATATGCGTACGTACGAATGTATGTATTAGCGTTTGTTTGATAGGAATGTCTTTGAATGGAAAAGAAGAAATAAAATGAATCAGTACACGAGAAAAGAAGGAGAAAGAGAACAAGGTGCGACCTGACCTTATGTCCGGGTCGATTTGAAGTTGAAGTTATATTTTAGTTTTGTCTTTCTCGCTGCTTCCATCTGACTGGCTGGTTCACGCTGTTAGAGGCCATTTTTATAGTCCTTTTGAATTTCGCTAAGTCCCTTTAGTCTTGAAAGTCGCTCCCATTGGTCAAAAATCAATTCAGCACCTACTTGCGAAATCTGGTTTCGACTTTTTCTTTAAGCACATGGTCAAATCTTTTTTTTTTGGGGGGGGGGGGGGGACTAGGATTTCACACGTCATTATGAGTTTTTGTAAAAGTGAAGAAGAAGGTTGATTTTAATTCTTAATTTCTTACCTCTACATAGTAATTATCGAATACAATAATCCAGAATACAATAATCCAGAATACAATAATCCAGAATAGATCACAAATGACAATAAATAAAAAGATAATATAAAATAAGAAGAGAATAAGTTTTGAAGATTTTAGCAAAACTGTAAAGTTAACACTTAATTATGTTTAGAATTTACTACTGTTTCATTTGGTTTAATAATAAATTTACTTTGGTTTAATAATATGTCACTATTTAAAAATTTACTTTGGTTTAATAATATGTCACTATTTAAAAATTTACTTTGGTTTAATAATATGTCACTATTTAAAAACTTAATATTTTCCATTTTCTCTTGCAGACAGAGGAAGCATGGTTCGTTCACCGATCTAGAGATTCTAGCTTGTTTGAGAAAATTTCCATTTAACTTTTGGTGTTTTATTCTCCTTTTTTAACTTTCAAAAAAATTAGAAAGTGAAGTCATATTTCGTTGTCCGTATTAGTGAAGGATGAGAAATGATTATAGAAACGTTTTATAAATTGGTTTATTGTATTCCCAAGATATAATTTTCTACTAATTAGATAGAACACATATACACAAGGGATTTTGTTAAACACTGGTTAGATAAAGGGCATTGGTCAGGATTTCTACAATACATAGGTTATTACTACAGGAAAAATTAAGATCAGCAATAGAATTACGGTGATTATTGTTTTTTTTTTAATCATCTCACCCCAAGCAAGGCATTCCACTGCCACTATTGCGCATGGGGCTACATAGGGGAAGGTAAAGAGAAGGAGTGGTTAGACATAGGGAATGTCAGGAGGAAGGTGACAGATGAGTAAGGATACCGAGGATGAGGGTTGGGCAGATGGGAAGAGTGTTTGATAGAATGGGAGCAGGTTAGTGTGTTAGGAGGTGTCTATTGACCTTACATTTAAACTCCTGGAGATTGTAGCCGTCAGGGAAGCAATCGTTTGGAAGAGAATTCCACAGTCGGAAAGTGCGAGGAAAGAAACTGTTGGAGTAGAAGTTACGGCTGCATTTTATCGGTTTCACTGTAAAAGGGTGGGATCTAGTTGCTAATCTAGTATCTCGTGCAAATTCGTATTTAGGGGGCACCATTGATCTAAGTTCATCGGAGCAGATGCCGTGAAAGTATTTATAGAAGAGACACAGCGAAGCCACGTCTCGCCGGTGGGAGAGAGACTGCAGGCGGTCTGCCAAGTCGGTATCTATCACATTACAGACCCTCCTCTGAACCTTATCTAGAAGCCCGAGGAGAACAGCAGAGGAACCCGACCAGATATGGCAGCAGTATTCAATGCACGGGCGGATGGTAGATTTATAAATGTGCAGGATAGATTTAGACGGAAAAAACTTCCGGGCCCTACACAGAGAACCGACTTTCATAGCAGCGGATTTAGCAATGGATTCGATATAGTCATTCCACTTGAGGTCCGCTGAAAGTGTGAGACCAAGGAGGCGTAGTGTTTTACTCTCTGGGAGGCAAGCCTGGTCCATGCTAATGGGAGGTAGGTGAGATTGTCGATGATGGTTAATTGAGAGTAGCTTCGTTTTAGAAGCATTAAAATTTACTAGCCATTTCTTACCCCAGTCCAATATGGATTGGAGGTCTTTTTCAATCTCGGCTGCGAGTTTAGCTTTGACGCCTACACCAGATTTTTGTTGGAGGCGAGAGTAAACTGTGGTGTCATCGGCGTACAAACCTATTTGGGCTCTTATGGAATCAGGGAGATCATTAATGTATATAATATATACATTATATTTATATATAAATTCAAAATGTTATTGTTATGTAATCTAATTATTTTCTCTAAATTATTAGTGCAACTAGAACTAAGTTTTAGAGTGTTCCGACTGAAAATTTTACTTAACGCTTTATTTTTAGGAAAAAAAATTTCGAGACAAGATTATCCAAGCGTGTATCACCTATGACACTTAACTGACTGAATCATTAGAGGACTAGCAATAAAGTTTTCATCTTTTTGACATTGACAGTGAGATGATTTAAAAAAAAAAAATCAGATTTGTATGTTTACAAATCAAAACTTCTATTAAAATTTTGTGCACCAACATCACTACTCGCAACAAAACAAACCAAACCTTCCAAACAAAAATCAAATCAATGTGAAGCATTGGAACATCACAAAATGTTAATACCAACCGCTGATCTTCCTCTTTCTACACTAACAACATAATTTCCAGAGCGTGTTATATTCTGACCCACTAGAAAATGATGCAGCACCCTGATGACACAGTACTTCACAAAAGTACGTTTTCGTCGACATGTTTAAAAACACACATCCTAACTACATTATATTTAGTCCACGAAAGACAAAACGAACATACGCAAATTTTATGGACATATGGACAGAATAAAATACTCCTTATCTGGAGGTGAGTCTTGCGAGTTACCCTACTTAATTTTACTGAAAAACCGCTGCTAGGGGACGCTCCTTAAGCCTATAAATAGGCAATTATATTCTCTGTCATTCTCTTTTTAGAATTCCGGCTATAATATTAATTTTATGTTATGAATTTATTATTCAGACTCACATTCGAGTCTGCAATAATTGTTAGGCGAAAAATATACCAGGAGACACGTGTTTCCTACAACAAACATTCCGGTAATACACTTCAGAGGGAAATAAAATAATCTTGATAATAAACGTTTCTTTAAAGTCGTCGTTAATAACTCAGACAAACTTTGGTTTATGACTTTTAGTTTTAGTCTAACGGTGAGAATTGTCCGGACTGTGAGCAGTGTATCATTCTAATTTGAATATTCAAGTCTTATTTTAAAACTACTGTAGAAATAAGAAAAGAAAAGAAAGCTAAAAGAAGATAGACGCTATATTAATAAAGACGAAAAAAATACAAAGCCTCATCGAACTGAATTTTCTTAAACAAGAGAAAAAATGCTAAAATGTCTGCATCATGACTGAGATATTTACATATTTCTCATCGATTGTCGACATTGCAGACCCTTCCCACTTGAATGTTTGGTGTGCCACAGTCTTCCTACTAACTTCATGCCTTCTTAAATTAAACAGAATAGGACGAAATTAGTTTTTAAATTCCACGCTTTTGTTAAATGATTCCGTATAAAAATGTACTTTTGAAAATAAAAGCATTGAAAAACAAACATTTCTTCGCCGTTATTAACATTCAATTTTGCGTTGTATATATTCTGAAAATATAGTCAAATTCTTGGTAGGAATTTTCAAAACTTCTTCAATCTCCTTTGGTTCCGTCCATAGATTCTACTTCAAAATAGTTAGACATACGACAAGTTAGAGACAATAAAATAAAAAAAGTACCCAATATCAATGTTCTTTCAGTGATCGGTAATAAAATCATTAGGGGGGGGGGTCACAGTAAAATCACAATTTGGGATAGGACAAAAAGCTACAGGGAACAAGTCACAACTTGGTTTTGCTTGTGTGATGTTTAGTATAACCTGAACCTACTGTAGCAGATTTTTTGAACCCAGCATATTTACTGTCAATTTCCATGGCAAAAAACGTAAAAATTATTTTTCACTAAAAAATCATAAATTTCCAGTATTCACGTTGTCTTCAGGGTTAGTGTTAGAGATAAGAGGGTTAGGGTTCAGTTAGTTAAGTGCCATACGTGATTCACGTTTTGGGCGATCATGTCTCGAAAGAGACATGACTGACAGAGTAGAAGATTGCCATTAACAGTAGGTTGCCATTGCTTTCTGCGGCAGACAAGGCTATAGAACCCAATCTGTCCTGTTATTTAACCCATAACTGGAGGGAAGAGACGGATAAATTAATACTTTTCCCAGGGGTATTCGTGCGTATTCTCAACTAAAATTTGAACTCGGCTCCCCGATTTGTCGTTCCGAGCCGATATTCACTGCACCACAACGCACATCCGCTCTGGGTTAGGGTTAGGGTTAGGGTTAGGGTTAAAAAAAAACGAGCCTAATAAAGAAAGACGCTGTTTTGTTTTTTGTTTTTTTGTTTGTTTTGTTTTTTCCTGTGATCTTTTTTTTTTTTCTTTTTTTTCTTTTTTTACCTGTATTCGCAATTTCGTAACTGTAAATGAATATCTTAATAATAATCTCTCCAGTCATGGTGTAAAAATACGTTTTCACGACAGATTAAAAATCTGGGTACCTAACGAAGCCCTTCAGTTTTAAACTCTTCAGTGACAAAGAATGTCCTTCCTATTGTTATTTACTTTTAACTGTGACGTATAAATTTATTTATTTATCATTTGTAACTACTGAACCAAGTCCCACCTAATTTTTATTTAATTTTATCTTAAATTTCTCCCTATGCGATGATATTAGCAACGAAATTTAATGAAGCTTAAAATTCTTCGTCAGACCACAAAACCTTTCCCCGATTTCTCAAGTTTTAACTCCTTTCTCACATTTCATCTTGTTTTCCTCTTTGCCAATTGGATGGAAATCGGAAGTGTTTACGTCATCATCGGAGACAATTCTTGCTTTTTAAAAACACATGCGTCATTTCGGGGATTTTATTTACATATGCGCATGGGCATTAAGAAAAGAAAAGTCAAGTGGCTCAATGAATAGCTATAAAAGACGCCACGGTTGGCGCTGATCGTCATACAAGCTAGAAGAGAGATTACTTTGAAAGGTAAGCATGTCTATATTCCTTCTCTATCTATTCTTCTCTCTCGCTCTCCCTCCCCCCTCTCTCTCTCTTTCATTCACTCTCAACCACCAAAGCCACATGGAAGAAGAGAAAAATATTTCAACTGGAAATATCTACTTTTGAATTGATTTTACCTTTTTTTTTATTTAGCCTTGAACACCGATCATTGGCAATGTTCATTACTCTCTCTCTCTATGTGTTTGTGCGTGTATAGGAGATATATATATATATATATATATATATATATATATATATATATATATATATAGTGATGATCATCCACGTATACTGTCTTAATATGTATAGGAAAGAATATTAATAAAAAGTTTTGAATTTAAAAACGTACTTTTTTAAACAGTATTTGTTTATTTTTATTGTTCAAAAAATCACTTGTTTCTGATGAAGGACCGAGGACGGTCTGAAATATAAAAATACAATAAAAATAAACAAATACTGTTTAAAAAAGTACGTTTTTAAATTCAAAACTTTTTATTAATATTCTTTCCTATATATATATATATATATATATATATATATATATATATATATATATATATATATACGGATTTTACGTATTCCGCTATGAAATAGATTAACTCCGACATATTTTTATTTTGTTTAAACAGTATTTTTAATGGATACTCGTATTTGAGTAGAGGCTTTGTTTTTTTGTTTGTTTTTTTTTTTGTTGTTGTTGTTGTTGTTAAATGTGTGAGTAGTAAAGTTTGCACGAAAATTTGGTCAAATGATAAAATAAATATAAGACAATTTGGAAAAAGTATCTATTATTAACATATTTTTCTGATGAACCAGCGTCATCAGAGATTTCAACTTTTTCTGAAGGTGCCGCTGAATCGGCGAAACATGTCAAAAAAAAAAAAGAGATACCTCCACGAATTCGCTGAGAAAAATTATGATGAAAAAACTCCAAACTTAAATAGAAAACAGAGTGTTATTGTCAAAATGTTTGTTATTATTATTAAGAGGAAAGACAAAAGTACTTTTTTTATTATTTTATTAATTTTTTAAATCCTTTTTGATCCGTTGTTGACTTGCCTAGATTTAAAGTTATATTGTATAATATTTTTGCACATCTTTTCCGATAATAAATAAAAAATAACACTTGTCGGGTTAATGCAACTTTCAGGATTTATTCACTAATGAATTATTTTTGCAATTTTTATTTTTAGAAAATCTTAAAAAAATATATTTTTTTTACATTTGTTACCATTTACTTAATTTCATGAAATTTCAAGAAATTTAATTCTGATCACATTTTTTTTTTTTAACAGTTACATGTTTTCTAAAAATCTGTTCCGAATAGTAAAAAAATCAAAAATATAATAAAACTATAACTATGACATTAAGTTTTTCATTGCTTTTATAAAAAATATTAAGGACATTTTAGTCGTAAAAAAATTCGATGAATGATGATTTTTGCAAGAAATGTTTTCATTTTTTTAATAAATAGATGATTTTCCAAAAAATGTGTGTGCGTGTATGTGCGTATATGCGCGCGTGTGTGTGTGTGGAAGACAAACAAAATTTAATTTTTTTATTATTTATTTTTCCTACGTTTTAGACATTTTCTATTATTTCCAGCGAGGATTTCTAATTTTCCAATCACTCCAGAGCGCTTTCGGTTATGCAAAGAAATTTTTTTTTTTTTTTTTTTTTTTTTTTGCAGATTCATAACATTTTGTTGTCCGTGTTTCTTTGATGATTTTTAAAGTATCACAACTTCATATAACGCTGATAAAAGGTCATGTCGGTCTTGTTTTGTTTTTCAATCATCGCGTTTTCATTCGTCGGTTTGTCGTGGCTTCTTGTCGTGTCGTTTTTTCTTTTTGTTTTCGTTTTTACTTTTAATTTTTAATTGGTATTCAGTTTAACAACTTTCAAAAAATGACACGACAATCACCGACGCATAAACACACGACACTTGGAAATCTACCAAAGAAAACGCAAACCTCACACATATACATAACAGTTGAGTAAAACACAACCTTATCAGCACAGGATTAACAATAACATTCTTTCATAATGACATATGAAAGCTGAAAATGGTCGGAAAACATTGCACAATTTCGACACAAATACTCCATGGAAACTAGAAAAATATTCCAAACCATATAGAAATTTTTTTAAAAAAAAACTTAAGAAACTTCGTTTTTGTCTTACTCTTCTTCACTTGAATAAAAAAAAAAATGAGTCTATATACACCTAGTCCTGCGAATTATAAGTGAACTATTTTATTTTATTAATCAGTAATATTTCTTTTAATCATTTCACCCCAAATAAGGCGGTAAAACCTCTAAGATGCAGGGTGGTTTACTGATGCTGTAAGAGTAAGACTATATATATATATATTCCAACGGTCTGAATGAGATGACATTATCGAAATAAATCTGCCTAACCATGTGTTGAGTTTTCTTCTCAATATATATATATATATATATATATATATATATATATATATATATATATATAAACTTAAATGGAACTTTGTCTCTGTGTGTGTACCTATAGACTCCGAAACGGCTGAACCGATTTTCTGAAAAATTTACACAGTTGTACTATAAGCATCTGCGAGTGTTCTTAGCTAGGTTTTGTGTCGAGGTACCCCCGATAAATATCGAAAATCGAAAATCGAAAAAATCGGGTTATAGAAGGAGTGGTCCGATTTTAATCAAATTTGATAAACTCATAGACAAAGACATAAGAAACGATATTCAGTAGTTTCAAGGTTGCAGTTCTTACAATAGTGCAGAAAATCGATAATATATATATATATAAAAGGTAAGATGTTTTTGTGTGTGTCTGTTTATTTGTCTGTATGTCCTTTATACAAATCCACAATTTTTATCCGATTCTCATCAAACTTCACACAAATATTCTTTAGGCTGAGTCTGAGCTCCAAGACCATGGATTAGTTTTAAAGCTTCCATTACACCCGAGCAACGCCGGGCTATACTGCTAGTATATATATTAAAAACAGAAATAGTGGTTGTTCCAACGAGGGAAATTAGTATAGAAGAAAAAGTACGAGAAGCCATGAACGTTTTGTTTAAAGTGTTGATTTATTGTTATCATTATTAATATTATTATTACTTGCTTTTTATATGGTATAAGTTTCCATAATGGTATTTGTGTCGCTACACGTGTTTCGAGTTTAAAGTTGACTCTCTTCAGACGAATAACGTCGAGATCCGTTTGCTTTTCTGATGGCCAATGTATCGTGTATAAATAGAAAGTCAAGTGGTAAGTACGTCAGAAAGTTCATATGCGTGCGTGCATGCGTGTTTTTTTTTTTGTTTTTTTTTTCACACTCTCACTTTAAGTTACTTCTGATCGTAAAAATTTTTTCATTGACTTGCAAAATTTTATTTCGTTTTTATATTTCAAAATTGTTTTCAGTGATTTTGATTCAACTCTATAGGTCATCTAGCTCTTTTTGTTGTTTCGGAGATACTATTTGAATTTAGTGTGTGTGTGTGTGTGTGTGTGTGTGTGCGCGCGCGCGCGCGTTTTCGCGTTTGAATTTCGTGTGTCTGTGTGTGTGTCTTAAGTTTTTCATGTTGTTTTGGAAGGCTTGTATTTTTTTTATAAATATTTCTTCCTGCATCATGAGTGTGTCATAATCTAATGCCTATCTACCAAAATGCAGATTATGACACACTCATAAAATTTCGCAAGTCAGTGAAAAAAGTTTTACGATCAACGAAGGTGACAGAAGTAGTTTAACGTGCGAGTGTGAAAAAAAAAAACAAAAAAACACGCACGCATATGAACTCTCTGACCTGCTTACCACTTGACTTATCTATTTATACACGGTACATTGGCCATCAGAAAAGCAAACGGATCTCAACATATGAAGTCACAAGTTTATTCGCCTGAAGAGAGTCGACTTTAGACTCGAAACACGCGTAGCGACACAAATATCATTATGGACACTTAATATATCATACAAAAAACAACTAATAATTATATTTACGGCTTCTCGTACTTTTTCTCATATATATATATATATATATATATATATATATATATATATATATATATCCTCCCTCCAGCTATGGATCCAATAGTAAGAGCTACACTTTTGAAAAATAATTGTTATTCTAAAAAAAACTGTTAATGAAATCCAAACATGTTTCAGCTTTGAATAAACAACAAAGGGTTAAAAAAAGTGGGGAAAAAAAAAATCAATCAGTCACATTTGGCTATTTATTTGTGAACGTCATTCGTAATATTAAACGAATAAAATATAATTACTGTTGCTTGGTCGGTGATGCTTGTGGCAGCACACTCATAATGCAGGCAGGTAAAAAAATTTAATTTGTATATTTATAAGATCCGCGATGTCAAAATTTCGATCCAAGAATAAAGGAGACATTTGTGCCAGACCAAGAGTTAAAGCAAAAGTCTCTCTTTTTTTTAAAGTACCGGGTTGCTTATATTCATTACATACATCCATTAAACGAAAGACGGGAAAATCTCTGACTTGAAAACAACTTTTCTTTTTTAAGCGATAGCCTTGATGTAGCCTTTGAAAGTAAATCTCTGACTTCATTTAAAACTAATGGATATTCAAGAAATGTACGCAGTGGATTTAATCTTCTTTGCTACAAATCATTTTTCCTTCCTTTCTTTTTTTCTTTTCTTCTTTCTTTTTCTTTAAACTCTTCAAACTTTATTTCGTCTCTTTTTCTTCTCTGAAAAACACTTTTTCTTTCGATACTTCTTCAGGCTTTTCTTCTTCGTCATCGTCTTCTTCTACTTCAAATCCTTCTTTCCTTCGTCGTGTTCTTTAGAATCTCCTCCCTGAAATACCGCGTCGTGATTTTTAGCCAAGCTTACGAAATGGTCTTTAACGACTATTTTTAAAAAATACTCGTAAGAGACCCTACCGCACCCCATCCGACGTAAATCAATAGTTTGATAGTTAAATTTGCAATAGATTCTCTCCCTAAGTGAGTTCTGTCCTTACTCAGTGTCCTCAATTGATAAGGGCTTATTTGGCCTTGTGCCATACTAATTAAATTTACTATCTTAAGCGTCTACCGTAACGCGATATCTGACAAGTTGGTCTTCCGGGCTATTATTTGCATAGTAAATTCGATCCGCACTGGGAGCCCCATTGTTGTGACCCTAAGTAACCAAACCGGAGTAACTATTTCCAATACTTGAAATATTTTTACAAGTATTTTCGAAATAAGTAATAAATAAATTAAATTATTATTACTATTATTAAAATTGAGCCGGTGATGGCTTCAAACTCCGGAAATCATTTTTAACAACTCTCTGTAAAGTCTTAAGACTTCAAACACCATAAGCACCTTCCGCAGTATATTTGCTGTGCCTAAAATGGTTGCTTTTTGGAAAGCTGTTATGCTGGATGCGATTCCGATGGTATCAAGATGTTTCTGGAGATTATTTGGAATCGATATTCCTCTCTAACCGCACTCTGAAGGTGGTATTAAACGGACATGCCTCTCAGAACTATCCTACAAACGCGGGTGTCCCCCAAGGCTCTATCCTAGGTCCTACGCTCTTTCTAATCTACATCAATGATCTCCCCGATGCCATAACATCCCAAGTAAGCATGTACGCCGATGACACCACAGTTTACTCTCGCCTCGATCAAAAATCTGGTGTTGGTGACAAGGCGAACCTCGCTGCCGAGCTTGAAAAGGACCTCCAATCCGTGATGGATTGGGGTAAGAAATGGCTCGTAAAATTCAATTCTTCCAAAAGGAAGCTGCTGTCAATTAACCACCACAGACAACCGCACCTCCCTCCCATTAGTATGGAACAGGCTTGCCTCCCAGAGAGTAAAACACTACGCCTGCTTGGCCTGACACTCTCGGCGGACCTCAAGTGGAATGACTACGTCGAATCCATTGCTAAATCCGCTGCTATGAAAGTCTACTCTCTGTGCAGGGCCGGAAATTCTTTCCGCCTGAATCTACCCTGCACATATATAAATCTACTATCCGCCCGTGTATTGAGTACTGCTGCCACATCTGGTCGGGTGCCCCTGCTATTCTCCTCGGGGTTCTTGACAAAATACAGCGGAGAATCTGTAATGTGATCGATACCAACTTAGCTGACCGCCTGCAGTCACTCTCTCACCGGCGTGACGTGGCTTCCCTGTGCCTCTTCTATAAGTACTTTCACGGCTTCTGCTCGGATGAACTTAAATCACAGGTGCCCTCTAGGTATGAATGTGCACGAGATGCTAGATTGGCAACTAAGTCCCACCCTTTTACAGTGAAACCGACGAAATGTAACCGCAATTTCTACTCCAACAGCTTCTTTTCTCGCACTTCCCGCCTGTGGAATTCCCTTCCGCATGCTTGCTTCCCTGACGGCTACAACCTCCAGGAGTTTAAATATAAGGTCAATAGACACCCCCTAACACACTAACTCGCACCCATTCTCTCCAACACTCTCCCTATGTACCTGGGGAAGCAATCATGCGGAAGGGAATTCCACAGGCGGGAAGTGCGAGAAAAGAAGCTATTGGAGTAGAAATTGCGGTTACATTTCATCGGTTTCGCTGAAAAGGGGTGGGACCTAGCTGCTAATCTAGTATCTCGTGCAAATTCACACCTAGGGGGCACTTTGCGCATCAGTGGTGGTACCGCCTTGCTTGAGGTGAAACGATTAAAAAAAATCCTGTGTTGTACTAGAAATATTTATCGCCAGGCTCTATCTTCTTAATTCTTGTTCTTTTACTTTTTTCTCTTCCTTAATAGTGTTTCTTTTTATATATATATATATATTCTTTAACACTCAATAACTCTTTGCGTCTTTGTGGTTTTGTTGCTTTGCTTGGGGTGAAATGATTAAAAACATCTCCCACTCTACTTAAAAGTTATATACCCGCAATGCAATCCAAGGTATATCCTACACTCATAAGGACTTTTTAGGATCAATTTTATGTATGCTACAATTTGTTCAAGAACTCTGTTTGCCTGAATTGGAAAATTGTCTGGGCGATTCTTCTTTTTCTATGTGCCTTGTCCCATCAGGACGTAGGTGATCATTGCCTTCCACTTTTCCCTACACCTGGTGGCTCTGAGCACGCCTTCTCCTGTTACACCATGCAATCCTCGTTCCGTCATCCACCCGATTAGGCCCTTAAAATATGTTATCCGCTGCTCTCCTCTGTCTCTTTTTCCCCTCTATCTGGCCTGTTAGTATCAGATTCTCCAAGCCCTCTTTCCTCATTGCGTGTCCCAGGAACTTCAGCTGACTCTTCCTGATGCTCAGTATTAATTTCCTTTTTGTTTCCATCATTTCCAAGACCTCATCATTGCTCATATGCTTGATCCATGATATTCGCAGCATCCTTCTGTAGAACCACATTCCAGTTGCTTCAAGTTTTTCCTTCATCTTTGATGGTATTGTCCAGCATTCACTGCCATATTGAAGGACGGACAGCACGTAGCAATCCAGTACTCTCTTTGGGCGATTAGTTTTCATTATTCTCTCTGTGCGTATTATAAAATCCCATGCAATTGCTATCGGTCCGATATTTACAACCAGGTCTGGTTGGTGTTCAAAGCAAGTTCTCTTCCTGTAGAATAGGTGCCTCTACTCATTTTAGATAACTAAATTTTAAAATGAATTTTTTAAAATAAAAAATAATTCTTGAAACTTTTCTTTTAATTTCAATTGAAAGCTAAATGATTAAATTGACTATTTCCAATGATTAAAATACTCTGGTGTATTTCAAACAGAAATTATATTGACTAGAATATAAAATTTTCATATTTTTTTATCTTTTAATTTTTCGGCAATTTCTGAGCGATCGACAAATTTGTAAACAAAAGTTAATTCTCGATTTTAAAAATCTTTCAAAAACAAAATATACATCGGTGGCACATTACTTTTGGAAAAATTAACAAATTTAATGTTAAATTAATCTTATTTACACACGTATTATTTATAGTATGAAATTTAGGATAAAACTATTTCTTAAACACAAAGTTAAACTTTCTAATCTTTCCACCGTATTTCAAATGTGTTGACATGCGAGATAAGTAAGTGTATAGCGATTAAAAATTATTTTGTAAGTGGAAGAAAACCAGAAATACATGCCCTCTTAATGTACATACAGAAATTACCATGCAAAAAAACTTCAAATACACAAAAAAATTTAAAATTATTTTAAAAATACGAAGACACGACGATTTGTATTAAGCTTTTCAATTTTCGATTAATAAATATAATCTTCACTGAATAAGTTTAAAAACTAACCACAACAAATCTTTAATTTTTTTATAATATCTTTGAAACTTTATTAATTATAATTAAAATAATTGTTTCAATTTTTTTTAGATTTCTTGCTGATCGGATTTTTTTTATATTCAGATTATAATGTTCTTAATATATATTCTTATTAAAGCAAATAGAAGCTTATCAAATTAAATAATATTATAGTTTTATTGCATTTGTATTTTACTACTGGGATCAGATTTTTGGAAAAAAAGGCAAAATGTTTGAAAAAAATAATAGATGATTTACATTCCCTAATGAATCCTGCGTTTAACTAATAAAATCAATTTTCGCAACAAAATTGAATTTCTTAAAATTTCATGTATTTACGTGGAGGTGGAGTAACAAATATAAAAAAATATATTTTTATCAAGATTATTTAAAAATAATAATTTCAAAAATATTTTATTCATTTATGAATAAGTCCTGAAAGTTTCATTAAATCCGACAATTATTTGATTTTTACAAGAATTTCCAAATTAATGTGTTTGACAAGGGAAAAAAAACTGAGTTATGTAATATTACGTTTTCCATTGTAACACTCTCGTAATGATTCAGTTGCCCGCTAACTCAAATCAAAACAAGATTTTTTACCAAAATTTCGATCATCTTAGAAGGGATTCAAAATTTGAAAAGATAATTTAAAATTACTTTGATCTTTCCTCTTAACATAAACATTTTGATGGAAAACGTTTTTATAAGTTTGGGGACTTTTTTCTTCATACCATGCTGTTTTTTTCAGCGAGTGGAGGTACGTACTGTAGTTTTAGAATTACCAATTCAGATCATCGTCATTATTATTATTATTATTATTGTATCATTTTTCATCATATTTCGATTTCTGCTTTGGTCTCACTACCAACCAAGTCTGCGGGGAGACCTAAGGCAGGTAGTGGCATGTTGTTATGGCTCCATTTCATGTTTTTCTATCTTCCCTATCATCCCCAGCATTACATAGATAAAGTTTTCCTTAGTGTGTGGGCTGTACTTAATAAGACAATTTTTTGTATATCTCTTAAGCTGGGGTTTAAAGGGATTCTTTCAATGTGTTGTTTTGTTCCATTTTTTATCATTCCAAGTGCACTTACTATCACTGGCACGACTCTTGTTTTCAATTTATTATTATGTCATTTTTCATCATATTTCGATTTCTGCTTTGGTCTCACTACCAACCAAGTCTGCGGGGAGACCTAAGGCAGGTAGTGGCGTGTTGTTATGGCTCCATTTCATGTTTTTCTATCTTCCCTATCATCCCCAGCATTACATAGATAAAGTTTTCCTTAGTGTGTGGGCTGTACTTAATAAGACAATTTTTTGTATATCTCTTAAGCTGGGGTTTAAAGGGATTCTTTCAATGTGTTGTTTTGTTCCATTTTTTATCATTCCAAGTGCACTTACTATCACTGGCACGACTCTTGTTTTCAATTTATTATTATGTCATTTTTCATCATATTTCGATTTCTGCTTTGGTCTCACTACCAACCAAGTCTGCGGGGAGACCTAAGGCAGGTAGTGGCGTGTTGTTATGGCTCCATTTCATGTTTTTCTATCTTCCCTATCATCCCCAGCATTACATAGATAAAGTTTTCCTTAGTGTGTGGGCTGTACTTAATAAGACAATTTTTTGTATATCTCTTAAGCTGGGGTTTCCAGGGATTCTTTCAATGTGTTGTTTTGTTCCATTTTTTATCATTCCAAGTGCACCTACTATCACTGGCACAACTCTTGTTTTCAATTTCCACATTTTTTCTATTTCAATTTCCAGGTCTTTATATTTTGACAGTTTTTCAAATTCCTTGATTGCTATGTTACAATCCGCTGGACAAGCCATATCAATTAATAGACAAGTTTTCTCCTTCTGGTTTTTAACAATAATGTCTGGCCTGTTTGCTTCAATTTTTCTGTCTGTGTAGATGGTGTAATCCCATAGAATGGTTACATCTTTATTATTATTATTATTATTATTATTATTATTTTTTTTTTTTTTTTTTAAGAGATAAAATCATGTCAGGATTTTTCTTCACTGTTTCTTGATCTACCACTGAATGTCTTTTTTATGATTTTTTTTAAAAGATTAAAGCTGCCATTTTCCTGTTTGTGTCTTGTTTAACCGAAGATATTTTTTTTACGATTCTTTTGTTCGTTCTCCATTTGGAATTTATGAGATACAAGTTTTCTTTTTCAGGGATTTATCGTTGCATCTTTTAATGCTATACATTTTTAAATTCTTTTTTTTTTAAATTTCTCTAATCGAGATTAGGACAACAATGACTCCATTTTATATCCATTTGTTGAGTAGCTATGAATCAATTCTTCCAACAGGTTTTAATATCTCTATTCTTATTATATCTGATATCTAAAAAGAAATTCAATCTTTATTTAAAGCACCTATCGGATTTGTTGGGTAGGAGATAAAACTTTAATACTTTAAAAACCTTACAAGCATGTTGGTTTTCGATATTTGCGCATTTAATTAGCAATTTCTGTTTTATATATGTTTCATTTGAGACGACTGACGAAGTAGTGCGATTAAACTTTTTACAGTATAACCCGGATATAAGAGTCCTTGATATAAGAGAGATTTTCTCTGGTCCCAAATTAGAGCCTGTGGTAATGTATATAAAATAGACCAAACCCGGATATAAGAGAACATTGGCTGGTCCCGGCAACTCTCTTATATCCGGGTTACATTGTATTTAATTTATCTGCATTCGTATTAGTGTTATCTTTCTTGGTTATAAAGTGTGTAAAAAAATTGTCCAAACGTTCTGTATATCCGACCGCGTTCAGATATTCTCTAAGCTATTATTATTATAATGTATGTTTTTTATGTATGTATCTAGAACTATATGAATGTTTTATTTTACAAACATGGCCAGCACATTGTGGCCGTGTTCATAGTTAATGCTACTGAGTGTTATCTTTTTATTAGTGCTTCGTCTTTGATGAAAATTGTATGTATATATATGTGAGTTTGTATGTATGTGTGTGTGTAAAAATTCACATGTAAATAAAATATATTAAAAAAAAACAAGATGAATTAAGATAAAAAGAAAACCTTTCTTTACCAACGAGTTTCGTTGACTGAGGGACGCTATCAAAGTAAATTTACCCGACTGTCAATACTTTATCAAGATTAAGTTCCTCAGTTGACGAAACACGTCCATAAAGAAAAATATTCCTTTTGTGTATGACTATATATTCGAATAGATATATATACCCACTGTTGGTATGATATATATAATCACTATTAGCATATGTCAGGTTAATAGTATATCATTTGTTTCTAAAAAGGGGATATATATATATATATATATATATATATATATATATATATATATTGTGTGTATTTTGGCAGCATTTTTTCATTAATGCAGGTTTCATTGAATAATATAGACAAGTTCTGTCTATTAATTTTGTGTAGGATCCGTTCAACGACATCACCATCAAGTATATCAGACGGTATGAACGGATCCTACACAAAATTAATAGACAGAACTTGTCTATATTATTCAATGAAACCTGCATTAATATATATATATATATATATATATATATATATATAGAGAGAGAGAGAGAGAGAGAGAGAGAGAGAGAGAGAGCTGTGAATATTTATTATAAATTATATTTTAGAACATGTACAATGTTTTTATATATCCACTACAAATCGTTCATTTGTTCGACATTGAAACTACAATGCCTCATCAGGTGGTGCGGACAGGAATGGAAAGCCTTTTTTCTTATATTTAGTGAGCACAGTTTTTATAATTAATCTAATTTTGTATATTTAACCTTAATTTTGAATTTAGGAAATCGATTTTTTCTATAAAATATACAAAATTAGATTATTTATAAAAACTGTGCTCACCAAATATAAGAAAAGAGACTTTCCATTCCTATACATACCGCCTGATGAGACATTGAAGTCTCAATGTCGAAACAAATGTATTATTTGTAGTGGATATATATAAAAAAAATTATGTACATGGCTGCACCCGGCTGCACCCCTACCGGCTCTTCTAAGAAATCCAAAGGATATAGTCTAGTCACAAGATAATAAAAACTTACATTCTAACTGCTAAGGTTAAATCTGTCTAGAAATCAAAGACTCTCATGAATCAACCACTTTAACAACACTCTCTCCAAAATTCCAACGGTCAGAGACTTGTTCCCCTATCACTAACCCCCACCTACACCCCAAACACAACTGACCAAATATAAGAAAAGAGGCTTGCCATTCTTTTACATACCGCCTGATGAGACATTGAAGTTTCAATGTCGAAACAAATGTACCTTTGTCGTGGATATGTATAAAAACATTATGTACATGTTCTAAAATATAATTTATAATATATATATATATATATATATATATATATATATATATATATATATATATTAATAAAGAAGGAAGAAAATAATTGCAACGCTCAAAACATTTAAAAAGTGCTCAATGTAAAAATAGATCTATGACTATATATGATTGATTATACTTTAGAACTTGTGCAAGCTACAAATTACTACAAAATTGTACATTTTGTTTCGACATTGAAAGAACGATGTCTCATCAGGTAGTTAATAATGATGGTAATAAACGTTTTATTGAAAAAAGTTTTTAAAAAACACCACTTCTTTTTGTTTTTTGGAAATCTTTTTGTACGCGGTAAGAAGATTTTAAAAAAGAGGGGAAAAAAGAAAGAGAGCAGAAAAGAAAAAAGATGAAAAATCAAGGAAGGGAAAGAAAAAGGAAAAGGAACGACGCAGAGGAAACAAAAAACGAGGAAAACAAGAGGGAAAGCACTGATAGGAAGAGCCAATGGAAACGGCTAAGAGAGAGAAATTTCAAATTTAGGCAGGAAGTGAATTGTAGACAGACAGAGATATCGGTTATATGGTGTCTGGGCTCAAATCTTTTTTACATTTAAAAAAACATAACTCTATAACAGAAAAAGGACATGAAGAGGAAAAAGAAAGACACAAAAAAGAAGCAGAAATCAAAGTGGAGAACTAAAAGGAAAAAGTGAGAAAATGCACAGAGGAAAGAAAGAGGAAAGACAGCAAGAACAACTAAGAAATAGAAATTTCGAAATTCAACGTGAATTGCAGACAGATTCAGACATTGGTTATATTGTTTCAAACTAAATCTTTTGGCATGTAAAAAAATGATAAAATCACATACACAAACAGAGAAAATATTTCATAAAACGTAAATTAGAGGAAATTTAAAACATAACACGAAGATATAAATTCATTAGTTCTAATATATTAAATAAGAGAAATAAAATAAATTAAAATTAGAATTTAAATTTAATTTAATTTAATTTTAAAAGAAGTGAGATTAAAATTAATATTAAAATTAAATGTTTTTAAAATTTTCTTACCACGTACAAAATGATTTACAAAAATAAAAGGAAGTGGTGTTTTTTTGTTGTTTTTTTTTTCAAATTCTATCTATCTATCTATCTATCTATCTATCTATCTATCTATCTATCTAATTCTCTTCACACCTATCTATCTCATTCTCTTCATATCTATCTATCTATCTATCTATCTATCTATCTATCTATCTATCTATCTCTGTTTGCTTATATATATTTGTTTATCTCAGTTTGCTTATATCTATCTATCTATCTATCTATCTATCTATCTATCTATCTATCTATCTATCTATCTATTTGTGTCAGTCTATTCATATCTATCTATCTATCTATCTATCTATCTATCTATCTATCTATCTATCTATCTGTGTCAGTCTATTCATATCTATCTATCTATCTATCTGTGTCAGTCTATTCATATCTATCTATCTATCTATCTATCTATCTATCTATCTATCTATCTATCTATCTATCTATCTATCTCTAAACTTATTTATAAATGGAACTTTGTGTGTGTGTGTGTGTGTGTGTGTATCCATTACCTATAGACTCCGAAACAGCTGAACCAATTTTCTTGAGAATTTACACAGTTGTACTATAAGCGTCTGCGAGTGTTCTTAGATAAGTTTTGTGTCGAGATACCTCCGATAAATATCGAAAATCGATACTCGAAAAAATCGGGTTATAGAAGGAGTGGTCCGATTGTAATCAAATTTGATACACTCATAGACAAAGACATAAGAAACGATATTCAGAAGTTTCAAGGTTGCAGTTTTTACAATAGTGCAGAAAATTTTATATCGACACCAGGAAATCAAAATTTGACTTTCATTCATTCATTTTTCTTTCAGTCTACGGTTTCGTTTTAACTGGAAACAACTATTGCTTTTTAGTCTTTCGTGCCAACGTCCAAAGAGTCTGAGCTCAAGGACCATGGATTAGTTTTAAAGCTTTCATTACACCCGAGCAACGCCGGGCTATGCTGCTAGTATATATATAAAGAGCAAGATTCTCAACATTTAAATTGAAATCTTGACTTCCATCTTAATTCGATGTTTGTTAGCCTATTTATTTCAACTTTTAATCGCTTTTTCCCCCTAAAATTTATTCAAACGATTTTCGAAATCCAATGTGCATGTGAATGTTGCCAAAGATTCCAGATTCTTTTCAGCATTAAAGTTTTGACAGTAAATACAATGAATTTCAGACGAATTATTATGTTGTGTTGCTTGGTTTTGTATAATTAGAAGATAACACAAACTTGAATTTATGTCGTTTATTTTTTTTATATATAAAACTTTAAGTTTTTACATCAAGTTAACAACCGTTAATTTTTGTGTGTTGATAATGGAGCAGTCTAGCTGAATTCTCTTCACTCTGGGAGGATAGTAGTCAACGCGCCTATCCCTTCTGGGCTCTCGTGGTCAACTGACAGTGTCTTCATCTTTTCAAATCTCTCCACCAAACTCCGTCCTTCACTCCTACTTCTTACTGCTACTCCTACCAAAAGAAACCGTTAACTTGTTTTGCCGCCAAATTTTGAATTCTTGGCGTCAGTGTGTCTACCTTTTTTCTATTTTTAGCACACTCGCCATTTTATAAACCATAACAATTACATAAAAACAATATTTTTCTCTTTTTGCAGATTTCGATTGTTATTTGGATCGTGTCAACTCTTTCGTACCAAGAACAAAAAAGATGCAGAAATTGTTAATGTTTTTATTAGCAATGGGTAGTATTGCGCTCATCGAAGGCCATGGTCGGCTGAAGGTCCCTCCAGCAAGGACCTCGATGTGGAGAGATGGTTTCCCAACAGTTAAAGACTACAATGACGTAGAACTAAACTGCGGTGGCTTTAATGTAAGAATTATTGTATTTATTTGAATAAATCTATCTATGCAGATATATAAATAAGTGAAACACGGGCTTCATTTGATTACTGAAAGTAACCAAATATAGCGTAAAAATCTAATGCGAGAACTTCAGCGTTTATTGAAATATTATATCTAGTAACTGAATATATATAGCCGAGTGGTTAGAAACGTTCACTTCCTGACCATGAGACTTTGGTTCGAATATCACTATGATATTCGGGTTCGTCAGGTAGTTGACTTCTTAATGTTATCGGTCAGGGGGAGACGATATTGTTATGTCGCCAAGTATAAATGAATAACTCAACAACAGAATCAGAATATAAGTTGTATTCCGCGGAAAGACGGTTAGTATGTACAGAAGTGATTAGTAATATTTACAATAGAAAAGATACAAGAGTCCAATCCGTCGTAAGACGTGTGTATACGTGATTACTTCCGATACGCCACCGGAAGTGTGACTAACTCTTCACTGACTCGCACTGACTCTCAATATCAAGATAGAGATAGTGTGTTAACAGGATTGATGTTGAGGAGTTTGTCACTTAACTGAGCAGAGTCATGTCGACTTCGAAGATTCGTGAAGGCCCCACTATGACGGCCTCACTTGTCAGGGTTTAATTTTAATAGATTTGGAGGTTCTATTCCGGTTAGAACAATCAGATTGTGTTTTCTGATCTGCTGTACCTTCGTAATCACCATTAGAATCATCCAACTCTTTCCAAATCCTCTGCACGGTCCTCAGATGACACCCAAACTCTTTGAAGTGTTTGTATTGGAGCTTCTGGTGCAAATGCCAACCAGTACACCATACCGTTTATAAATTTCTGGCTGAATGAATTGTGTCATGGTGCTTTTTTTCACAGACGATGCCCAACTGACCCTACTTTACTGTGCAGTCGGCAAAATGAAAAACAAACAACGATCATGTGCTAAATTAAAAATATAAGATAGCAACAATTTACCCATCGCCTCCTCTGTGTGTGTGTGTGTGTGTGTGTGTGTGTGTGTGTGTGTGTGTGTGTGTGTGTGTGAAATCCTACTGAATACTAAATGTATAAGACAATTTTGAAAATCATTATTTTACTTTTTATTTAAATAAATCTACAGTGATTATATAGAAAATATAATTAAAAGTTAAATATACAAATTTACATTAATTATAAAGACTCTGCTTAAATGCAAAAATACCCGGCTGCACCCCTAAGAAATCCAAAGGATATAGTCTAGTCACAAGATAATAAAAACTTACATTCTAACTGCTAAGGTTAAATCTGTCTAGAAATCAAAGACTCTCATGAATCAACCACTTTAACAACACTCTCTCCAAAATTCCAACGGTCAGAGACTTGTTCCCCTATCACTAACCCCCACCTACACCCCAAACACAACTGACCAAATATAAGAAAAGAGGCTTGCCATTCTTTTACATACCGCCTGATGAGACATTGAAGTTTCAATGTCGAAACAAATGTACCTTTGTCGTGGATATGTATAAAAACATTATGTACATGTTCTAAAATATAATTTATAATAAATAGAAAATATAATTTATATTAGTTGGACGTTGGCCCAAAATTTCCACTGTTATATTGACATAAACAATCCCTGAAATTGAGCACTTCATCCATAAATATGCGTCGTAGTAGAGTGGAATCGGCTCAGAACGAGAATTCCAGTTGAATTCGTTGCATTCTTATGCCGCAAATACCCTTTGGAAATGTATTAATCTGTTTCTTCTTCCTCCAGCTATGAACAGATTGCGTTCTATAGCCTTGGTTGGCAACAAGTCTACCGCAGAAAGTAGTGGCAACCTACTACAGGAAAATCTTCTTCTTAGTCAGTCATGTTTCTTTTATGACATAATCACCCAAGCGTGTATCACGTATGGCACTTAAATGATTCCATAAACATAGCATACTTTAAAAATATATATATATATATATATATATATATTCTTCATTTTTAAACAAATTATTACGCGACCTAAGTTTCTACCATGTGGTGTCTTATTTGCAATAACTTGAATATCTAAAAGTTCTACAATATAATTGTACTGAACACTTTTTAATACAACAGTGTACTGGTCTACTTTAATTATGACCATAAATAAAATAATTAAACAATCAATATATATATATATATATATATATATATATATATATATATGTATGTATATATGTGTGTGTGTGTGTGTGTGTGTGTGTGTGTGTGTGTGTGTGTGTGTGTGTGTGTGGTGGGCGTGTATTATAAACGATATTTTGGTGAGACTTACACTGGACACGTTCTTTAAAAAACGGCGGTATCTGATGAAACATGTCTAACCAGTAAAATTAGGTTTATAGTCATAAAATAAAAATAATGTTGGATCAAAATCTATTAATTGCTATACAAGTAAGGTTCTATTTGATTGGCTGTCTCTCTCCTTAGCCGAGTAGTCTAGATCAGGCCACACACACACACACACACACACACACACACACACACACACACACACATTTTATGGCTAATATATGAATAATAATAAGATATGAATAGTAATAAGAAATATGAACGTTTATATAAATTGTAATCAAGTCTGCAACCCAATTAAATGAACAATGATGAAAAACCTCGAGTACCAATTTTCTCGGTTTATCATTTTTAGAATAAATGTTCGTCCCACTATGTTAGAGTGGTGACCATGTTAGAGTGGTGACCATGTTAGAGTGGTGACCATGTCATCTAACAAAAACTGTTCCTATAATCAGGAAAGGGCAGAGTTTTATAATAATTTTTATTTAGTTGAACTCGATCTATTCATTTTGATAGTTTGAATAATATCTCATTGCTGTATAGTGTATTGTAGAGTAGAGAGTTGGTTAATGTTTCTTTGATTCGGCCTTGTGTCAGGTTGGTTGTCAGTTGGAATGTGCGGATTAGTGTAGAAGAGTAGAATAATGAAATATACATTTTAAAATGGAAATTTATTAAAAGGAGGAATAACATAAGTTGTACAAGTTAATGTTCAATTAGAAACATTTTTAAGAGGTTAAGGGTAGAGTTCGTACAAAATGTTCGTAGTAGTAGTTGTTGAAATAGATAAGAAAAAGAAAGAGGACAATGTCCGGTCGCTTGAAGTTGAAAGTTACATTTTTGATGTGTGTCTCTCTTTCGCTGCTTCCATGTCTCTGACTCTTGACTGACGTTGTCGTTTATATAGTCCTTTTGAATTTCACAATGGATCGCCAAGTCTTTCCAAGTCTTACAAGTCGCTCCTATTGGTCAAAAATCATTTTAACACCTACTTGCGAAATCTGGTTTCGACTTTTTCGTTAAGCACATGATCAAGCCTTTTTCTATTTGGGAAAAACCAGGATTTCACACGTCGTTGTGAATTTTTGCAAAAGTGAAGAGTTGTTTTAATTAATTTATTATCCGATACAGTATAACCTAACAGAGATGTACACATTAATGAATTCCCCCAGTAGGGCATTTTTCAAGACATTTTGGGTGAACTGATTTTAAAAAAAAGCACCCCATTGTCATAATTTTGTGCTAGACTAAGGTATATGATTTGGTAATTTAATAAAATAATCATGTAACACTCTTCACAACCTTGTGAGGAATAGACCAACATAAGCGTTAACAAACAATAAGAACGCTTTAAATAATACAGTATAACCCTGATATAAGAGAGTTGTCGGGATCGGATAAAAGTTATCTTATATAAGGGTTGGGTCTAGTTTATATACAATACCACAGCCTCTAAATTGGGACCGGAGAAAATTGATCTTATATCCGGGTTTGTCTTATATTAGGGTTTGGTCTATTTTATATACAGTGTAACGCTGATATAAAAGAAACCCGGATATAAGAGCTATTTCCTCTGGTCCTAAATTAGAGCCTGTGGTAATGTATATAAAATAAACCAAACCAGGATATAATATAAACCCGGATATAAGAGCACATATATTCGTGTCCATACAACTCTCTTATATCAGGGTTACACTGTACATTACCACAGGCTCTAAATTGAAAATATTTGACAAAATAATTCTTACCTTTCAGTTACAGTGGGATCAACATGGTGGTAAATGCGGTGTGTGTGGTGATCCCTGGTCAGGACCACGGAAAGATGAAGTGTCAAGTGGGAAATATGCCCTTGGCATTATTACAAGGAACTACACCCAGGGTCAACTAATCGATGTTAAAATAGAGATAACAGCTAATCACGGTGGATGGCACTCTTTTTACTTGTGTCCGGAAAAAGTTCTGACTGAAGAATGTTTCCAAAAATATTTGCTCTCTGATGAAAACGGTCAAACGAAATTGCCTATCAAAAATACAGACTACGTTATTAAATTGAAACTTCAGCTACCGGCTAATCTTACATGTCGGCAGTGCGTTTTAAGATGGAAGTGGGTGTGTGGTGAGTAATACTATTTTTACAATTCCTGTTTTTCTTCTTATTGTAGCACGGCCCAACGACATCAGGCTAGCCTCCCTGAGAGCAAAACACTACGCCTCTTTGGCCTAACACTCTCAGCGGACCTCAAGTGGAATGACTATATCGAATCCATAGCTAAATTCGCTGCTAAGAAGGTCGGTTCACTGTACAGAGTCAGGAAGTTTTTACCGTCTGAATCCATCCTGCACATATATAAATCTACCATCCGCCTGTGTATTGAATACTGCTGCCAAATCTAGTCTTTTCAAAGATAAAAACTATTTTTACAGAGACTTTTTGAAAAGATTCTCTTTAAAGATTTCACTTTCTTTAAAGATCTCTTTAAAAAAAATTAAATCTTCCTAAAACATTTCGTTAAAAAAAAATGTTTTAAGAAGATTTAAAAAAAGAAAAGCGTTAAAAAAATTTCCGCAAGAAAAATTCTTATACAGAAATGACAAATGCATAAAGTAAAATATAATTTACAAAGGAGCTAACGTGGCAGAAAAAAAAACTATATAATCCCAACATTACAAAAACAGTCAATCTTCTACCGATTTAAATACAGTGTAACCCTGATATAGTTGTCGGGACCGGATGAAAATTATCTTATATCCTGTTTTCTCTTATATCCGGTTTTGTCTATTTTATATACATTACCACAGACTCTAATTTGGGACCAGATAAAACCGCTCTTATATCCGGGTTTATCTTATATCGAGATCTCTTATATCCGGGTTATACTGGGAAATAAATTAAAATAAAAAAGGTAGAAAGTATAAATTTCAAAACAAATTAACAAAAAGGTTAAAAAATTTAACGATAAAAAATTGAATTAAATTAATTAAATCAATGTAACAAAAACAATAATAATAATAATAAATTAAAAATATAATAATAATAATAATATACTAAAAATAATAATAATAAAAATATAACAAAAAAACAATAAAAATAATAATAATAAATTAAAAATATAATAATAATAATAATATACTAAAAATAATAATAATAATAATAAAATTATAACAAAAAACAATAAAAATAATAATAATAAATTAAAAATATAAAAATAATAATACATTAAAAATATAAAAATAATAATACATTAAAAATATAAAAATAATAATACATTAAAAATATAAAAATAATAATACATTGAAAATAATAATAAATAACATTATTAATAGTAATATAATAAAAACAAAAATTATAATAAGTAAATAAATAAAAAAAGAAATAAAAAGAGATAACAAAAATAATAAAAAATATTAAATTAAGATACTAAAATAGAAAAATAGATTCAATATAATAAAAGGAACAGAATCGCAATATAGAATTAGATAGAAACGTATATAAATTCTACAAATCAGATAATTTGAATTTATTTTGTGACAACATTTAAGAATCACATCATTCCGTTGTTTTAAAAGCTGGTATTTACCGCAAAATTTAATTATTTTAATGTTTTTATCTAAGCATAGGTTACATTTATTAGGAGTTTGTGATTTACCAACTATCTTCTATTCAATCTATGGAAAAAGTCTTCTATCTTTTACTTTCCAGTAATATTTCGATAAAGCTGTCTGGGATCTAAGGTGGTGGAGATCTAGAGAAATAATAATTATGATTATAAAATCTATTTTCCCAAGGTTCAACAAAAATTCCAAAATATACTTTTTTTCCTTATATTTTTTAGGGAAAATAGTACCTTGCTATATGACATTTTCGGACATGCGTATACCTCTAACTGGACAGTTATCCTTAATTCTCCAATTACAGAGGGGTGGGATTTATATTTATTTGCTTATTATTATAAAAATTGTCAAGTATCTTATTATTATGAGAATTAATAGTGCTGTAGATATTGCTAGTACAGGAATAACTAATTTTAAAAGTTTTTTCTATTAAAGATCTTACTTAGTGGGTTGTAAACATTAAAATGTTTATCAATTAATTTTTAAAAATATTGACCGATATTAATATTAGATAATTGGCAAAGGGGGGGGGGCATAAAACTTTTCTATTACTATTTTTAGACTTTAATATTATCAGTTTCATTGTAGAAAGGTTTTATAGAATAATTTTTGTTTCAACCCATATTTTTGAGAGCATTATTATAAACGATTTAATAATCATCAAATATTTTGCAATTGGAGGATAATTTATTAATCCAAGTGTTAGCTGTAGTGAAAATTTGTTTAATCACTTTGTAGGGATGGTTAGAACTAACAATAATATATATAGAAGACTCACTAATTTTATGATATGGCTTGAAAGTATTATTGGAGAGATTTAAGGCAATATCCAGAAAATTAACTATTTTAAGATTTGAAGAACTATATATTCTTAAACCAAGTAATTTAAAAGCTTTTATAATATTCTTTTGAATTTAAGAGGATAGATTAGGTATGATCATAAGCCCATCAACCCTTTGCAATTCAATTTGTTTTAGTTTAACGATCTTACTAAGAGTGTGCAAAATATAAATACCCACTAAATCTGCAATTTGGACAAAATCAAACGCACCCATAGGGACATCAAAATTGTTGCAGTTACTTTTTACCTAAGTAGAATTATGATTGGATAATACCAATATTCTAGATGCTAAGATATTTTTTTAATCTTCTTTAGTAATATGTACGTATTCTTTAGCAAATTTCAGACTAATCAACAACAGATCCTTAGAAATGGAAGGCTAGAAATTTATAATGTCGAATTGAATTGAAGTAGCCTCATTTTTATTTAATATTATTATAGATGGTGTGGCTGTGAATTTCGTCTGCGTGGTGATTGAAAACCAGTGTGATTTGAGTGAGCGCATTCTGAAAGTTTATTTTTGTTAACATTAACTTAAAACATTATATAATTGAGCGACTTAGATTCTCTTTTCAACATGATTCTCACTGGCAAAAATGTGCTAGCACACACCCTATTTATTTACTTGCTGGTCACGTGATAGGCGCGAGAACATGTTTCCTTAATTTTGGTGGTTCTCTGGTTTGAACACTTGTGCGTAAACGTAAATAAGACCTTGGCAATTATTAACAAACCAAAAATGGTCTATTGTATTTTTAGCTTGGAGCCCAAAAGTGCTTACATAAGCCATTATCAAAGAATGAGCATTTAATATATAGTGAACATAGAACATTTAAGTTATTAACAAAGTGGAATTAAACAAAGAAAATTAAACCAAAGAGACAAGTCCATTTTTAACGTGGCGGATGGCCGCAGACGGTGACAAAATGGTGGTGGTGTGGTTCTTGATCACATGAGGGTATAGTGGCATGAGGGGATTGTTCTGCGAGCTGCTACTACTATGGATAGAGGGGGTAGCGTAGTAACTATGACCTCTCCTGTCGATTACAGGCATTGGAGTATGTTAGTAGAGATGTCGAAATTTATTTTATTTAAGCTAGGTTTAAGCTCAGACCCGATAAAAAAAATCAACAATTACTGCGATTTCTTGTCGTCTTTTAACGATAGCACTATCAAGCTTATCAGATTATACGAAAGGATTCTACACAAAATAAATAAACAAAACTTGTCTATATTATTCAACGAAACCTGTATTAATGAAAAAATGCTGCCAAAATACACACACAATATATATATATTTGTTTGTTCTATTTTACGGCATATCAACTTCAATTGGTTAATGCTGACAATATTTTTACAATAAATTCGAATGTGTACTCTTTCGAAGAAATCAATTTGTAAATCAGGTTTCATTGATATATTTTTGTAAAGAGGGTTTTGTCAAAATCAGATATATTGCTGGTATTTTTTAATATATTGCTGTTAAAATTTTCTTCTCTAAAAAGTATTGCTGGAATTTTTAATATAAAGGTTTACTTTTACACTTTTATAGTTGGTACATATCATTGCATGATAGCATCAAGGTTATTATTTCTAAAGTGATTATCAATAATTTACTGCTATATAGGAGAACTGATATTCAGTACTCTTGTTTTGTACGAATTCTTTCTGTTTCCTAATACTTTACTTAGCTTTTGAAAGTCCTCTTTCGCTATCCTGACGTGCCTTTAGATGTCTATATCACACTTTCCGCCCTCTACTAAAACACTTCTCAGATATTTAAATTTAAATTGTTGTAAAAGATGCTTTTTAGTGACTAAATTCATAAAAAAGGTATATCTTGATTCAGCAGGTCTTGTATAATGAGTGAAATACTAACAAATATATTATTCAGTCAATTTAATTTATTTTCCTTTTTTTAATCATGTCACCTCGAGCAAAGCGTTAACGCCACTGATGTGCAGGGGGCTACATAAGAGTAAGAGAAAACCGGAAACCACATCCTAAACAGGGAACGAGGGGATGAGCCTCTTGACTTGTTCAATAGATGTGGGTGGGTGTGAACCGGGTGATAGATCTATCTACTCCAATTAAAAAAAAACAACAAACAAACAACAAAAAAACAAGAAAAAACAAACAAACAAAACATAGATTGGTGGATTGTTAGGTTTTAACTTAGCATAAATCTCTTTGACTGGACTTTAATTAACTTTTAAAAAATAAAGAAAGAAAACCAATTAAACACGAAAAGTTTAAAATTAAGCAAAAAAAAGTGACTTAGGAATATTTAAAACAAAGTTGATTCCCATCCCAACACGAGGGTACTACCAGGAAGATAAAAATAATTTTTAACTTTTTGGCCACTCCAAGTGGATATTGAGGTGAGGTTGGGTTACTACCAGGAATCCTTATGAGTAAACTAAATTTCTGTCCTTTTCTCTTGTTGACTTGTTATCAACAAAATAAAAATGATTTTGCTTGTATTCTAACAGGAAATCGCTGGGGTTGTGACGATGATGACTACAAAAGATGTTGTCTTGGATGTGGTAAGAGACAAGAACAATTCTATGGCTGTTCCGATATTGCCATTCTGCCAAATGACGCCATTCCACCTCGTACACCTCAGAAACCGTCAACAATGTCAATAATTACAAGTAACACAAAGAAATCAGTTGTAAAAACCACCCCGATGCTAGCAACAACTGTACCTCCTCAAAATGAAAACCCGTGGAAAAAATGTCCTCTTACTATGATATGTACCCCAATTGGGCCCTATGTACCCGGTTCACGTGGTACCATGTGTATAGCAAAATGTGCGCAACCTTATTGTCCAATAAGCTTGTGTCAGTGTTCTTGCCCTTAAAGTGCATTGCTAGGCAATACTTTCCATCCACTTCTATACATTATAAATATTTAAAAAAGATTTATAGAATTATTCGAAATTAATTTTTTTTATTTGAAATTTATTTAATTCATTTTCATTTTATTTTTCTCTGTACATTTGTTATTTATTTTATTTTTATTGGATATAAAACATCTCATATGATCTTTTGTGTAGAACGAGAGACAGAAAGTACTTTATTTTAAATGATATATTAAATAAAACAAAGGAATTACTATCCAAAGAAAGTCAAAGACTGGTTCTTAAGACTATATCAAGTTTGTTACAATGATTTTAAAGATTCGGTATTATACAACATTTGGAAAACTCAGTGACTTTATTTCAAGTTTGACCAACCCTAAGAACAGGGCCGTGCTTAGGGACCCGCAGAACCCGTAATTGTGGAGAGTGCAAGTTCCCTATGGGAAGCCGCAGGGCCCGGGAAGCTGCAGGGCCCGGGAAGCTGCAGGGCCCGGGGAGCCGCAGATCTATTGTAATGAAAAAAAAATAACAAAATAATTGTTAGGATTAACTGGAAAATTATTATCAAGCTTGTATGTTGAAATAGACATCTATCAACCCGTCTCGCTCTTTCTCTCTTTGTATATATATATATATATATATATATATATATATATATATATGTATATATATTTATGATCTTTGATAGAAGCCTTCCGGACCCGAAAAGGCCACAAATCATTTGTAATTAAAAAAAAAATGAACTTGAGAAAG
The DNA here is from genome assembly GCA_037127315.1 of Ascarosepion bandense. NCBI lineage: Eukaryota > Metazoa > Mollusca > Cephalopoda > Sepiida > Sepiidae > Ascarosepion > Ascarosepion bandense. Next base: position 272,947 of record JBBBDQ010001062.1, on the reverse strand, counting down.
AAATAGATTATAGATATCTGTTTCACCATAAAGTAGCTAAAAGTCATGAAAACGTTCGTAATGTATAGCTTCAAAACGACAATTCCGCGATTTCTTCAGTTTTTTCGTGATTCCGAGAGTATGTTATTTTGTTTAGAGTACCATTACTGTGGATGTGCGTTGTGGTACAGTGGATATCGGCTCGGCAACGAGAAACCGGGGAGCCGAGTTCGAATTCCAGTTGAATCCATTGCATCCACTTACGCACAAATACCCTTGGGAAAGGTATTAATCCGTCTATTCCTTCCAGTTATGGGTTAAATAACAGGACAGATTGGGTTCTGTAGCCTTGGTCGGCAACCAGTCTACCGCAGAAAGCAATGGCAACCTACTGCAGGATAATCTTCTGCCCAGTCAGTCATGTCTCGAAAAAGACATGATTGCCCAAGCGTGTTTCACGTATGGCACTTAACTGACTGACTGTGGATTCAGCATGTTCGGGGGGGGGGGGGGGGTCACAAGTTGCATTTAGTGGGTAGAAAGGCCACAAGGCGCATTCTGCGGATGGGGGGCGTGATGTTGCGAAACACGGCACTGCCTAAGGAGAGTTTTTCTTTTAATTATAATTTGTGTCTTAGACTTCCTATTCTCGTTGATTGATAATGAATCCAAAGTAAAGTTATTTAAAAATTATCTTAAGTTGTTTTTCATAGATTATATTGTTTAGTTTAGTCAAAAAAAAAAGTTAATCTTTTTATCATCTTTTCAGAACATAAGTACCTTTGTCTTCATTCAGAAAAGAAAGAAGTCGAGTCAGTCAGTAGATCGACTTAAAAAACAGCTTTCTGCTAACCAGTCTGCAGTTCTCATAATCTGTTTTTCTATCGAAATACTTTAGAGTTTGCTGACACGTTAAAATAAAAGTATTTTTAATTTATGACTGATTTTCATCATTTCATTCTTGCTTTTTATCACATTGTTTTAGATATTCAACCGAAAACGTTGAGGTAAAAAGCAACAATTAAAAAAGTTCGTTATAAATTATTAGTAAAAATAAATTTAAAAAATCCATATTAAAAACAAAAAGATTTAGTCAAACATTTTTCAAAGATACTGTCATGTTTTTCATAAAAATTTTATAGAGAAAGAGGAAAAATAAATAGTCGTTATTTGGATTCAAGAAAAAAATCCGTTACATCATTATGTTCATATTTATACTTTCATCTACAAATAATATTATTCTTAATGCTTCTACATGAAACATCCGCCATTTTTACTTTTTGAACCTCGGTACCAATTCTTTTGTTGATTTTGTATTAACATTTTTTTGACGATTTATTTTTTAAATAATGACTTCTGAAATATCAAATATGAAACGTAATAAAAGATCTTTTTAAAAAATATTGAAGTATTCTCTCTTTGTTTTATTTTACAAACAACTTTACGAAAAATTGGGAGAGTTCAAATATTTTTCAGTACACTATGATCAGTTCTGTGAAAATGGTCAGTTCAAATTCTGGTTGGGACAGCTTTAAATTGCTTTTACTTTAAGACTCTTGGAAAAAAAAAACACGAATCCAATTCTATAATCTTCATAGCCATTTTATCATTTTTCCTTCACTGTCACATCACGACTGAGAATAGCAAATGAGTATACGAGGAAATCCTCCCTCCACACACACACACACACACACACACACAGCACTATCTATCATGATTAATCTATCTGCTAAAAGAATGTTCAGAAAAGTCACTTAGACTGATATCAGAGGGAGACCAACTAATATGAATTTTAAAATTTTGAATCTTTTCTGCTAATTCATCCCAAATAATGTAAAGTTACTTGTGGTGGGTTAGATAAGTAGTAGTAAAGCGTATTGAATCAATCAATCAATCAATCAATCAATCAATCAATCTCTCTCTCTTCTTCTTCTTCTTCTTCTTCTTCTTCTTCTTCTTCTTCTTCTTCTTCTTCTTCTTCTTCCATATTTCTTGTAACCTAGATATAACCCGGACATAGCTTAATGGATCAACTGAAGTCATGCGAAAGTCAACCAATGACTAACGCTCCCACCAAAATCAAGTCAGAAACTCGTAGGCGTTAAGTAAATATAAGAACATCGAACACGTGCATAGCCTCTTTTTCCTCTCTTCAGTTGATCCACGATCGCCCACTCGTGCTAGTGTGGCGTTCGCGGTAACTGTCGGAGATTCAATCAATGCACCAACCAGCCAAAGAAAGATGTGCCTTAATTAATATTCACGAAAAAAATATACAGAAAGCAAATTGAATTAACACACATTTAAATACCGGAACAAATTAGAACAGAGCACATGCAAACAGAAACCTGATACTACTTTCCACCGGATACACACATGTACAAACAATTAGGTTATATTCACATTAATACGCATACACACGGAAAAAAGAAAGTCTTTATAACCTGAACACCGCAATACATATATAATAATGAACATTCACATATAACAGAAGATGTAATCTTATGGAGTCAATAACAAAAACAAAATAATGGGATAGTTTAATAAATCCTGGCCTTTTCTCATTTATTATCAACAACCACTTCCATACCATACTATATCATATACGTTTTATGACCCACTCCGCTCTCCTCGTCTCAGGCTTGCATGCATGTGTGTTGCGTGCGTTAACTGGCCGTAAGTTAGTCGCATCTGAGTTTGCAGCTGTTCGCTTCCCTTCCGTCCTCAGGTGATCGAAGAGGTCGATGATCCGTCAAAATCCCTCACTTCCCTCGCCACGTTGTAATTTCTGATCTCAGGGTAAGTTAAGAACTCGAGGGAGCGGTCGTCTTCGTGCTGCATTCCTCGACAGCTGAAAGCAAGATGCCATTTCTTCTGTGTCGCCTCTCTATTTTTCTTTTTACTCACCTGGCCAGCTCCAGCGCCTACTTTTTTCTTCTTCTCTTTCTTAGATCTTCCCAAGAAAAAGAAAACTATACACACAGAGATATTCTCCAAATATCTATTCCGGGGTTCGAATGATCCGTCAATACTATTTTAGCGTGTGTGCATAAGGAAAACTTAAAGTGTTACACTTATCGCAAATATTAATTCACTCCAAGAAGTTATAAATTTTAAATTAAAGTTTTTCTTTTCTTTATATATATATATATATATATATATATATATATATATATATATATATATATATATATATATTAAATCTTTGGCACTCTTTTGAAATTATCAATTTTAAATTAAAACTTGTTTAGCTTGCCATGAAGATGCTGGAGTATTGAACAGCCTCTACATTATTGGACACAATCCGAAGCTTTATTTCACCTGGGACTACGATTATGTCGGATTATTGAAAAGTCTCAATTATATTCATCTGACTGTAAATCACAATATGAATTTCGTAGACCCAGAAATATCAACTCACAAGCAAACAATCGAAAATATCTAGTGGAACGCCAAAATAAAGAATAAGTCCATGTTCGGATCTCATCGCAACATCAAAGAATTATTTGTGTACGTTTTTTAACAAATTTTAAAGGATTTTTCCGAATTTTGGTGTGAATTTTAGTAAATATAAACTCTTTATATTTTGTAGTATTTTTTTTTTAATCATATCACCCCGAGCAAGGCGGTAACGCCACTGATGTGCAGGGGGCTACATAGGAGTGAAAAGATTGGAAAAGAGAAAATCGGAAACCGCATCCTAAACAGGAAACAAGGGATGAGCCTATTCACCTGTTCAATAGACATGGGTGGAGTGTGAACCGGGCGATAGTTTAGTCTATCTACTCCAATTGAAAAAAAAAAGTGAGACGATTGGAAAAGAGAAAACCGGAAACCGCATCCTAAACAGGAAACAAGGGATGAGCCTCTTCACCTGTTCAATAGACGTGGGTGGAGTGTGAACCGGGCGATAGTTTAGTCTATCTACTCCAATTGAAAAAAAAAGTGAGACGATTGGAAAAGAGAAAACCGGAAACCGCATCCTAAACAGGAAACAAGGGATGAGCCTCTTCACCTGTTCAATAGACGAGGGTGGAGTGTGAACCGGGCGATAGTTTAGTCTATCTACTCCAATTGAAAAAAAAAAAGCGAGACGATTGGAAAAGAGAAAACCGGAAACCGCATCCTAAACAGGAAACAAGGGATGAGCCTATTCACCTGTTCAATAGACGAGGGTGGAGTGTGAACCGGGCGATAGTTTATGTCGATCGGGATTTGTTAGATTGCCCCACATTCCACTGGTTAGCTTATTCGGACCATAGACTTGTCTGTGTCTTGATGGTACTAGGTGCTCGACCTAGAATGGATGGATTTGGAAATTCAATCTATCTTTACCGGACAGGCTAGACTTCCGGCAACAGCTGACTAGATTAGTGCACCAGAATCTAGTGGGGGAAGTTATTAAGAATAAGTGGTAGGAGAGGTTTAGGGTAGCGTTAGGTCTTTCATCACCGAATATAGCCAATGACTCGTTCAAGATAAGACTAAAAAGGTGAATACTCTCAAAAACAATCTGTTCCGGGCGGAGGCTAGTAGAGATTCCACAGTGATATATTTAGCTTGGCAGGCTAGCGAGCGCCACCAGGTTTCAGATAGTTAGGCATAGGTTAAACAAAATGTCTAATGAAGACGTAAACTTGGGTGCTGAGTTGCGCAAGGAAGAAATCCGTCGAGGTTCCGAACGATACATTCGAGAGGCATACTCTGATGTCGATCGACGGCATGTGTGGGGTAGGGTTTCAGCGGTATTTTGAGTGGTACTTTACCTGGTCTTTGTGACGAACAGTTTCGCAGCTATTTGGTTGGTATTCTTCGGCTTTTGCTGACTGAAGCGGCTGTGAGTTTGAGATTACAGACGGCGAAGTCTATTTGGCATTGAAGATGGTCGGCAGTGGCAAGTCTACGGGAATTGATGTGTTGTCCTACGAAATGTACTTGAGGTTATCGTACATCTTTGTGTCAAGTTTTACAACTGGTCCCGGAAGGGGTCTGTACTCAACCTGATCCCCAAGAATTTGATTATACTATTGAAAAAGGGCAAGGATGTTGGGCGGCATTTAGATGATTATAATCCTATAACTCTGCTAAGTACAGAGTTAAAGATTTTGGCCAAGATCCTAACGGAACGTTTGCAGTCAGTTACCGAGATTCTGTTGAGACCCGAGCAGATTTGTGCTGTGAAGGGCCGAGCAATTCAGAACAACCCGAATCTGATCCGCAGAATCCTGTAAAAGACGACGATAAATTTGGATCAGTCCAAGGCATTTGATAGTGTCGATCATCGGTACCTGGCTGCGGTCTTGCAGGCAGGCAGACACAAACCAGTCTTCTGCAAGTAGATCAGCTTCCTGTATCGCTACCCTCGTGCTCTGGTATAGATGAACGGAAAATTGTTGCTCGCTGCTGCGCTGTCTCAGTCGGTTCGTCAGGGTTGTCCACTATCACCCTTACTTTATGTTTTGGCGTTGGGACCTCTCCTTCGCCGACTAAGAAACAGGTGTGCAGTCCGGCCATACATAGAATAATTGTTTCTGGTGGTACTCGAGGGAGGTTTTCCGCGTACGCCGATGATGTATCATTTTTGTGTCGTGCCGCAGCGACATTAAGGTGTTACAGAAGGCGCCTGAAAGGTCACGGGGGCCAATATTAACTGCAACAAGTCATCCGACTTGCGATTAGGAGCCTGAAAGGCGGTTGCTCTCATTGGCCCTTTAGTTGAACTGGCGGACCCGTCCGCATTCTCGACGTGAGTTCTGGCCCGGGTTGTCTGGACTTGGCTCCGAAGGCGGTTGTCCGTGAAAGGTAGGACTGAGATGTGTACTACTTAAGTCTCTCTCTCTCTCTCTCTCTCTCTCTCTCTCTCTCTCTCTCTCTCTGTGTGTGTGTGTGTGTGTGTGTGTGTGTGTGTGTGTGCAGGGGCTGTAAGAAGACGATCAAGCGCTTGCTCTCTTCCCTCTTGTGTGTTTGATGTGGAGGGTAAGCACCAGATCTATAGAGATATGTGTGCCGAGCGTCTGTGTCACGAAGGGCTGGAAATGTCACACTTGGCGAGTCACTGGCACGCTTCGAGGTCGGCTTCGTTATACCGCTTTTTGACGGAGAACTCAGTCTTAATAGGGAGTGTTAGGGACTCTTTCGCTAGTCTTACCATCACTCCTCCCGTTTCTGAAGCTGAGAGACTACGTAAGCTCCAGAATAAGTCGATATACTTTCGAGAGTGTCGAGCAGGGTTGAGGGCCATTCCTCTGTCCAGTGACATTTCACGACCTAGGAAATTATTGTATCAGAAATTAGTGGAGAGGATTGCGAAGGGTTGTGTTTTTTTATTTGGTGTCCTTTGTTTTTTAAGAGGTTATCCATGTGTTGTCTGGCTTTGTTGGCATATTGATCATTCTGCCCCTCACAGCCACTAAACCCTCTAAACCTTTGCTACGATATGGAAAATACCTTCGTAGACTGAGACTAAAACAATATTTCTCAGACAACAAATCTACTTCTACAGACAACAACCAATCATACTCAAAACTTCGAAAAATAACACACGAAAAATAACACACTATGGACTCCACCAAGCGGACGTAACCAACACTTGGATCAATATGCCAAGAAATCCGTTTCTTAGAGGTCATGATAAAATTAAACAAACATACACTTTCCACCAGTCTATACAACAAACCAACATAAATTCCTACACTTTAACAGTTGTCATCCCCTTAAATTGAAAAAATCTATCGTATACAGCTCATTTCTAAGAATCAAACGCATATGCTCAGACCATCCAGATTTTCTATACAACATTAACAACTTAACAAAGCAATTTCTAAAATGTAAATACCCAATAAAAATAATAAAAGAAGCACTAAATAAAACCACCCACATAAATCGTAACATACTTCTCACATAGAAGAAAAGAAAAAACAACCGAATTCCCATGGTTTTTAACCACAATCAATATTCCCACGCACTTATTCAAAATTCAAAAAATTATTACAAGAACCTCAAATCAAACAAAAAAATCAAAGGCATTTTCGATAAACCACCCATAAATGCAATGAAACAAATACCCAACCTATCAGCTATCCTCACTTCTACCAAATATCTAAAAAATACAAACCTATCAGGGAATTTCAAATGTCAGAAATCCCGTTGTTTAGTTTGCAAACATTTAGTAAACGATGTAGTATTTTCTCTATCCAACACCAACATCAAATTACACCCACCACGCCTCACCTGTGACAGCCAAAACATAATATATTTTCTCTTCTGTTCAATATGTCCAAATAGTGGATATATTGGTGAATCTGGAAATAGCTTTAGATTCCGTTTCAGTAATCATAAACTTAAGCATACGTCAAAACAAACCGTATTCACCCATAGCAGAACACTTCAATCAACCAGGACACACATTAGAAAACTGCAAATGTTTACTAATAGATTCTGTTTTTAGTTCTACATACTCACACAGAAAGAAAGAAAGAAAAATACTGGAATTTAAAATTAAATACATACGGGCTAGGGTTAAATAGGGACTTAGATGTTTTGAATCTTTATAAATATTTCAAAAGTTATACATTTTTTAGATATATTTAAAAGTCAGTTAGTTAAGTGCCATACGTGAAACACGCTTGGGCGATCATGTCTTTTTCGAGACATGACTGACTGGGCAGAAGATTATCCGCAGTAGGTTGCCATTGTTTTCTGCGGTAGACTGGTTGCCGACCAAGGCTATAGAACCCAATCTGTCCTGCTATTTATCCCATGAATTTTCTTTAAAACAACATTTATAAGTATTATTAAAGATAGGTCTACGTTTACAAATATTTTTTTTAAAAAATCTGTCGCTTTCTGCGTCACGTGATGTAAACAATCTCTCCACGAACGCTCCTCGGGAAAACGTTTCTAATTTAAATTTTAAAATCATTTGTTTCTGATGAAAGGCCGAGGACGGTTTGAAATATCAAATATAACAATAGAAATGAATAAATACTGTCAAAAAATACATTTTTAAACTTACAACTTTTTAGTAGTTTTTCATATATATATATATATAGCCGAGTCATTAGAACATTCGCTTCCTGGCAAAGAAGTCCGGGTTCGAATCTCACCATGGTCGATTTCTCAAGAAGGTAATAAGGTAACTTTTGGGCTCTGTTGGCGTTGAAAAAATACAAATGTACCTAAACAGGCGTCTGTAATGGATTAGCTAGCCGCCCTGGTAAATGGGTATCTTCGAATACGAGTGGCCAGCCATTTGTGTATTTAAAAAGCACTCCCTATTTTATACAAGTTTCATTAAAAGGGACTTGACGCTATAGGGTGATGGTTTATGTTTATTAATTCGGCTGTGTGTCATACATAACCGAACTCCCTACAGCTAACAGATTATTCGGAATTATCAGAAGGTTATTTTCGTTATCATCATCATCAGGTTTTCATCAGGTTGGAATGTCTGAATTAGTGTAGAAGAAAAAGGTATACATTTTTGCATGTTAAAATAGAAATTTATTAAAGGAATAGAATAACAAGAACAGGTAGTAGTTAAAAGTTCAATGAGAAAGTTAAGGGTATCAAGAGTTACAGAAATGTTAGTAGTAGTAATTTGTTGGAAAGAGTTTATGGGTATGTATGTATGTATGTATGTATGTATGAACGTTTGTTTGATAGGAATGTCTTTGAATGGAGAAGAAGTAAAAGGAATCAGCACACGAGAAAGAAGGAGAAAGAGGACAATGTGCGACGTGACCTTATGTCCGTGTCGACTTGAAGTTTCTCCTGTTACATTTTAGTTGTGCCTCTCTCTCGCTGCTCCCATCTGATTGACTAACGCTGACCTGTAGTCATTTAAATCTTTCGCACTAGATCGCGAAGTCTTTTTAGTCTTGCAAATTGCTTCCATTGGTCAAAAAATCAATTTAACATCTACGCGCGAAATCCGGTTTCGACTTTTTCTTTAAGCACGTGGTCAACTTTTTATCTATTTGAAAAAATAAACAGGATTTCACACGTCATTGTGAATTTTTGTAAAAGTGAAGAAGAAAGTTGCTTTTAATTCTTAATTTCCTACCCACCACAGACTAACTGCGGTTGAATTTTTTTTCCATAATTCATGTCCCGAAAAAAAAAATTCATGAAAACACAAGAAAAAAAAAAATAAATAAATAAATAAAACTTAACCACACACCTCACTCGTTTTTCCGTAATAGACGCTTATTTTAAATTCAAGCCGGTAGACGAAAATGATACTTTTTAAAGAAACAAACACGTCTATTCGGTCATGTCTATCACCTAAATATCACGTATATATTAATAAAGAAAATTTTTATCACTTCAAATGTTACCTTTAGGGGAGGCCCGTGTATTAGAGTAGTCGTTAACTTTAGAGGAAACTTGCATTAAAGTAGACGTTATCTTTAGGAGAGACCCACATTAAAGTATACGTTATCTTTAGGGGATACCCGTATTAGAGTAGTCGTTATCTTTAGGAGATACCCATGTTAGAGTAGAGTTTGTAGAAGTAGGGAGGTGGTTAATGTTTATCTAATCCTTGTGCCATACATAACCAAACTCCCTACAACTTAATATTTTTGTTTTCATCATCAGAAGGTTTTCATCAGAATGGAGATTGGTTGGATGTGTGGAAGAATGAAAGTATACATTTTTTTTATGTTAAAATAGAAATTTATTAAAAGAAAGAATAACAAGAATAGGTAGCAGTTAATGTTCAATGAGAAAGTTAAGGGTATCAAGGAATATTCGTGGTCGTAATTTGTTGGAAAGAGTTTATGCGTACGTACCTATGTATGTATGAGCGTTTGTTTGGTAGGAATGTCTTTGAAGGTGAAGAAGAAGTAAAAGGAATCAGCCCACGAGAAAGAAGAAAGAGTACGATGTGCGACACGACCTTACATCCGGGTCGTGTTTGCAGTTTCATCCGTCACATTTTAGCTCTCTCTCTCTCTCTCTCTCTCTCTCTCTCTCTCTCTCTCTCTCTCTCTCTCTCTGCTCCCATCTGACTGTCTGACGTTGATCGAAGTCATTTATATAGTCATTAAGATTTTTCGCACTAGATCGTTAAGTCTTTTTAGTCTTACAAATTGCTTCCATTGATCAGAAAATCAATTTAACATCTACTTGCGAAATCAGGTTTCGACCTTTTCTATAAGCACATAGTCAATCATTTTTCTATTTGGGGAAAACCAGGATTTCACACGTCATTCTGAATTTTTGTAAAAGTGAAAAAGAAGGTTGCTTTTAATTATTAATTTCCTATCTCTACAAATTATCTTTAGGGGATACCCGTATTAGAGCAGAACTTAACTTTAGGAGATATCCGTATTAGATTATAGACGTTATCTTTAGGGGATACCCGTATTAGAGCAGAACTTAACTTTAGGAGATATCCCTATTAGATTAGTCGTTATCTTTAGGGGATACCCGTATTAGAGCAGAACTTAACTTTAGGAGATACCCGTATTAGATTAGACGTTATCTTTAGGGGATACCCGTATTAGAGCAGAACTTAACTTTAGGGGATACCCGTATTAGATTAGACCTTATCTTTAGGGGATACCCGTATTAGAGCAGAACTTAACTTTAGGGGATACCCGTATTAGATTAGACGTTATCTTTAGGGGATACCCGTATTAGATCAGAACTTAACTTTAGGGGATACCCGTATTAGATTAGACGTTATCTTTAGAGGATAATATAATACGGGTATTAGTGCAGACATTCAGTTTATTTTTAAAAGTATTTGCTTCAAGAAAACATATTACAGAAAATAAAGAATTGCAAGATTTGAAAAACTAACCTTTTAATTTTGTCTATAGATAATTGTTGCAAAATAAAATCCTTACATTTGCCTTGGTAAAGTTCATCAGAGGACGAAACACGTCGACTAAGATAAGTTTTCCTTTTGTCTTTTATTCATATTGTCATTTTACAGATATATCTTCTATATCTTTCTCTTATCCTTTCTTCGACATCACCTGTACCTTCTCTTCTCTTAATAAAATAAGTGTGTGTTTTTATCTGGGCCCATGGATGAGCGTTGATGTGAGTCCATGAATGAGGGGTGATGTGGTACCTTGCGTGAGAGGTGATGTGAGCCCATAGGTGAGGAGTAATGTGGGACCATGCCTGAGAGGTGATGCGAGCTCATGAATGAGGGGTGATGTGGGACCATGCGTGAGAGGTGATGTGAGCCCATGGGTGAGGGGTGATGTAGGCTCATGGGTGAAGTGGGTAACAGATGTAAACAAAATATTTTTACCGAAATTTGCTAAACAAGAAACTTTTCTAAAATAATTTAATTCATTTCTGAATAAATCTTGAAGTTTTCATTAAAATGCGACAGTTATTTGATTTTCGTAATATTTCTAAATCAATGTGCTTTTTACCGAAAAAAAAAACGTGAAAATTTCCTATAATAATCTTTGATCCGCCATTGACACAAGAAAAAACAAAATGTTTAACATAAGTTTCGAAAGTTCTGAAAAGGATTTAAAAAATGTTTAATAATTTAATGACTCTTTGGTCTTTCCTCTTAATAATAATCTCATTTTAACAGATATATTTACCACAATTACAAAAAAATATCTTGAAATACTAAAGGGTGAATTTATTCAATAAAATCACCATTGGCTTAAACCATGCAGTACTGATTCCTATGTCCTCAATGTCTATATCTATAAATGCTTTCAAGAGTGCGATGGATAAATTGTCGTATAAATTGCACAAAAATTGAAAATAATACTTACATCTCATTTTAACAGATATAATTACCAAGATTACACAAAAATATCTTGAAATACTAAAGAGTAAATTTATGCAGTAAAATCGATAATGGTTTCAACCACACCCACGAGACGATTTCGGAATCTCCGGCAACTCTTCTGGATGGTCTCCTTGTTTAAGTTGGTGAATGCTCTCATAATCCTTGTCTTTAGTTCATCTTTGGTATACAAGGAATTTTGTTGGTCTCTCGCTCAACTGCACCCCACACGTAATAATCAAGGGGGGTGCGGTCTGGGGAGTAAGGTGGCCAGATGTAAGGGGTGATGTGGTCGTACAAATTGCCTGGCAGCCATGACTGGGTTCATCTGCTTGTGTGGCATGGTGCAGAATCTTCCAACAGCCACCCTCTTGACCCAGAGCAGCACTAGCTTCTTGGCTATGGACCTGATTGACTAAAAGGAATCGTTGTCGATCATGGCCAGGATCAACAAATTCGAAAGTTATTTTCTTATCAGAGCGATCAGAGTGAGTTTTGTTTAACTTGCTTTAGAAAAACTCCAACACTCAGAATAAAAAAAATACGAAAATTAGCGAGTTATTCACATTTCGTAAGTACGGATGATATTCGAGGTACTTTAAAGGATTTTTTTTTTTTAAATTTTAAAACAAATAAGAAAAAAATCTGTTTATAGCTTGTTTATTGGAGTTCACGAGAACGATGACGTGACACTTAGAAAATAGCTCACCCGAGTCGCGCACATTCAGGGTGATCGGAAAGGTCAACAAAAACCCGAGTGTAATGGAAGGGTTTCGCTCTGGGAGAATTTGGTGTGAATTTTAGATAAATTCTTTTTATTTTCGGATGAATTAACAAAAAAGATCCGATAAGAGGATAACATTTTTTTTCTTTTTCAAAACCAGGTGTCTTTCTTAAATATGAATGTGATCTTCCGTATTTAAAAATAATCCCTTTTATTGACAGTTTTAGTGAGTGTAGCAAGATATGGACACCCACGCAGAAAGTAGTGGCTTTACCTAGATTGCAAATGTTTCTGTTTGATAAACCACCATCCACTTTGACCGAAGGGTAACACTCATGTAAAGTGGTGGAAAAGGGTATATTGAAGATCAAAACCCGAAATACGGTGTTAACAGATGTACTTGGATTTTAAAATTCGTATTAATTTGTCACGGTTAGGTGATATTGCTATTAAAACCCATATTTACTCCGTGTCTCCAGAGAAACGCAATAATTAATGTTTAAAATGAATATCTTAAAAAATGATAAATCTTTTATGAAGCTTTAATTTTAGTTTTAACTTCAGGCTAAGAAATTAAATTTAATATTTCTACTAAGTAAAATAATTGTAAAACTCATTTCAATTAAATGGAATAAGTTTTGGTTTTGAAACCGATGATTATCTAGCCATCTTTAGCCGTCTGTCATCACAATGTAAATTCTCTTTATTAAAAAAAAATAAATAAATGAAATATGCTTTTCTGTACCATTATTGGAGGAATATTAATGGATTTAAAGTTCATTTTAGCGACTCAGTAGAAGTACCTACTATAAACTATATATCAAATTATTTTCCGTGTAAATATTTGCTTTATTTTTTAACAATAACAAAAATATAAATAAATCACTGGATAATAATGCTGTAAGCTTTTAGCAATATTTAATTTCCGAAAATGTTATGTGACTTTACACAGTTATTTCTAATGAGCAAAAATACTTTTTCTGTATTTCAAATTGTCTGAAAGGAGTTTTCGTTTTAAAATTGCTAAAATGGCTGATCTTGAAGCTATAGGGAGATGGTTAATGTTTATTTTTTTATTCAGTCTTAATACATTACCGAACTCTGTACAACTTACTATTATTCGTTAACATCAGAAGGTTATCAGCAGGTTAGAATGTGTGGAAGAATGAAAATATACATTTTGCATGTTAAAATAGAACTTTATTAATAGAAAAGAATAACGTGAATTGTAGAAGTTAATGTTCAGTGAGAAAGTTAAGGGTAGAGTTTGTAGCAGTCTTTGTTGGATGCATGTCATCGTTGAGTAGGAATGTTGAGAATGGAGAGGAAGAAGTAAAAGGAATCAGCACACGAGAATGAAGGAGAAAGAGAACGAATATGCGACGCGACCTTTCGTCCGGGTCGACTTGAAGTTTCTCCCTTGTTACGTTATAGTTTCTCGTCTCTCTGCTCCCATCTGACTGACTGACGCTGATCGAAACCTTTATAGTCATTTAGTTTTTTCGCATTGGATCGCTAACTCTTTTTTGTCTTGCAAATCGCTTTCATTGGTCAGAAAATCAATTTAACATTTACTCGCGAAATCCGATTTCGACCTTTTCTTTAAGCACATGGTCAATTCTTTTTCTATTTGGCAAAACCATGATTTCACACGTCATTGTGAATTTTTGTAAAAGTGAAGAAAAAATTTGCTTTAAATTCTTAATTTCCTATCCACCACAATCTCCATTAATCACAATTAATTAATATATATTTTTGCTCTATTATGCAGCATGCGCGTTGTAGTGCAGTGGATATCGTCTCGGAACGACAAATCGGGGAGCCGAGTTCGAATTCCAGTTGAATTCCTTGCATTCACTTGGGAAAGGTATTAATCCTTCTCTTCCCTCCAGTTATGGGTTAAATAATAGGACAGATTGGGTTCTATAGCCTTGGCTGGCAACCGGTCTACCGCAGAAAGCAATGGCAACCTACTGCGGGATAATCTTCTGCCCAGTCAGTCATGTCTCTTTCGAGACATGATCGGCCAAAGCGTGTATCATGTATGGCACGTAACTGACTGATTCAGCATTGAGCACTGTTCGATTCACACCTGATTAATATTTATATATTGATGTGTATATACGTGTACGCACACATATATATACTTATTTACCTCCTTACACACGCACACGCACACGCACACACACACACACACACACACACACACACATATATATATATATATATATATATATATATATATATATATAGACAATTCAGACAAATCATTTCAAATTGTCGGTTGTTTATAACCAAGTTTCATTAATCTTCGTTAATTTTCGTAACATGTTTACATTTGTTGACATTACGATACATTTCAGAGCAGATATGGTTGTTGCGATGAATCGAAAATTGTGTTATATAAGCTTGATTAAAACCACGTTTAGACTGGAGGTAATTCGTGGTCGAGAAGTCTAAGACGGTGTTAGATCAAATGGTAGCTTCCCCTATGTGGATAGGAGTCGCAGGTTCGAATCCTGTCGAATGACACACATTTTCGTAATAAAAATTTATCGTAAAGAATCAGGCCAGTATATATAAATATATAATACTGTTTAATTAAAAACAGAATATCTACTTAAATATGAGTATCGATCAAAAACAATGTTCAAAAATATATATATATCAGTTGCTAAAAAGGTTGATTCCCTTTGTCGTGCTAGACATTTTTTCTCGCCAGAAACTATCTTAAATATCTACAAGTCTGCCATTCCTCCATATTAGAACATTGAAGCCACATATGGTTTGCTGCTCCTGATCTGTATCTAGATCAGTCAGTTAAGTGCCATACGTGATACACGATATGGGCGATCATATCTCGAAAGAGACACGACTGACTGGGCAGAAGATTATCCCAAAGCAGGTAGCCATTGCTTTCTGCGGTAGATTGGTTGCCGACCAAGGCTATAGAACCCAATCTGTCCTGTTATTTAACCCATAACTGGAGGGAAGAGACGGATTAATACCTTTCCCAAGGGTATTTGCGCGTAAGTGAATACAAGGAATTCAACTGGAATTCGAACTTGGCTCCCCGATTTGTCGTTCCGAGTCGATTTTTGCACCACAAAAAAAGTAACCACCGCCGTAAAGTTGCCTCCCTGTGCCTTTTCTATAAATACTTTCATGGTCATTATTTGGATGAGATCTTCGTCGTGTTAACCCAGACTTTATGACTTTAAGCCCAATACTAGACTGGCCTTGAGGTCTCATCATGTTCTAGTCGAGTTGGTTAGCATGTAACTGTAAATTATAGGCTAAACAGTTTTTGTTTTTTTCTGACACTTGAACTTTTGATGAACTCCCTTCCGGCTCCATGCTTTCTATTCAACTTTAATCTTCAAAAGTTTAAATGCAATGTCATTCGATATCTAATGTCCGCCTGATTACTCTTCTTTTGTTCATGCTGCTTAGTAATGTTTCTGTTTCTAATTCTTCCACACCTCGTAATCCTTTGTGTTTTAGTGGCTTTGCCGCCTTGCTTACTTGGGATAAAGTCGATTAATATATATATATATATATATATATATAGTCATCCGCAGACAGATCTGTTTCGCTGTATTACAGCTCATCAGTACGGCTTAGACTCCGGTCGCATCCTAACCCAGGATCTAAACCAGACCGAATTGGCGTCAGTCGACGATTCTACCCCTAGGCCACGAGCGTCCAGTAGAAGAAGGCAGGCTTTTTAGTGCGTATAAACACGCCCAATAGCTAGAGTGCTCCAATTCATCACTGAATGAGCAGTGCGTAAATGCCGGAGTAAACTGCCGCTAGCAGTGTGCCAGAAAAGGTAATATTTTTCTTTGTTTTTTCCCTAAAGTTGAGTTTAAGCTAAGTATTTTTTGGCACCTTATAAATGTATTTTTAAAGCTTTTCTATTATTTCTAAGAATATTTTCTACCCTTCTTCGTAAATGTTAAAACCCAAAAATTTCCTGCTGATTTTCCTATTTATAAAAACTCTCATTCATCTTATATTAAATATAAAACTTCCCTATAAGTTTTATTCTTTTTAATGTTTTTTGTCCCTTTAAAATGTATTGTTTTGCATCTTATTTATGTTCGTTTTAATTTGTTGCAGTTTTCACAAGGCTGCATTTATAAGTGAAATAAATGTTTTTTTTTATATATTATGTGGTTTTTGTCAGTCCTTTTAAACACACTACTTATGCTAGACGGCCGTCACAATACCGAAGGTGAAAAATTAAAAAAAAATCTTTTTTAATGTTTTTATTTTAGTTCTAATTTCAAGCTAAGAGATTGAATTTAATAATACCAGTGAGTAAAATAAATTGATGTATTTGAAAAATAATTTCAATTGACTGGAAGGAGTTTTGGTTTTAAAACTGATAATTTTCGTGCCATCTTTAGCCGTCTGTCATCACAATGTAAATTCTCTTTATTAAAAAAGAATCTTTCAAAAATGAAATATACTTTATTTGAGGAATATTAGTTGATTCAAAGTTCATTTTTAGCGACTCAGTAGAAGTATCTATTATAAACCTTTTTCAAACTTATAGGATACAAATCCTATATCATCCAACAGTTAACTAAAACACCCAAAGTAAAATTGCACACCCGCAAAATCGGATCCAAACGACTAAAAACATTTTGGAAAAACCCAGACTAAGGCAAATTTCACAAGTCAGTGTGAAAGTTAAGATTCTGGATTCTGATTGGATAGGAAATAGTAATTGATCTATGACACCAGTCATTTTTTTTTTACACCTAGAAAATGAAAAAGCCATTTCGAGCCGGTTACATGACTAAAATCCACTACTTAGCCACGTTCAATGACCGGTCAAAATTACGTCAGAATGGGAGCGATATCTGATAGCATCTCGCCGCAATGTAAGTAAAAAACTTCAAGCCGAGGTCATGTCTCGCCGACATACATTCATTCTTCCTTTACTTCTAATTTTCCTTTCTTCGTTTTCACTCCACGCCGCAAAAAAAAGGACAACTTCAACTGACTCGTAAAACTAAAGACCCCTTCGTACAATTTCCTTTATTGCTTGACTTTCCTCTTCACTTTTTCTCAGGCCATAACAAGGAAATTAACACAGACTTTTTTTAGTAACATCTTTAATCTTTTTACATTCTGCAACTATCAGTGTACGCCCCGGGACATTTATCTACTTACTAGTATTGCTCTGGAACATTTAACCACGTGCGTTTTTCTATTGGAACATTTCACCCGTACAAAATAATTAACTACATGCATTTTCTATTTATTATTTTACTTCTTACAAATTTGTTATTTTGTTCTATTAATAAAATTACACTTATTTCACAAAATACTTTCATTTTTCCAATCATTCATTCTACCTTCTGATATTTTAAATTGGGGGTTGTGTTTGGCACAAGGCCAATTTGACAAGCATCACCGACGCCTCTACAAACTATGTATCAAATTATTTTCCATTAAAATATTTGCAATATTTTTCAACAATAACACAAAAAAAATCACTGTAAGCTTTTACTAAATGTTCGAAAATGAGATGGGACTTTTACACAATCGACTTAAACAGACAAAACATTCAACTGAAAAACAAAAAAAAATAGTTTATATTTGTTACAAGGATGCATTTATATAAAAATAATATTAATAATGTCTAAAAAGTTGTATCAAGGGATTCTATTGAGTCCTACTTGTTATTCCAAAAAAGTTTTAATTCATGAAGCAGTTGTTAAATAGAGAAATGAGGAATAGAACGTTTTGGAAGATTGTAGAAAATTCCAGTAGATTCGAGAGAATTCGAAGGGTTCTAGAAAAATGCAAATTAGATTATAGCCCCTATAAAAATAGGTTTTGGGTCGTGAGTAGTTCGTTGATAACAGGATGGGCTGACCTTATCAGCTCCAGCTTTGATTCAAGGATTTATATCCAGCTGATAGTATCTCATAGAAAGTCAACAACAAACTAAAACTTGAAAGAGTTGTTAACAGGATGGGCTGACCTTATCAGCTCCGGTTTTGATTCAAGGATTTATATCCAGCTGATAGAATCTCATAGAAAGTCAACAACAAACTAAAACTTGAAAGAGTTGTTAACAGGATGGGCTGGCCTTATCAGCTCCGGTTTTGATTCAAGGATTTATATCCAACCGAAAGAATCTATAAGAAGTTGCCGACCAACTAAAACCTGAAAAAGAACTTCATGGAACTATGTGGGTAAATACATATTTTTGACTCTTTCATTGACCAAGCTAATAATTATTCTTTATATATTCATTTAAAAATTTCCAAAAAGTATAGCACTTAACTTCCTCGCAAACTTAATTGGGAAAGATATTTGACACCTTATCTTCACCTTCTCTCCTCGTAACACTTGCCAGTAGTAAACTGTTTTTCTTGTTTTGAATGCAACAAAATTTGTAAGTATTTTATTTGGTGTGTTTTGTCAATTAAATATTTGTCTGTGATTTTTATCTCTGAGTTTTGGTCAATCATTTTTTTTTTCTTTTGTTACACTTAACACGTAACAATATTGAGTAAATAAATCAGTGAATCTACAAGTGGAAAGCCTTGGATTTATTTTTTTTTTTTACTTTCTCTTATAACAGCATTCTGGGAAAGAAACTGCAGATGCAAGATATTTATATTTTTTATTTTATTGTCTATAATTTTGCATGAAAATATTCTTGAATAACAAAAACAAAATCACTGTATAATAATGCTGTAAGCTTTTAGTAATATTCAATTTACGAAGATGTGTGTTGTGCAGTGAACATCGGTTTGGAATGAGAAATTGGGGAACCGAGTTTAAATTCCTTACATTCGCTCACGCGCAAATACCCCTGGGAAAGATATGAATCCATCCCTTCCCTCCAGTGATGGGTTAAATAACAGGATAGATAGGGTTCTATAGCCTTAATGGGCAGCCAGTCTACCGCAGAAAGTAATGACAACCTACTGCGGGATAATCTTTGAACAAGTCAGTCATGTTTTTCAAGACATGATCGCCCAAGCGTGTATCACGTATGGTAATTAACTGACTGCCTGATGTGACTTTACACAGTTATTTCCAATAAGTAAAATAGTTTTGGGCGGACCTGAAGGAGACTACCACCAGCTTTAAATTTGTTGTTTTTCATTTTTTTTTTTTTTTTTTTACTTTTTTTCAGTGCAGTCTTATCGGTTATTATATAAAGTTTACGATTATCAAAAAAAAAAGAATTGAAAAATTTTAATATTTAAACAATTTTGGGTTGGGGTGGGGGCTCATTTTCTCATAAAGCATTATAGTAAATCGATCCTCCATTTTGGAACCACTCACGTTGGGGTCGTTTTGTTTTTTGTTTTTTTGGGACGAGTTGTTGCTCTTGTTTTTGTCTTTTTCAAGCTTTTTTTAGTTCTTATGATGGCATCTTCCAAGGAAATTCCAAAAATGGCTTTATTTAAAAATTTCACAAAGGATTCAGTAGTTGAATATGCACAAGCAAAGAAGTTAATTGCACAGGATTGATTTACTATAAGGTTGTATGAAAAACTGAACCCCCTCCTAAAATTGTTTAAATGTTGAGATTTTTACAATTTTTTTTTTTTGTCAATCAAAAAGTTTAGGTTTTAATAGATAAGATTGCACTGAAAAAAAAGAAAAAGAAAAATGATAATCAACCAATTTACAGGTGGTGGGAATGTCGTACCGGCGAGTGGTTCCAAAATGGAGGATCGATTTACTATAAGGTTGTATGAAAAACTAAAATTGTTGAAATATTGAAATTTTTCCAAATTTTTTTTTTTCAGTTGGAAACTTAAGGGTGTAATTGATAAGATTGCACTGAAAAAAAGTATTAAAAAAAAAGAAAAACAACAAATTTAAAGGTGGTGGAAGCCTCCTTCAGGTCTGCCTAGTTTTGAAATACAGGAAAAGTAAAGTAAATATTTAGATTTAAGATTTTTTTTTTTATTTTCTCTCAAAATTCAAACAGAATTCTGAAAAAAAGAACTGTAGATGCAAAATTACATTTTTTTTTTATGTTTATTTTTTTTAATTTTTTTTTTTTTTAATCATTTCACTCCAAACAAGGCATTCCACTGCCACTATTGCGCTAGGGGCTACATAGGGGAAGGTAAATAGAAAGAGTGGTTAGATATTGGAAATGTCAGAAGTGGGGTGATAGTTGGGTGGGTGGGAAGTGTGTTTGAAAGAATGGAAGCGAGTTAGTTTGTTAGGAGGTGTCAATTGATCTTACATTTAAACTCCTGGAGATTGTAGCCGTCGGGGAAGCAGTCATGTGGAAGAGAATTCCACAGTCGGGAAGTGCGAGAAAAGAAACTGTTGGAGTAGAAGTTGCGGTTGCATTTTATCGGTTTCACTGTAAATGGGTGGGATCTAGTTGCTAATCTAGTATCTCATGCAAATTCGAACCTAGAGGGCACCAGTGATCTAAGTTCATCGAAGCAGAAGCCATGAAAGTATTTATAGAAGAGACACAGGGAAGCCACGTCGCGCCGGTGAAAGAGAGACTGCAGGTGGTCTGCTAAGTCGGTATCGATCACATTACAGACACTCCACTGTACCTTGTCTAGAAGCCCAAGGAGAATAGCAGGGGCACCCGATCAGATATGGCAACAGTATTCAATGCACGGGCGGATGGTAGATTTATAAATGTGCAGGATAGATTCAGACGGATAAAACCTCCAGGCCCTGCACAGAGAGCCGACTTTCATAGCAGCGGATTTAGCAATTGATTCGATATAGTCATTCTACTTGAGGTCTGCTGAAAGTGTGAGACTAAGGAGGCATAATGTTTTACTCTCTGGGAGGCAAGCCTGTTTGAAAAAGCCATTATGATTTCAAGAGCGGTTGAGTTGATTGACTTATTCTTCTTCTTTTTGTCATGACATATCAACTGGTTTATTCTTCAGCTGTTTTTAAGTGAACAATCTATAAAGAGTACAGTCCCTTTATTTCAGAACAAATTGCAATAATAACAAAAACAACAAAAAGAAGCTCAGCGAAGTGGAAATCTCTCGGATTTATTTCAGAAAAGAAAACGAAACAAAATTGGACACAGAAATTGAAAACCCTGTTAAGAAAAAAAAATAACAGCATTTATTTTTGGGGTGTAGTTTTCTTTCAGACTAATTTCCTCTTTTATTTTTATGCCCACAATATTTTGGTTGTGCATCCACCAGCCTTACTTGTGCGTCTTCTGTTTTGAAATATTGATGAATCCCCTTTTGGAATACACATCTTCTCTAACAAATCACATTCAGTTTTGGTATCCAGATTCATGGGATGGTCTACCTGCATGCAATCTCTGCGATCAACCAATTCTTCAACAATGCTAATGTGTCTGGTGGAGTGGTCCCAAGTTCATTGTCCTCTTACTTGTTGATTATTTCTATCCAAATGCTACTCATTACAGGTGGATTAACATATTGTTTGTGGCCAGATTCTTAAAGTTTTCTCATTTGTTTCTCGCAAATGTCTTGTTTGGATTATTCAATACGTAAACACAGATCCTCAACATTAGTTGTGTATGTATACCACTTCAACCTGTACAGCAAAACAATTCTGAGAGAAATAAAGTCATTGTGAGGATTTGTCATTGGCAGCCATAATCTGAACAATATTAGACACACAGATGACACAGTGCTGATAGCAGATACGGAAAGAAAAATGAAGTATCTCCTACAGAATGTAGCAAGAGAAAGCAAGAAGTACTGAGCGTAAACTTCAAGAAAACTGAATGTATGGTCATTAGCAAAAGGAAGACCCCAAAATGCCAAGTACAGGTTAGAGAAACTAAAACAAATCAAGTAAAAGAAACTTAAAAACCTGTGAAGTGTTCTGACAGATGATGGAAAGTGCGACACTAAGATCCAAAGATGCATTGGCCAAGGAAGCATTTCAAAAGCTAACCAGAGGCAATGAGAGGCAGGAAAACCACATTGGAAACAAAGAAAATAGTGCTGGATTGCTATGTGATATCTCTCCTTCTCTATGGCAGTGAATATTGGGCAATCTCTTAAAGGATGAAGGAGAGGCTCAAGGCAGAAGAAATGTGGTTCTACAAAAAGATGTCGAGGATATCATGGAACAAGCACGTGGGCAACGTCAATGTGTTGGAGAGGATCCAAATGAGAAGAAATATACTTAACGTCAGGAAAAGACAGATGAGGAAAGAGGGCCCGGAGAATCTAATACTCATGGGTTGGATAGCAGGAAAGAGACACAGGGCAAAGCAGCGCGAGACACGATGCTGATAGTAGACACCAAAAAGAAAATGCAGGACCTCCTACAAAAGGTATTAAGAGAAAGCAAGAAGAAAGGACTGAATGCATCATCATCAGCAAAAGGAAAACCTCAAAATGCCAAGTACAGGTTAGAGAAACTAAAACAAATCAAGTAAAAGAAACTTAAAAACCCGTGAAATGTTCTGACAGATGATGGAAAGTGCGACACTGAGATCCAAAGATGCATTGGCCAAGGAAGCATTTCAAAAGCTAACCAGAGGCAATGAGAGGCAGGAAAACCACATTGGAAACAAAGAAAATAGTGCTGGATTGCTATGTGATATCTGTCCATCTCTATGGCAGCAAATGTTGGACAATCTCTTCAAGGATGAAGGAGAGGCTCGAGGCAGGAGAAATGTGCTTCTAAAGTAGGATGCAGAAAATATCACGAACCAAGCATGTGAGCAATGAGGAGGTGCTGGAGAGGATTCAAATGAGAAGAAAGCTCATACTTAACATCAGGAAGAGACAGTTGAAATTCCTGGGACACAATGAGAAAAAAAGGTCTGGAGAATTTAATACTCACAGGACAGATAAGAGGAAAGAGAAATAGGGGAAAACAGCACGAGACATATTTGATAGGCTTGAGCAAATGGATGGTGAAGTAGGGTTTAGGAGAGATATCAAGAGTTTGAGTTTGAGTTTTGTTTAATGGCATATCAACACCTTTGTGGGTTATTTAATGCCAAAAAGGTGGGGTCTTAAGGTATTTTTTTAATGTTCGGTTATAGTGAGAAGGTTGATTTAGTCAGATTTTAATGGAAATATTTTGTTCTTATTCTTTTTTATTTTAGAAAATTAAAAATGTCTTCGAGTTTTGTATTCAAAAATGTTTTGTTGAGAATAATTTTTTTCCTTCGAAAATGTGTTATGATAATCTTTTCTTCAAAAATGTATTGTTGGTAATATTTTTCTTTCAAAATGTATATTTTTCTATAAAAGTCTATTTTTATGTATATATTTCTATAAAAGTGTATTTTTATACTTTCATAGTGTTTTGACCCCAGTTTGAGGGTTAACTATTTGCTCATAGCTGTGACCCTGACAGGTGCTACCACTCCAGGTCAGAGTGGACCTGGGAACAACAGCAATTGAGAGGTGGTTCCATGCTCCTCACAACTTCCAAGTCAGGGGCCTTGCTGCCAGATGCAGCTTACCGTCATACCCAGGACCCAAGATACCAAGAGGAAAAATATTAAGAGTGACAAGAGACAGGGAAAGTGGAAATCCATGATCACTTTGTTATGTCGCCAAGTATAAATGAATAACTCAACAACAGAATCAGAATATAAGTTGTATTCCACGGAAAGACGGTTAGTATGTACAGAAGTGATTAGTAATATTTACAATAGAAAGATACAAGTGTCCAATCCGTCGTAAGACGTGTGTATACGTGATTACTTCCGGTACGCCGCCGGAAGTGTGACTAACTCTTCACTGACTCGCACTGACTCTTCAGTAACTCATTAGAGACTCTCAAGTGACTCTCTACGACTCTCTTGTAGAGAATCCACCATTGCTATATATAGCAATGGGAACAGTCCATTTGTAGTCAAATAGGAGCGGCGCCCTAACACACTTGCATCCTGAAGGGATATGGTACATGAAGAAAAAGAAAGTATGCTACTAATCAAGAAGCAGCAAACTGAATAAATTTGAACTTCAGCTGAGATCAAAGCATAGTATCTGTTCTCTCATCTGAGATAAGAGGTGGTGCCTTGTCCTGATGATTCCAACCCTGCAGCAGCAGCACTTTCCTCATTGCCCTAAGAAAGCGGGGGGGGGGGGATGTCATTGCCAGCATGACTTTGGGATTTGGCATTTTTTATATTTGGCCAATATGCATACATATGGGCTCCCTCACAAAAAGAAGACCTTGTGTTCCATTCTGCCTTAGTGTGTGTGGGGAGGAGCGGTTCAGATAAATCGCTTCACAAATGTATAAAGTTCAAGGAACAATTACAAGTTTAGTGTAGAAGTCCCTGGGAAAAAGAACTCAGAAAGGCAGAGACACAAAAACTAGATGTGATGACTGTGTGTTTACAAAGCAGAATATGTGTCCCCAAAGGAAGATTTGTCCATATTTCTGAAAACAACAGACACGAAAATAAAGGTCAGTAGGTCATTGCTAAAGCAGTGGGAAAAAGAAAAACAAAACAAAAAAAAAACACACTGGCAAATTTCTTGAACCTTTGTGCCTGCCCTCCCCACCAAATTGTTGTCAATTCACAAACAAAAAAAATGTATAAATTCACTAAAACCATATAAATTCACTTTCATATGTTTAAGTTTTATTACAATTCTAATCATCATTTTTTAAAACAAACATTGCCGAGGAGTAAAGGTAGTTAAAATAATAGTGGCGTCAAGGGAAAAAAAAAGTGTCAAAAGGTGTTTGTGGAGTAGTTTTTGCACTGAAAGTTATAATCGTGCTATGTCAGTTGCTAATCGACTTAACGCACCCTTAAATTTAGGAACTTGGTAATCTTCCACTGAAAGCTGACTCCTTAGTATTCTGCTAACTGCTGACTAATATCAACTGCTTAGTAGTTCTACTGAACTCCAATAGAACTCTAAAGAACTCTCTAGAACTTCCAAGAACTTCTTGAATTAACTTCCTGTTAACTCTTATTAATATAGAAGGAAGAGTCCATTATCTGAGGAATAGGTGTGTTTCACCATAACAAAAGGACAGTTTGTCCTTTTGACACTGGTTTTTTTAGTGGGGTCATTGCAGACACAAAGGTCCAAATGTGGAAAAAACCAGCTTCCTTGTCTAAAAAATTAAAAAAAGAATTATTCATTCATATTATGAACATTTTATTCTTTTAGTCAAAATGAAATCTTTTAATTATAAACCTTGTTCATAATAATACTAAAAAGCTGAGTAATGAGACAAAAAATATATAAAATAAATTCAGTAAACATATATAGACAAATGCCAACCAAAAAAAATATACTCTTTATCATAACGGTTAGTCTAGCTCTGAACTTGAAGATCCCAGTTAACTCATTTGTTCATTTATACTGGGTAGTCTGGAAAGTCCATGCTGATTTTTAAGGGAAATTAAAACACAAAACAAAATTATGTCATTAAATATTTATTCAACTAAATATGAACCATTTTGTGTGCAACATTATTCATTTTTTTCTTCAACTTAGAAATTCCATCTTCACAGAATTTTGGTGGTTTCTAGACAAATAATTCATTAAGGTGATTCTTTATGCCATCCGAAATATTAAAATGATCATTGAGTTTATTTTATAAGAACCTGAATAAGTGAAAGAAAAAGCAATGTCAAGTATGGTGGATGGAGTAACTGTTGAGTTGCAACAATTTTTGCCAGGTCACCAATCAAATATGAGGTCTGGCATTATCCTGATAGAAAACATCACCTTTCCTATTCACCAATTCTGGGTGTTTCTCTTGAATTGCTACCTTTAATTCATCCAGTTGCAAGCAGTACTTTTCAAAACCAATTGACTAGTTACTTGGCAGAAGATCACAATACAGGATCCCTTTCCAATCCCACCAGATGCACAACATGACTTTCTTAAGATGAAGACCTGCTTTTGGGGTGGCTAAAATTGGCTCCTGTCGCTTACCCCAGGATCTCTTTCGGGGTGGCTAAAATTGGCTCCTGTCGCTTACCCCAGGATCTCTTTTGGGGTGGCTAAAATTGGCTCCTGTCGCTTACCCCAGGATCTCTTTTGGGGTGGCTAAAATTGGCTCCTGTCACTTACCCCAGGATCTCTTTTGGGGTGGCTAAAATTGGCTCCTGTCACTTACCCCAGAATCTCTTTTGGGGTGGCTAAAATTGGCTCCTGTCACTTACCCCAGAATCTCTTTTGATGAACATTGTTGTAAATAATCCATTTCTCATCACAATTTGCTTCAAAATGGTGAATTTTCATCGCATTTATACAGTAAGTCACAGGTAGAAATGCAACCCAAAAGATTCTTTACTCAGATCAAATTGTTACAATATTGTTACAATATTGTTACAATTGTTACAATATTTGGGTAACACATGCTACCCTAGCATCGTAAGAATTTGAGCGCTTTACTGAGTGCTCATGGATAGTGGATCTTGATAAATTTAGTGTTTCTGTTAATTCCCACATTGTGTAATGCCGGTTATTCTCAATCAATGACTGATTTAGCCATTTTTTGGGGTGGGGTGGTGCCTGAGCTTTCTTCATGAATAAAGCTACAATCACCAACTCGAAACATAGCAAACCACTTCTTTACAGTTCTGTCAGCAAAAGCACCTTCACTGTCCACAGCACATATCATTTTGTTGCTTGCAAAGTGTTTTTGCCAATAGAGTTTTAAAAAAAGCATTGTGCGTCTAAAATGCACCTTATAATCTTCCATTTTCATAGGGATGCAAAATTGACACAAATTAAGTAATTTTAAACTAAATAAAAAAAGCATCAAGTGTCTAAAATGCACCTTATAATCTTCCATTTTCATAGGGATGCAAAAGTGACACATATCAAGTCATTTTAAACTAAATAAAAAAAGCATCAAGTGTCTAAAATGCACCTTATAATCTTCCATTTTTATAGGGATGCAAAATTGACACAAATTAAGTAATTTTAAACTAAATAAAAAAAGCATCAAGTGTCTAAAATGCACCTTATAATCTTCCATTTTTATAGGGATGCAAAATTGACACAAATTAAGTAATTTTAAACTAAATAAAAAAAGCATCAAGTGTCTAAAATACACCTTATAATCTTCCATTTTTATAGGGATGCAAAATTGACACAAATTAAGTAATTTTAAACTAAATAAAAAAAGCATCAAGTGTCTAAAATGCACCTTATAATCTTCCATTTTCATAGGGATGCAAAAGTGACACATATCAAGTCATTTTAAACTAAATAAAAAAAGCATCAAGTGTCTAAAATGTACCTTATAATCTTCCATTTTTATAGGGATGCAAAATTGACACAAATTAAGTAATTTTAAACTAAATAAAAAAAGCATCAAGTGTCTAAAATGCACCTTATAATCTTCCATTTTCATAGGGATGCAAAAGTGACATATATCAAGTCATTTTAAACTAAATAAAAAAAGCATCAAGTGTCTAAAATGTACCTTATAATCTTCCATTTTTATAGGGATGCAAAATTGACACAAATTAAGTAATTTTAAACTAAATAAAAAAAGCATCAAGTGTCTAAAATGCACCTTATAATCTTCCATTTTCATAGGGATGCAAAAGTGACACATATCAAGTCATTTTAAACTAAATAAAAAAAGCATCAAGTGTCTAAAATGCACCTTATAATCTTCCATTTTCATAGGGATGCAAAAGTGACACATATCAAGTCATTTTAAACTAAATAAAAAAAGCATCAAGTGTCTAAAATGCACCTTATAATCTTCCATTTTCATAGGGATGCAAAAGTGACACATATCAAGTCATTTTAAACTAAATAAAAAAAGCATCAAGTGTCTAAAATGCACCTTATAATCTTCCATTTTTATAGGGATGCAAAATTGACACAAATTAAGTAATTTTAAACTAAATAAAAAAAGCATCAAGTGTCTAAAATACACCTTATAATCTTCCATTTTCATAGGGATGCAAAATTGACACAAATTAAGTAATTTTAAACTAAATAAAAAAAAGCATCAAGTGTCTAAAATGCACCTTATAATCTTCCATTTTCATAGGGATGCAAAAGTGACACATATCAAGTCATTTTAAACTAAATAAAAAAAGCATCAAGTGTCTAAAATGTACCTTATAATTTTTTTTAAACTGTGTGCAAATCCTCTTTCAGAATTGCCATCAGCTGCCTCATTGTCATCTTCATAATCTCATCTACGATTGGAAACAATCCTTTCAAATGCCATTAGTTAGAAGTTGCTGGAAAAATTATAAAGTAAGCAGTAAACTTGATTGTTGCAATATTTTTGAAAGAAAAAAATCCTATACAACACTTCACTAATCTACATGCTCAGTCAGTCATTGCAAACTAGCAGTATAGCCCAGCGTTGCCCAGGTGTAATGAAAGCTTTAAAACTAATCCATGGAATATTTGTGTGAAGTTTGGTGAGAATCAGATAAAAATTGTGGATTTTTATAAAGGACAGACAGATAAACAGACACACACACAAACATGTAGTTTATATATATATATATATATATTATCGATTTTCTGAACTATTGTAAGAACTGCAATGTTGAAACTTCTGAATATTGTTTCTTATGTCTTTGTCTATGAGTGTATCAAATTTGTTTAAAATCAAACCACTCCTTCTGTAACCCAATTTTTATGATTATCAATTATCAATATTTATCAGGGGTACCTCGACACAAAACCTAGCTAAGAACACTCGCATATGCTTATAGTACAACTGTGTAAATTTTCAAGACAATCGGTTCAGCCGTTTTGGAGTCTATAGGTAACGGACACACACACACACACAGACAAAGTTTTATTTATAAATAAGTTTAGATTCAACAGTTGATTCAATAGCAACTCACTGTTGACTGGGTAACCTCATGAGAGAATGTATGTTCAGATTGGTGGCCTTGTCACAATACTTACCAGATAGACATTGTATCTACTTGAATTGCAAACAAATGAATCTACTTTAGAAATCCAAACAATTGACCTCGTTTGTTGTAAACTGATACTTTAATAATTATTCTAATTAAGTGACATAAATAATATTTCCTTTCTTTATTTGGACTTTTGACCTTAAGAGAGATGTGGATGGATAACACCTTGAATAATTTTGTAAACATTGTAAGAACATGAAACAAAATGTTTATTGGTAATCTTGATGAAAACAGAAGCCCTTTGTATAGGGTCATGTCGAAGTAGTTCATATGGGGATCTATAAGAGTACTTTTTCTGTCAAAAGTCATTTAAAGAAAACTATTTCTATTGAGTAATAACAAATCCGAGATAAGATTTCAAGATTCAAGGCATCAATAGAAAAATTAGAAATATTATTTGATTCATAAATAGAAAAGTACTCATTAAAAATAAAATATATATTTTAAATTTCAAAGGCAAAAAAAGAAAACTTACCATCTTATAATTACTCAACTATTTAAATTTAAATGAATTCAGGGTCAAATTTTTTATTATTCTCCCAAACTAAAATTTTGATTTTTCAAAAATTAAATAATCATAGCAACAATTGTATTTACGTATGAAAGTAAAGTTGGAAAATGAAAATAAACAATTATTTCAAAATGTTGGCATTTTCAATCATTTAAAATTTCAACAAATAGAAAATAAAATACAAAACACATTTCAGTTTTACAAATCATTTGTTTAACACTTTTTAATATTTAGAGGAAAGCTTCCAGAAGTTTCGTAAACATAAATATTTCACATTTATGTCACTTATATAATTGTATATAATTAATTCATATATAATTGTATGTAATTAATTCATATATAATTGTATGTAAAATTTCATATATAATTGTATATAATTAATTCATATATAATTGTATATAATTAATTCATATATAATTGTATATAATTAATTCATATATAATTGTATGTAAAATTTCATATATAATTGTATATAATTAATTCATATATAATTGTATGTAAAATTTCATATATAATTGTATATAATTAATTCATATATAATTGTATATAATTAATTCATATATAATTGTATATAATTAATTCATATATAATTGTAGGTAAAATTTCATATATAATTGTATATAATTAATTCATATATAATTGTATATAATTAATTCATATATAATTGTATATAATTAATTCATATATAATTGTATGTAAAATTTCATATATAATTGTATATAATTAATTCATATATAATTGTATGTAAAATTTCATATATAATTGTATATAATTAATTCATATATAATTGTATGTAAAATTTCATATATAATTGTATATAATTAATTCATATATAATTGTATGTAAAATTTCATATATAATTGTATATAATTAATTCATATATAATTGTATGTAAAATTTCATATATAATTGTATATAATTAATTCATATATAATTGTATATAATTAATTCATATATAATTGTATATAATTAATTCATATATAATTGTATATAATTAATTCATATATAATTGTATATAATTAATTCATATATAATTGTATGTAAAATTTCATATATAATTGTATATAATTAATTCATATATAATTGTATGTAAAATTTCATATATAATTGTATATAATTAATTCATATATAATTGTATATAATTAATTCATATATAATTGTATATAATTAATTCATATATAATTGTATATAATTAATTCATATATAATTGTATGTAAAATTTCATATATAATTGTATATAATTAATTCATATATAATTGTATGTAAAATTTCATATATAATTGTATATAATTAATTCATATATAATTGTATGTAAAATTTCATATATAATTGTATATAATTAATTCATATATAATTGTATGTAAAATTTCATATATAATTGTATATAATTAATTCATATATAATTGTATGTAAAATTTCATATATAATTGTATATAATTAATTCATATATAATTGTATGTAAAATTTCATATATAATTGTATATAATTAATTCATATATAATTGTATGTAAAATTTCATATATAATTGTATATAATTAATTCATATATAATTGTATATAATTAATTCATATATAATTGTATATAATTAATTCATATATAATTGTATGTAAAATTTCATATATAATTGTATATAATTAATTCATATATAATTGTATGTAAAATTTCATATATAACTAAAAATATATCTGTAAAAGGACAATATGAATAAAGACAAACTTATCTTAGGCAATGCATTTCCTTGTCTAATGGATTTTTTGCCTTGACAAAGTCAAATGGCAGTGAATGTTGGACAATATCATTGAAGATGAGGGAAAAACTTGAAGCAGTGGAAATGTGGTTCTACAGAAGGATGCTGCAGATATCATGGACCTAGCATGCGAGCAATGATGACGTTTTGGAAAGAATGGCAACAAAAAGAAAATTAATAGTGAGCATCAGGAAGAGACAACTGAAGTTTCTGGGACATGCAATGAGAAAAGAGGGCTTGGAGAACCTGATACTGACAGGCCAAAAAGAAGGAAAAAAAACAGAGGAAGGCAGCGGATTACATATTTGAAAGGCCTGACCAGGTGGATGACAGAACGAAAGTTGCGTGGTGTAACAGGAGAAAGCATGCTAAGAGCAACGAGGGATAGGAAGATGTGGAAAGCCATGATCACCTACATCCTGAAAGGACAAGGTATATAGAAGCAGAAGAAAGTCAATCAAAGAATGAAACGCATCAGCTAAGATAAGCTTTCCTTTTATCTTTATAAATGGCATCAAGAGAACTGCCCCCAGGACAACTGTCGTCCCCATTAACAGAAAGCACAGCTCGGAGAGTAGGGAATAAGTACTAATAAAACTAATTAGAGTTTTATTTTCATTTTTTATCTACGATTCAATAACAAGAATTATACAATTATCGTATGGAATGGGATGAGATAATAAATTAATAAAGGCCAGGTTTTTTTAACTATACCACCATTTTTATTTCTGCTGGTTCCATAAGGTTACATTTTTTATTATGTGAATGATTGTCATTTCTGTCCTTTTTGTATTTTGTGTCTTTGATATGTTTCTTGTATAAGTTATTGTGGTATTCATGCAAATGTCCATTACTATATAAGTATTGCTGTGTTCAGGTTATAAAGAGCTTTTTTCTTTATACATGTATATTCATGTAAATATAACATACTTGTTCCTCCATGTGTGTATCAGGTGGAATGTAGTATCAGATTTCTGTTTGTGCTATGTTCTATTTTGTTCTAGATATTTGAGTGTGTAGAATTGTACTCATGAATTCATTGCTTGGTTTTCTGCATATTCTTTTCGTGAATACTATTTAAGCACATCTCTTGTTTGCATGGAGTTAGTCTTCTTTTGGCTGGTTGGTGTGTTAATTGAATCTCCAATGGCTGACACAAATGCCACACACCCGGTGGGTAAACGTAAACCAACTAAAGAGCCTACGCACATGTTCACTGTTCTTTTTATATTTTCTTAATGCCTACACATTTCTGATTTGATTTTGGCAGGAGCATTAGTCATTGGTTGATTTTTGCATGATGTCAGGTGATCCATTAAGCTATGTCTGGGTTATAACTAGATTACCAGAAATATGAAAGAATAGAAAAAAAGGAAAGAATGTGTGTGTTGAGTGAGAGAGTTTCTCTGTCACTCCATTAGTAAGGAGGAAAGGGTATATTTCAATACACTTTACTACTACTTATCTATCCACTACACAATAATATGATTTATATTTTTATATAACCGTAATTGTAGGCGAAACACAAATACAATAATTAATAATTACATAATATTGATATCAGGAGAACTGTTCCCCACCCTCCCATAGCCATCAAACTCCATGGAGTGATAAAATTTTTTATATACTTGGAGAGCTGTCGATGCACTGATCTATTCAAACACTAAATTCAAACTGTGCATCGGCTTGTTGCTATCCCCCAAACCAGCCAGTTTGGTAGGTAAGGTCAGGATAATCTCATAAACTTGAAAATGACTTTTAGAAATTTGTTTTTATTATTGAAATAAAAGCAAAAATTTTTAAAAAGATTTGCCTTTCCATTGTCCAAGGGCAGTTGTTCTATAACCACATTTCACACACACACACACATACATATACATCACACAACTTGAGTGGCCCATATATCTTTGGCAGATTTAAATTCCTTATAATTTCAATAATGTTTGGGTAATGTGGCAAAAATTTACTAACATTAGTAGTGTTAAAAAATTTATAAAAAGAAGGCTTATATTGAATTTTTCTGTTATATTTTTTAATGATGTTTTGATGCAACCATTAGAATACATAACTAGATTTAATCTTTCTTCTTCTATGTGCCCTGTCCTTTCAGGACGTAGGCGATCATGGCTTTCCACATCTCCCTATCCCTGGTGGCTCTTAGCATGTTTTCTCCTGTTACACCACACAACCCTCGTTCCATCATCCATCTAATTAGGTCCTTCAAATATGTTATCTACTACTTTCCTCTATCTCTTTTCCCCTTCTATCTGGCCTGTTAGTATCAGGTTCTCTAAGCCCTCTTTCCTTATTGCATGTCCCAGGAACTTCAGCTGTCTCTTCCAAGATTCAATTACTTTTATTTAAAAGCATTTTCTCATCATTTCTTCAAAATATCTTCTAAAATTTTACAACAATCAAAGATAAAAGTTTTTATACTCATCGTATAACAAACATTAATTTTATCAAAATCTGTCAAAATAAGTTTTAAGTGACAGTGATAAATGTGTCACCTAGTATATATATATATATATATTGTCTAAAAGGTACATACATAATTAAGTTTGTAATGCAAAAACACTGACATGACATATATATAATGTACATATGTAGATGAGTTAAAAAGTTTTCAAATGTTAAAAAATTTGTAAAATTTAATGAAAGCATTTTTAAAACTTCTCTTTTGGCAGACATTTTGACAAATATTTCTAAACTGATTCTTGAGAAAAAAAAACAATTTTTCAATAGTCATCACCATAAAAAACTTGCAAGCAAATTCCAATATCAATAAAATCAATTCATTTCTAATTTAAATCTAATTCCCTGGAATTATTCTCCTTTCAACCCTAGCAACGTAAAAAAAGTTTAATTATAGTGAACAAAACAAAAATAAAGTACATTTCAGCAATAATTTTTTTCAACATCCATTTTTTTACCAAAATCTGAATTGAAAGTAGAAAAATTTTAAATTAAAAACAAAAACTCTGCTCACTTCTAAATAATAAACATTCTGACATTTTCTAGTTTCATTTTCTACAAATTCTTTTGTATGTATATAAAAACAAAAGTTGCTTGCAAAATAACCAAAACCAATTGAATATATTAAGCTGTGAATATATGACATTTTTCTTTCAAAATTCTACCCTCAATATTACTCAGCTTAAATACATTAAAAGGCGGCCAAGCTTAGAGGCAAATTTAGAATCTACAAATCAGCCCAGTTTAAAAATCCAGACAGTTTTAGAATGACATTTGTAAAAAAAAATATTTCTTAAATTAATGAAACCAACATGTCTCCTGATAAAGGAAAACTCTAGCAAGCATTTGCCATAGCAATTAAAATTCCTTTAATTTCTTATTGAAGTGTTCGACTCGTTTTAAAAAACATATTAAAAAAAAAAAGAATACTTTTAATTTTTATTTTTATGTCCCTTCCACTATAATTTTGTTTTTTATCAATTCACCTCAAGCAAGGTGATAATGCCACTAAAACACAAAGGGCTCCTGGAAGTGAAAGAAGAGGAAAAACACTTTAGAAGAAACCAGAAACCAAATCCTAAAAAGGAAACAAAGGGTTAAGCATTATTCCTGTTCAAAACACTGGGAACTGAGTGTGAACTGAGCAGTAGGCAAACTCATCTACTCCTATCAATAAAAGGGGTGGCGGCTCTTAATTAATCTCAAAAAAGTACCCTAAAGCACAAAGCCAATAATATAAAAGAGGAGAGTGAGGAAATTTTCACTTTATTTCCCTTGGAGTCAACCTTTATGAAATGGGAATTAGTAACTTAGCTGTTGCAAAAACAAAAAAATATACAGTGGAGCCTGGACATTCACATGAATACCACAATAACTTATACAAGAAACATATCAAAGACACAAAAACTGGTCGCATATGGCAGGTGGTCGTTCACTAAAGGCTCATAATCATGACCTATTTACGCCAGGAACGTATATTCCACTCATCAGAATGTACATATTAGAATTTTACCATGTAATCTAGTAATAAATAAATGAGAACATA
This sequence comes from Ascarosepion bandense, assembly GCA_037127315.1. Lineage (NCBI taxonomy): Eukaryota > Metazoa > Mollusca > Cephalopoda > Sepiida > Sepiidae > Ascarosepion > Ascarosepion bandense. The sequence continues at coordinate 237,319 of JBBBDQ010001062.1, read as the reverse complement.
AGAAAATGGCCTAACTTTAAAGAAATTTATTCAGCATAATTCATTTTAAAATTTAAAAAAAAACGTATGTACAATGGTCAACAAGAGACCAAAATATTTTTTCATAAAAAATATTTATGAAGTGGATTTTAAAAAAAAGGCAGTTATTGCTTTCCTTTTCGTTCCTGTACTACTACTACTAGCCATTTCTTATAAAATATGTAGGTTGGAAAAATTTGTGACAGGGTTTTAGTTTTTTTTTTTAGAAGTGAGTGATAGTAAAAGAGAATTTGTGATAATACATGGAAAAAAAAACATACAAAAAACTGACAGCGATCGTGGGTGGGGGTAGAGAAAGACAGAGAGATAGAGATAGATATACCCAGATAGAAATAGAGTAGATAGATACACAAAAAAATAAAGGAACAAAAGAGATAGACATTTAAGAAAGGGACATAATTGTGATTTTCCCAATCCCTGAATTTATCCAAGTCAGTACAGAGACTGGATAAATCTCTTGAACATGTCAAATGCAATACAGTTTGAGGTGAACTCAGGCAATGTATATTTCAACAAGAAATAACAGTTTGATACAACACTACAATAACAAAACAATGAGGAAGTGTTCCTGACTTAGATCAAATCAAAATGAAATAGATTACTCATTTAGTTTCTCCTAATTTAGAAGTTTCAACCAAAATGGATTTTCTTTTTAAAGCAATCACTTGATCAGTGTTTTTCACTCATTGATGTTAGTTGCTCAAAAACTTCCCTTCAGATGAGCATATCATGTTTTATGCACTCAATCCAGATACTACTCAGCCAATGAGTGCCCAGAACCAGTCAATAAAAATGGCTACAAACAACACCAATTCTATGGCCACGAAGTGCTGTTCAATTCTCCATCCATTCAAAGCTCATCAATTTGCCATCTCCACACTCCCTTGCATAACATGCATGCAACTCTGGGTAGCTGAGGTAAGTCATTGCTACATTAGCATCACTCAATTTGAAAAAAATGTTTTATGTAAATCTAAGTTGACAGAAATTCTTTCCAGAGAAGACATCTTGTTACAGTGTCTTGGTTTCATAATTTTAAAATAAAACAATCATGTGATGAAATAGATTCTTTTTTATATAAATTAATTTTCACCCAATAGAAGACCCAAGAATGACATTGTATTAGCATAAAAAGAGGAAGTAAGAAGTTTAGGAAGTTTTATAAAAACATGACAGCTAACCTTAGACTTGACCCTGCATGGAGTACTGCTGCCATTTATGGTCAGGCGCCCCTGCCACTCACCTCAGTGTTCTTGACAGGCTCCTAAAGGAGAGTTAGTAATGTGATAGGTGCTGACTTGGCGGCTCGACTACAGCCACTTCCCCACCGATGAAATGTGGCCTCCCTTTGTCTGTTCTATAAGTACTTTCATGGCTTCTGCTCAGATGAACTTAAGTCACTGGTGCCTCCTCAACAGGTGTTTACTCGTGCAACCAGAATGGCAACTGGGTCCCACCCATTCACAGTTAGGTTAGCCAAATGCAGACAACAATTCTACTCCTGCTGCTTCTTCTCTCACACTTCCTGCCTGTGGAACTCGCTCCCATATTCTTGCTTTCCTGACGGCTACAACCTCCAGAAATTTATATGCAATGTCAATACTCATCTACTAACCACTTGACTCTAGCCCTTCCCCCACCCCGTATATCCTTCCTTTTCTCTCCCCCCTTGCAACTGTCATCACACCTGATTTTTATCTTTTTATTACTTCTTCCTAATTGGTTTGTAATCCTCTTCTCCCTCCTCTAATTAATTTTCTTTCAGTTACGTAAGAAAATTAATAGTGAGCATCAGGAAGAGACAGCTGAAGTTCCTGGGACATGCAATGAGGAAGGAGGGCTTGGAGAACCTGATACTGACAGGCCAGATAGAGGGAAGAAGAAACAGAGGAAAGCAGCAGATAACATATTTGAAGGGCCTGAGTAGATGGATGACGGAACGGGAGTTGCGTGGTGTAACCGGAGAAAACGTACTAAGAGCCACCAGGGATAGGGAGATGTGGAAAACCATGATTGCCTATGCCCTGAAAAAACAGGGCACATAGAAGAAGAAGATATGGCAGGTTCTATCGGCAAAGGTTAGAACTGCTGGAACTAAGGAATATAGCTCGTCAGAACATTCGCTATATAAATAGTGAGAAAGTAGCAAGAAGTTGCAAAAAAAGGTGTGTAGGGTAGAAAATAATCACCCACAAGGTTGCATAGATGCTTTTGAACTCTATCTAGACAGGCAAGTAAGGACTATGGCAGCTCATCCCAGATGAAACAACAATATTCCATTTTTTGGTCTGATCTGGTTCTTGTAAAGATAAAGTATGTCAGGAGGTCTGAAGAAGATGCCATTGTAAGAACTACAGAAAACTTGAAAAAGACAAACACAAGAGCAACAACTCATCCCAAAAACAACAAAACAAAGCAACCCCAACGTGAGTGGTTCCAAAATGGAAGATCGATTTACTATAACATTGTATGAGAAAGTGAGCACCCACTAAAATTGTTTAAATATTGACATTTTTTCAAATTATGTTTGATAATCGGAAACTTTATGTAATAACCAATAGGACAGTGTTGAAAAAAGTAAAAAAAGAAAAATCAAAAGCAACAAATTTAAAGGTGATGGGAGTCTCCTTCAGGTCCGCCGAATATAATAATTTCTTTATTTAATTTATAAAAAACTCTTCTTATCAAACATACACTAAAAAAAAAAGAAAACTTAGTAATGAAACTTTGAATTCTCTAACCAGTGTTAAAAAAAAAAAAATTCTTAAATACTTAAAAATGTTTCTGAAGGATAAATTATCTCTGCCTTCAGTGTTACTTACTGTGTATTACTTGACATTCTGAAATGCAGAATAAATCAATTTGTCATTTTTTTATGCAGATAAAACAAAAACTTTCTAAATTATTTGTACCTCATGTATAATTTTGTTCATAATATTACAATCCTGTTTTAGGGTTGGAAATTGCATCCAACCCTCAAAATCATAAAGATAACATTCAGAGAAGGTCAATACATCATCGAGCCCCACAACAATTCTGATCCTTTATATAGTATACCACATGTACATCCATGCTTACAGTACCTGATATTCCCAAGCAGTCACCCATCTAGGTACTGACCAGGCTCAATGTTGCTTAGCTTCAGTGATTATGTGGGAACTGGTGTTATTAAGCAAATATTTATATCTAGTAGAAAGAAACTCATGGAGAGCGTGGCAGCAGAGAGTCCTCAGAAGAGAAGCCCCCGTCAAGCAAGTGTTTCGGCCCTTATCTCCTGACACTCTAGGGGGGTTGGGCCACACCCGGTTCATGACTCCGGATGTCCCTCTGCTGCCTTTTTTTTTTTTTTTTGACGAGCCATGGATGGGATCCGTGACCTTCTGGATATGCTCATTTTCACTCAAAGACTCCCGCACTAACCACTTAGCCAAAGGTACACCTGATATTTGTAGGAAAGTTAAGCCTTATGGAGTTCACTTTTATTCCTCCTTGACCAGATCCAGCTTGAACATCTCTCTGCCGCTTCTGCCATTGCTTTCAGGGCTCTGGTTTTTTCCCTCCCTGCAACTGAGAGCTGTTTCATGAGGCTGTATGCAGACGCTCCTACAAACCCCCTAGCTCCAATTTCTGCAGTGAGGACTTTGACCTGGTAGTCTTCTCTCCTCAGGCTGTTTGCCAGATCAGATATTATAATTATAATAAAAAAAAGTAGTAACTTAGTATTATTCTCAAACAAAAATGAAAAAAAAAAAAGTATTTTTGAGCAACTATTTATCAGACTATATCCATTAGATACATGACCTTATGCCAGACTTGGTATTTTATTAATTTAATTTTTTTGTACCCCAAAACTATACTGTGGGCCAATTCTCCACAAAAGATGTAAAGAAAATTCCTAATTCTAAAATAAAATGGATAGATGAGGGTAAAGAAAAATGTCCTGAGAATGTTTATCTGTTGAGCCTTTAAATAGGTTAACATGAAAAAAAAAAACACCAATAAAAGGGAAAACAAAATTATACATAAAGACGAGGACAGATTTTTCTTTCCTAATCAATGCTTGAATAATACTTCAACAGAATTTTTCAAATAAACCACTTGTATTTCTTTCAGTCTATCATCGATCTTTCTCCTCAATTTGTCAATTGTGGAGGAATGCCTAATTGGGAACAATATTTATAGACGTGTGTGCACACACACACACAAATCCAGGATTATTAAAATCATAAAAGTTATGTTCAAATATACAAAAGTATTATTTTGAAAACATTCAATGACAAATGTAAATGTACAAAACTCAACAGTATCAAAATGGGGAAAAAAAAAACTCGTATAAATAAAATTGGACTCCAAGAATCGGTGAACATAGATAAGGAATCATCAAACTGGACATGAGATTTTTGTCCCTTTGCAGCTTAAAACGAATCACCAACTTTTTTTTATTTACAGGTAGGGTGTTGACTATTTTAACAGAGAATTTGCTAAGGTTGAATTTTTTTTCTTTTTTAATTATTACTTATTCTTATCAAGCATGCCATTTTTTAAATTTTTTTTTAAAATAATAGTTAAAAGAAAATAATTAATGAAAAGATACAAGCAAGAGAACATGGGTACCATCGTTACATAAAGGAGATGGATTGGGCACGTGCTCAGTCAATCACAAGAACAGCACTGCACTGGACCCCAGATGGCAAAAGAAAGAGGGGAAGACCAAGAACGACATGGAGAAGTACGGTGGAGAATGAGATGAAAGCCATGCAGTACTCTTGGGGTTCATTGACTAGTCTGGCCCAAGATAGGCAGAGATGGAAAAGCTTTGCTGCTGCCCTACACACCATTGGGTGTAACAGATCATGAAAAAATGATTTAAACCTGATTTTTCTATATTTCTTGGGTTGGAAGACTCTTAATATGTTCAAAATACATAGTGTGGTTCATCAACTAAAAATCTTGCTCCCCCCAAAAAATTGTCATATAGGAATAATGTATCACTGCCAACACTTGTGCTTGAAGATGGATTGCCAGGGAGTAAACATAGTTGACTTCATTCTCAAGTAATTAGTGGTACCGTGCTGCTGGGATCACGTCACATGTAGAATGAAAAAAATAAAATTATATATATGCGGCCATAGCTGGTCGGGTGCTCCTGCTATCAACCTAGGTGTCCTTGACAAAATCCAATGAAGAATCTGTAATGTGATCGATCCCAACTTGGAAGCTCAGATACAGTCAATTTCTCACCGGTGCAATGTGGCTTCCCTGTGTCTCTTCTACAAATACTTTCATGGCTTCTGCTCCGATGAACTTAGCTCACTGGTGCCCCCTATATATGAATTTACTTGAGCCTCAAGATTAGCAACTAGGTCTCACCCTTTTACTGTGAAACCAATAAAATGTAAACGCAAATTCTACTCCAGTAGCTTCTTTTCTCGCACTTCCCGCCTGTGGAATTCTTTTCTGTTTACTTGCTTTCCCAACAGCTACAATCTCCAAGAATTTAAATGTAAAGTCAATAGTCATCTCCTATTTCACTAACCTGCATCCTCTCTCTCCTGCCCCTTTCTCCGTCCACTTCACTCTCATCAGTATTCTCATCCTTCTCTTACCCACTTCCTGACAGTCCCTATAACCTGTCACTCTTTCTCATAACTTTTCTTCTATGTAACCCCCTGCAAAACAGTGGCAGTAAAATGCCTTGCTTGAGGCGATATGATTATAAAATATATATATATATATATATATATATATATATGCAAACTTATCACTATACTTGTTTTGAAAAACCCTCCGCGTATATACACAGAAGAAAAAAATGGTTGTAAAAAAAAAAAGAAAGAGCTTAGCATATGAACATCAGCCAAAGCGATTTGGACCAAGCCAGTACGTAGCCCCAAAAAAAGTAACAAGTAATCAATAACAAAAAAGTGCTCAATACATAAGCAGAGCAGAATAAGTAAATTAAACTAGTGAGCCAACAAACCTACCAAGGTTTCACCTAAACTGATCTTCAGGGAAGATTGGTTTCCCTGAAGATCCATTTAGGTGAAACCTTGGTAGGTTTGTTAGCTCACTAGTTTAATTTACTTTATATATATATATATATATATATATATATATATACATGAGTATAGAATGATTATAGTGTAGAGTTGGCAAAGAATAAGTGTCTGATGCGTTATTGTTTGAAGACGTAATTATACTTGTATCTGTGATTTTACAAAGTGATATTTCTAAAGTAGAAGTTATAAACTAATAATGTTATGGTTACAAAGGGAACTGAGGACGGGATTTTGTTAACCCGAGCAAGATTACAAAAATAGCTGAACTTGAACCACTCTTTCTCATGTGTGTGCACTCACACAGTAAAATAAGTCTCTGAACTTTGTTAAAAGCACAGCTGCTTCTTACCTAAAAGCAAATACTTTCATTTTCGTTATATTAAAAACAAAAACTTCTAGGATTCCTTAAAAAAAGTGAAAGAAGCATTCCAGAAGTTGAGTAAAGTATTAAGAAACAGGACAATTTCACTAGAAACAAGGAAGAGAGTACTGGATTGCTATGTGTTGTCAGTTCTTCAATATGGCAGTGAATGCTGGACAATATCATCGAAGATGAAGGAAAAACTTGAAGCAGCTGAAATGTTGTTCTACAGAAGGATGCTGCGGATATCACGGATCGAGCATGTGAGCAATGATGAGGTTTTGGAAAGGTTGGAAACGAAAAGGAAATTAATACTGAGCATCAGGAAGAGACAACTAAAGTTCCTGGGACATGCAATGAGGAAGGAGGGTTTGGAGAACCTGATACTAACAGGCCAAATAGAGGGGAAAAGAGACAGGGGAAAGCAGCAGATAACATATTTGAAGAACCTAATCAGGTGGATGATGAAACGAGGGTTGCATGGTGTAACAGGAGAAGGCATGCTAAGAGCCACCAGGGATAGGGAGACGTGGAAAGCCATGACCGCCTACGTCCTGAAGTGACAGGGCACATAGAAGAACATGATATGATCACAAGCAGAAGGTTAGAAATTCAAGTTTATTGTACTATTTAACTCTTAACTGGAAGTAGGAAAGATAAATTCATGCCTTTCCTAAAGGTATTAGTGTTAAGTCTATGAGGTCAGAATTTAAACTCAGTTTGATAAACTCATTTACTGTACTAATAACAGTTGCCCTTCCCACACATCCTGTTCTTCTTTATCATTCAATTGTTTCACTTTCAGACAAGAACTATAATTACTACGATTATTTGTAGAGATGGATAAATTTGTAGGTGTAAATATGGATCAGAATCTGACAGGATGAAATCTAAACATATTTATAAATGGAACTTTGTCTGTGTGTGTGTCTGTGTGTGTGTGTGTGTGTGAGTGTGTGTATCCGTTACCTATAGACTCCAAAACGGCTGAACCAATTTTCTTGAAAATTTACAGTTTTACTATAAGCATCTGCGAGTGTTCTTAGATAGGTTTTGTGTCCAGATAACCCCAATAAATATCGAAAATGGATTATTGAAAAAATCAGGTTATAGAATGAGTGGTCCGATTTTAATCAAATTTGATACACTCATAGACAAAGGCATAAGAAACGATATTCAGAAGTTTCAAGGTTGCAGTTCTTACAATAGTGCAGAAAATCGATTATATATACCAGGAAATCAAAATTTGACTTACATTTTTTCAGTTTTCTTTCAGTCTACGGTTTTGCTTTAACTGGAAACAACTATTGCATTTTAGTCTTTCATGCCAACGTCCAAAGAGTCTGAGCTCCAGGACCATGGATTAGTTTTAAAGCTTTCATTACACCCGAGCAACGCCGGGCTATACTGCTAGTAAAGAATAAATAGAAAACATTAACGTTTCACTTTTATTAAAGTTTTGTCAGAGATTGAGAGAAAACAAACAGAAACTTTGGCATTTTCTGTTTTAGTTTGTGTTAGTTCTCATTGGTCAGTTATGTATCAGTCAATTAAGTGCCATACATGAAACACGCTTGGGCGATCATGTCTCAAAAATCACACTTCACATGCATTAAAACTTTAGATTATTCTATATACATGTAATTTTGTAAAGTTGTTTGTATGAAAGCTTTAATAAAAGTGAAACTTGTTAGATTGATATCAGTCAGCTAAGTGCCATACTTGATACAGGCTTGGGCGATCATGTCTCAAAAGAGACATGACTGACTGGGCATAAGATTATCCCGCAGTAGGTTACCATTACTTTCTGCGGTAGACTGGTTGCCAGCCAAGGCTATGGAACCCAATCTGTCCTGCTATTTAACTCATAAATAGAGGGAGAAGAGATTATATTATATATTAAGCATAATAAGTGGGGAATCAGTTAATTACTTCATGACAATAGAAAACCGATCCCCTACTTTATGCCCAGTACAAATTTTAATTGTTTCCAACTATTATATTTAGTCAGTCAGTTAAGTGCCATACGTGATACACACTTGGATGATCATGTCTCTTTCAAGACATGAATTACTGGGTAGAAGATTATCCGGCAGTAGGTTGCCATTACTTTCTGTGGTAGACTGGTTGCCAGCCAAGGCTATAGAACATAATCTGTCCTGTTATTTAACCCATAATTGGAGGGAAGAGTTGGAATAATACCTTTCCGAAGGGTATTTGCGCATAAGTGAATGCAAGGAATTCAACTGGAATTTGAACTCGACTCCTTGATTTGTCGTTCTGAGTCGATATCCACAACGCATATCTGATATACATTTCCTTTTTGTTTTTTCATGATACTGAGCACTCTTCCCTCAATATATACAGCACAACTTTAAACAATACCATAAAATTATAAATCAAGTTTTTAAAATACATGACATAGATGAAAATGTTATTTTGGTTACTTTCATCTTGGAAAAAAAAAATGGATGACCTGCCCTCGAAGAAGTCTGACCTTAGAGGAAAGATGAGCAACATATGCTGAATGGGTTCTCACCATGAACGTGGACAGTAAACACAAAATACAATGCAGAGTCTGTAATGTGATCGATACCGACTTGGCAGACCAGCTGCAGTCACTCTCTCATTGGCATGACGTGGCCTCCCTGTGCCTCTTCTATAAATACTTTCACGGCTTCTGCTCCAATGAACTTAGATCACTGGTGCCCCCTAGGTACGAATTTGCACGAGATACTAGATTAGCAACTTGGTCCCACTCTCTTACAGTGAAACCGATAAGATGTAACTGCAATTTCTACTCCAACAGTTTCTTTTCTTGCACTTCCTGCCTGTGGAATTCCCTTCCACATGATTGCTTCCCCGACAGCTACAATCTCCAGGAGTTTAAATGTAAGGTCAATAGACACCTCCTAACACACTAACTCGCATCCATTCTCTCAAACACTCTTCCCATCTACCCAACCCTCAGCCTCGGTATCCTTACCCGTCTATCACCCTCCTTCTGACATTTCCTATATCTAACCTCTCTTTCTCTTCACCTTCCCCTATGTAACCCCCTGCGCAATAGTGGCAGTGGAATGCCTTGCTTGGGGTGAAATGATTAAAAAAAAACAAAAAAACAGTTAATTTTCATGATGGCTTGATTAGGTTGGAAAAGCATTTTCTAAATATTTACAAAGAATTAGGAAAATGCAATGTGAATTGAAAACTGACAAAAGCCTTTTCTTAATATTTGTCTAGTCAAGTTCATTTGTCAACTTTTTTCTTAATTCAGCTGTCAAAGAAAAGTCTATGAAATTCCAAATGCTTGTGTTAGGTGACTTACAGAATTCTGTAGATATTTACTACACCTTAAATTGATCTGACACAAGGCTACAATAATGGAGTACTAAGTAAGAATCAAACTTGCAAGAGAACAGTTCTTGTCTGATTTCTATTTTTGGGTGTGTGGAAGGACAAGCTGATTTAATCATTGAAATCTGGTTAATTCTAATTTTTATATTTTTGTTGTTCTTCCCCATCCCTTTCAGTCAATATACCCTTTTCATCTACCAAAAGGGTGTCCATTTTATTTTGACATGTCAAATCTTGCACTAAAGAAGGGAGGAGGCAAGTACTTCCTTTCATACAAACATCCCATCAGATATCCATCTGCCATCTACAAACTGCTCCCTACTAATCTTGACTTATATATAAAAAGCACCCCCACCACACTCCTGAGAAAAGTTCAATATCCCATACTACAAGAAATATTTAAGGAAGAACAGAGCAACAAGTGAAAAAACCAAACGCAATTACAAAAAGAACAGTTTGTGAAAGTATTCCGCTAATCCTCAATTAACAACGTGCACACAAAATGTACTTAGAAAAGATGAGTGAGTTTTGTTTAATGGCATACCAACCTCTCTGGGTTATCTAATGCCAAAAAAGTAGGGTTTTAAGGTATTTTTTTAATGTTCAGTTATAGTGAGTAGGTTGATTTAGTAAGATTTGATGAAGAAAAATGTTATTATTTTTTTATTTTATTTTAGAAAACTGAAGACATCTTCCAGTTTTGTATTCAAAAATGTATTGCTGGTAGTAATTTTTTTCTTAAAAAATGTGTTATGGTAATATTTTTTCCTTCAAAAATGTATATTTTCCTATGAAAGTCTGTTTTTATGTATATATTTCTATAAAAGTGTATTTTTATACTTTTGATCCCAGTTTGGGGACAGACTATTTACCCATAGTTGGGACCCTAACAGGTGCTACCACCCCAGGTCAGGGTGGACCTGGGAACAACAGCAATTAAGAGGTGGTTCCATGCTCCTCACAACCTCCCAATCACAAGCCTTGCTGCCAGATGCAGTTTATTGTCATACCCAGGACCACAGAAAAGACAATTATTCATATTTATGTTACCTGATAAAAAAATTAAAAAATGGCCTGTAACAAGGCTAATTGGATGTAACCTGAATTCATTTAATGATTTTATTTGATTTACATAATCCTACATTAGAGAAAGAGAAAAACTGCTATGAATACAAATGAATGCTGAGAAAAATTGACTTTAGCTGTTAAATAGAGACAGGAACTTCTGACCAGACAATTTAACCAAAACTGCCAATCAGCCTTCATCTTTGAAAATATATGTTTTATTTAAAAGAGACAATTGAACTTTGACCTATAATTATTCCCAAATTAAATGACAAAATATTTAACTCAAATCAGATAGTTAACGAGTATGCCTCTGTATAAATCTGCTCAGTAGCTGAAATGGCAGTAACTTTGGCTTGAGGATTAAAAAAAATCTTCCATTTCAAATTAGATTAGGATTTTGAATGCTGATTTATAAAGTAAATTGTTTTTTCTTTGAGTTTATCCCAATGCAAACTCACCCCCCTCACCTCAGATCCTGCTGTATGTCTGGATTTGAACAATATGGATTTTCTAAGTATATAAGTTAATTGCAGTTGTGGTAAAAATCTGTCATAGAACAATACTTTTTTTTCTTTTAAATCAAGTTCATTTTTTAACAAGAGCTGCATCAATAATACATTTGTTTTCTGATCAGAGCGATAGGATTTTATTCTGTAACAGCAAATACTTGGCAAGACGAGCAGAAAATCTATTTTAAAAAAATTAATTTGAAATCAAAAGAGACATGATCAAGACAAGCTGCTCTTTTGAAAGGCACAAAAAGGTGATCACGAGTAGAATTAGTACAAAGATGCTGAGAAGAAATTTCAATCTGAAAAACTTCTCAAAATCATACTTTCTTTTTTGTTTCCTCTCCAAACATTTAAAAATCTTTTTCGTTTTAAAAACAACCCCTAAAAATACAAAGTTAGGAATACACTTCACTTAACCCGAGAGATAACAATAATAACATTCTGGCATGTTTCGTCACTCATCTCCTCACAAAAAAATATTAATTTAATATTTGCAAAAATTCTCATGAAATTTTATCTGCTTTCCTTCTTTGTATCATAATCAAAATTATACATCAAAGCCCTTGTTTCTGAAAGCCATAACTAAAATCTCACTTGCAATCATAAGTACGAGTGTCATTCAATAAATAAGGTGAATTTTTCGGCATAAGAACTTCTAATACAGGTAGATTTGGAAATTACTTTTTTTTTTTAAATTTTTCCTTTACTTCTCTTTCATAGGGATTTAATTTTTTTTGCAGAACGAAAAAAACTTCGGGAGTTTTGGAGATTAACAAAGATGGCCGACCAAGAAGCATGCTCCAAGATTGAACAGAGGTCAGTTATCAAGTTTTTGGTTGCTGAAGGGTGCAAACCAGTTGAAATTCATAGGAGAATGTCAACTGTGTATGGTGCCACATGTTTCAGCAAAAAAAATATCTACAAGTGGGTTAAATTGTTTAAAGAAGGAAGGAGCAGTGTTGAGGATGAAAACAGGCCTGGTAGGCCTACAAAGTGAGGTTTCCTGAGGTGATCGAATCAGTCAATGACCTCATTCAGTCTGACAGAAAGGTGACAGTGGATGACATTGCAAGGACTTTGAGCCTATCTGCTGGGACAGCACACAAAATTGTCCATGATGACATTGCCTACTCGAAGCTCAGCTGCTGGTGGGTGCCAAAGATGCAAACAGTGCAGACCATCAATGAGCTGGGCTGGGAACTGCTCCCTCATTCCCCTTACAGCACAGACCTTGCCTCTTCAGACTTTCACCTGTTTGGTCCCTTGAAAGCGTTCATGAGAGGCACAAAGTTTAAAAGTGACGATGAAGTCAAAAGTGCTGTGAACCATTGGCTGAAAGATTTTTACACTGAGGGAATACGGAAGCTTGTGCACAGATGGGGAAAGTATGTGACACTGCTGGGAGACTATGTTGAAAAAAAAAAAAGTAAGCTTCTATCTGTATTAGAAGTCCTTATACCAAAAGATTCACCTTATTTATTGAATGACCAACGTATTATAATGATTAATTATAATACCAGACAGATAGATTTACCAGAAAACTTTCTAGATACAATCTGGAATAAACCATAAATAACATTTATGAAACTGTTTTCATTACAGAAAATAATTTTATGTGTACCTTGCAAATTAAAAGCATCTTGAAAGAATAATTTGGCTGTTCAGCAAAAAAAATTACAAATAATATTTTACCTAAATTTCTAATAAAAGCCAGAAGATAAATGAATCTTGTCAATCATATAAAGACAGATACAGTAGTTGACTGAAAAGGTTTTGTACTGATAATATCAAGTCTGAATGGGATTCATATATGATGAATGAAATTTAAAATTCAAATAAAAAAACTCTCCTCCTACTCATATCCGCCCTGCCATCAAATTTATTATCTGTGAACTGTCAAAATCCTGGGCTTAATTCCTAGGGTTGAGAGATTAAATATTGAAAAACTGCCAAGCCCTCTTTTGTAGCCAATTTTAGTTGCAATGTAAAGCTTATTAAAGAGAAAATAATCACACCTAGAATTTGATTCTTGATTTTAAAATAAGATCAAAAGGACAAGGACTTGTAAAAGCCTTTTTAAAAAAAAATAATCAAACATTAAAATAACTTTTTTAAAATGGATGTAGGAGGGAGGAGTGAAAATAGATCTTGGAAATCTTCAAATGCCTGACCCTGGTTTTTGATTCATACCAGAAAAAAAAGGAGGCGAGGGGAACAAAGTGTGTATTATATGGCTTTGTTCACATCAAGAAATTAAATTTTTATTAAAAAAAAAAAAACACTGGTTCTTTGTAAAAGGAAATCAAATATAGTTTTCTTTAAAGTAGTTTTTCTTTTATTTTGAAATCTAATTTACAATGCAGAGTATTGTAGCATTTTTGTTGTCACCTCTTTAGCCTGGATGAATGATTGCCAAAAAATAATAAAGTGAAAATTTGGAATAACATTTTGAAACTAATTTCTGATCAAACACTAAACCTGAGCAACACTTTAGCAAACAGATGACCATTCAAAGTCTATATCAAACTAAAAGAAACATCACTGCTTGTTTTATTGAAATAAAACAAGCAGTTCAACTTTGTGTTCTGTTCCTGTGATGAATTATAACCAATTTTTCATGAATAAAGACTTATGTCACTCACCTATGTTTATATAATGAAGTAATGATCTTGAACGTGACACATTTCTATGATATATGACGACATAAATATATAAAAAAACAAAACACACACAACGAAGACAAATACAAATAATGAAATGAAATAGTTTTAAGCTGCTTGTATATTTATTGCCGGTGATGTCATTGGTTCTACAGAGAGGAGATTACAAAGTGTAAAATCGTGTCTCTCTACCAGTACTTGGAAGCCTGCATCATATGTACGAGGCAAATGGCATAAGTCAAAACATGACTAATAACGACAAATCGTCATAGGTCAGGACTATCAAAAGCAAGGGACTTACTGTACAGGTAAACTATTGCTACCATTAAGATTTGAAAAAACAGTTTAACCAACTTGGAAACAAAAGAGCCACATTCTCTAAAGCAATAATCTTTCATCTCAATAATTCATCTTCAGAAAACTATTCTGCACCTAAAATTTACAGTAGCAGATGCACACGAGGGGGCGGTTAGGGTTAGCCGCTCTCATTGACGAATCTGAGAGCTGAGTTCAAATTTTTATAGAGTTTATTACATTTACTTACATGTAAGAAAGATATGAATCCATCTCTTCTCCCCCCAGCTATAGATAAAATAGCAGAACATACTGGGTCCTATAGCCTTGGGTGGCAAGCAGTCTAGGGGAACGAAACTGAATTCAAACTGGATCACACTATCCTAAAAGTGTGTGTGCGTCTGTATATCCAGCTGGGAGTTGGATGTAATCAGTCAATTAAGTTCCATATGTGATACCTGCTTGGGTGATCCTGTCTTTCAAGACATGACTGATGGCAGGTCTTCCCCTAATAGGTTGCCATTATTTTCTGCAGTAGACTGGTTACCAACCAAGGCTATAGAACTCAATCTGTCCTGCTATTTAACCCATAGTTGGAGGGAAAGTAACAGATTAATCTGACACAGCAAAAATGTCTTAAGCAGTTATGGTAGCTCTAAGAAATTTATTAAAACAAAGAGATGAAGATGTCAAACATAATCATTTCTCTCTACTTAGCATATCATGAACACACCAACCAAACTCAGTTAATATATATATATATATATATATATATATATATATATATATATATATATATATATATGTTTAATTACTTAGCTTCTGGTCATAATAAGATTAGACCAGTGCACATTTGTATTAATAAGTGTTCAATACAATTATATTGGAGAACTTTTTAATATTTTCCATTTGTAAACAAGTTATTATGCGACCTAGGTTTCTACCATGAGTGGTGTCTTCAGGTGATTTTCAATAACTGATTTTACCATTTACCATTTTCTTTAAAAATGCTCATGTAACAGTGTTTTTTTTGAATGCACAATTTTTAAAATTACAAGGAATTACAGCATTTTCATTCATGGTACCTCTTAGATTCATACAACCATGGATGAAAAGACTGTGATTCCTTGTAATTTTAAAAATTGCACGTTCAAAAATTCCCTGCCACGTGAGTGTTCAAAATAAAATAAAAAAAAAAAAAACTGTTATATGAACATTCTTAAAGAAAATAGTAAAATCAGTTATTGAAAATCGCCTGAAGACACCACTCATGGTAGAAACCTAGGTCACGTAATAACTCGTTGACAAATGAAAAAAAAAATATATATATATATATATATATATATATATATATATATATATTATATATATTATATAAAGTAAAATAAATTTTAAAAATGCAAAAACAGGTCTGTAATTTTAATTACATTGAGGTCTCCTCTTGTATCATTTTTTTAATATTAAAATTTTTAATATTAATTAGGATCAGGTTCTTGGGATTTACCTTCCTACTTTTCCGTTTTGGATTAAAGTATTTTAATAAAATATATTTTATATATATATATATATATATATATATATATATATCTTCAAGGTTATTTGCGCATAAATGAATGCAACGAATTCAAGTAGAATTTGAACTCAGCTCTCTGATTTCTCGTTCCAAGCTGATATCCACTGTACCACAACACGCATCCACATTATGGCAAGCATTGTTAGTAATGCTTCTCTTAATTACTGACCATTGACAATCCCTTTTTTCCCTTCAATTTTGGTGTGTAAACTGAATGCTGGAATATCCACATTGAAGTTTAAAATTTCAAAAGTCAATATTTAATCATCAGTTTTTATTACCTATTTGTATTCTTTCTCTTGAAAATGTTTATTTTAAGAAAATGAGAAAAGATATGCAAGGAAAGTGATGGAGTAAAATTAAAAACAGTGTCCAAGGCAAATCTGAAACATTGCTTCTAAATATTCAGTTTAAAAGTAATAAATGATGAAATACAACCATGGCCATATCTGACTACCGGGCACGGGTCCGGGCCGATCCGTGCAAGGAAAAATGTCTTCGTCAGAAATCAAACTAAACAATTCACAAAGAATGAAAGAAAGAAAGAAAAACGAAGAAAACATCCGAATGAACGCAATAAAAATTTGTTTATTTATTAATTTTGCGAGAAAAGACTGGTTATACTCAGAAAGTCCGAACCCGATTTCCTGCTTTCGTTCACGTTCTGTGCCTAATTTCCATTGGAATAGCTGAAAAAATCCACAAAAATCATAGTTTCTGGAAACGGATTACACTGATGACATCATCACATTGTCAACTAATAAATCCGGACAATTTTCTCTGTGCCCGGTGGTTTTTTTTAGCATCAGCTACGGCCCTGAATACAAGCATGATTATTATTGTTTCATCCTGCCAATTCCCTGACTCCAACCATTTTAATTTGCCATTACTTCTCACCCCATAATCAGCAAATGCTCATGGATTTGCGTTAAAAATCCTACCTGTCATATCACAAATGACTATTATAAATTAGTTAATAAAAAAAGGTCATGTTGGCCTATGACACCAGAAACAAGTGTAGTTTATACAGTAGTAGTAGTAGATGTTGTACACTAACAATCCATTTTTCTTTTCTTTTTACCTTGTTAGAGATAGCACTTTGGCAAAATGATGTCTGGCATGATGGCCCTCAAAGCAGATATGTAGTATTAGATTCTGCCAAGTAGGAAAAATTTTTTTTGCACCAACTGAAATTTGACATTTAACTGTTGACCTAAAAAATGAAAAGAGCCTTAGAAATGCAAATACAAATTTAATGTAACTTGCTGTGAAAATGTTGAATTGAAAAAATATCATTTGGATGTGCATAGTGGTGCAGTGGATATCGACTCGGAACAACAAATCAGGGAGCCAAGTTCAAATTCCAGTTGAATTCCTTGCATTCACTTACGCACAAATACCCTTGGGAAAGGTATTAATCCATCTCTTCTATTCAGTTATGGGTTAGATAGCAAGACAGATTGGGTTCTGTTGCCTTGGCTGGCAACCAGTCTACCGCAGAAACAATGGCAATCTACTGTGAGATATCTTCTGCCCAGTCAGTCATGCCTCAAAAAAGACATGATTGCCAAAGCATGTATCACGTATGGCACTTAACTGACTGAATATAATGAAAACATGATTAAGGCTTCTACTGTTCACAAAGTGGGGGATCAGTTTTATATAGTTATGAAGTAATAAATTAATCCCCCACTAATTTTACTTAATATAATAATGTAATATGCGCTATCTCTTCTCCCTCCAGCTATGAGTTACCATTGCTTTCTGCGGTAGACTGGTTGCCAGCCAGAGTAACCTACCGTGGGATAATGTTCTGCCATGTTTTTTGAGACATGCCCAAAGTGGGTATCATGTATGGCACTTAACTGATCATTTGGTCCATAGGACAAAAATCTTGACTACAGATTAGGAAAAAGCCCACAACCTTTGCTTGAGAATCTTATCAAAGAGACAAAGCAAGAGTTTCTGTTTTAGTAATTGATAACATTTTATATTAGTAAGTTGGAATACATATCACTGTCTTTGTAAGAAAATCTTATGTATAAAGGAAGTGTACACATTTCATTGGCCTAGTTAGAAACAGACATCTTAGTCTCAGTAAGAAAAAAGTAAATCTAGTAAGGCCTTTACCCCTTCAAATCTTTCCAAAACATCCCTATTTCCGTTCAAATGTACATGCTGAACTCGAATCGGTAATTGTTTATTGAAGAAACCTACCTTTTTTTCATGTTATCGAGCGGAAAAATATGGAATTTCTTGTCGGTGTTTATCTCACCCCCTAACCACAGTTAGAAAATGTTATTCACTGCAGACTGAATTCACGCATAGTTTTCTGATTTTCGCTCTTTTTACGTCTTTTTTGCAATCACTACACAGAAAATGAGTTCCGAAACCAAACAAATCACGGAGTAATTGCTCAAAGGGAGTAAATCGACTGAAATAAGTATCCTAGCCTCAAGTCATTCAGTGGTGAATCAGCTCTGAGAACAGTGGTAAGGGATGAGATATAGTCCGATGTATTTCTGGTTTATACCATAAAAAAAAGGTAGGTTTCTTCAATAAACAATTATCGATTTGAGTTCAGCATGTACATTTGCACGGAATTAAGGATGTTTTAGAAAGTTTTGACAAGGTAAAGGCCTTTGGGGAACAAAACAAAAATTTACCGTAAATCTTTATGCTTTTTTGTAAAAGGCTGGGAATAAAAATGAAAAGTCAGCATTTGAAAGAGATAGAAAAGGGGTGTAGAAAAAGTGACATGAGAGGGTATAAAATATGAAAGCATATCACCGGGTAGAGATGTTTTTATATATATATATATATATAAGAGAGAAGTGGAGGTGGATAAGTGGTTGATTGGAGGGGGTGCCATCTTTCAGTTTCTGGTGAATTCCTAAAAGATTTTGTGTTTTTTTTGGGTTTTTTTCCATCAACATTGTTTCTACAGAAATAGAAAATTATGCCAAAATAACTCCAGAGACAAAAAAAATTAACATTCCATGCCAAATCAAAATATTTGTTAGGAAAATAAAAAAAATATTACCACCACTGATTTTGTTTGAAACTGACACACATTTTTATGATACAAATTGAACAACACCCATTTCACACTTCTACACCCACCGCTAATAGGTTCTGGAGAAATGATCCTCAGAATTTAGAAAAAAAATAAAAAAAATTGAAATTTTTTTAAGGTTAGGACAAGGTTTAAAAATTTTTTGTTGCTTTTACAAACAGAAAAATAAATAACTAACTAATAAATAATAAGTTTGCTTATATTTCTGAAATGAGGTATTTACATTATTTACACTGTTTGAACTGTTGTCCTCATCCTTAATTCAAAACATTAAGGCCGTTGTACACGCTGATCTTCTTCAGGTAAATATGACAATAGCGATGAGGATAACAGTCCGAACAATATAATGTAATCAAGTAAATCTAAAACTTGATATATTTGTCACCTCAGAGATCAAAAAGTTGAACTTTTGTTTCTCATTTTTTTCTTTTCTAAATATGACAAATAATTAGTCTAGCCTTTGAGATGATAATGTAGAAAATTTCATAGTTGAAAAAACAAAAACTTGGGTTGCAATGATTTAAACGAAAATATTAAGTTATCTCCCTTTAATTTATATTTGAATATTTTCAAGGTAACTGAAGAAATTGAATAATTTGAGCCCAAATCTTAATACGCTATATACGTGGATGTGAGATAGATGACACCACGTTAGTGTCACAAGTTTTCATTTGCTGCTATAAACAAACGAAATTACAACAAAGCCTTTTATTTTCAACTCCTCTTTGACGTTACATTCTAAGTCAGTCAGTTAAGTGCCATGCGCAATACAGGCTTGGGCGATCATGTCTCGAAAAAGACATGACTGACTGGGCAGAAGATTATCCCGCAGTAGGTTGCCATTGCTTTCTGCGGTAGACTGGTTGCCGACCAAGGCTATAGAACCCAATCTGTCCTATTATTTAACCCATAACTGGAGGGGAGAGACGGATTAATACATTTCCCAAGGGTATTTGCCCGTAAGTGAATGCAAGGAATTCAACTGGAATTCGAACTCGGTTCCCCGATTTCTCGTTCCGAGCCGATATCCACTGCGCCACAACGCACATCCCTTTTTTAGGTGTACCCAGCCCGAAGGCTAAGACCACATTCTAAGTAGTTCATTTTAATATCAAACATGAATTTAAAATTAAAACCTTGTAATAATTTTGTTAGTTTTAGTGGAAAAGTACAAAGGCGTAATAAAAATATATTTTTAACTATTTTCCAACATAATGTTTAATATTAACTCGTTTAAATATTAAAAAATTGAAGAACGTTATCAAAACTAAATATCAAAATCTTGTAAAAAAATTCACTGAAAACATATATAGCTAATCTAATAAATGATTCATTGGTTTTTATCAGATGTTCACAATAGGTGCCATTTATTCAAGTACTTGGAAAATTGTAGAAATTTGGTAATTTCAGATGAAAAAACAGGGATCAAGAGGACAAGTGAAATGTAAAAGATCTATAAAAAATGTACTTAAGTACACAAAGAAATCTATGCATCTGACATACATATATGAAGAGAGATAAATACATACATTGTGTGTGTGTGTGTGTGTGTATATAATTATTGGAACATAAGAACCAATACTTCATGGTAACTGAGAATTCCACACACAAAACCATTGAGACACATCTGATGTTCACTCCATAGTTTTTATATATATATATATATATATTATGGACAATCCCAAAGATTAACGAAATGGTTTTAACAGCCGTCATATTTATTTGTTTGAATATTTTTTTTTAAATTGATACTCATATTTGAGTTTTTAATCAAACAGTAAATTTATTTATATATTTTTTTATTGTAAATAATCAGGCTGGTAGAAATAAATACATAAATATACTGTTTGATCAAAAACAGAATATATACTCAAATACGAGTAGCGATAAAAAAAAACAAAAAATGTACAAGCAAATTATATATATGTGTGTGTGTGTGTGTGTGTGCGCGCGCAATGTGGCTTCCCTGTGTCTCTTCTACAAATACTTTCATGGCTTCTGCTCCAATGAACATAGCTCACTGGTGCCCACTATATATGAATTTACTCAAGCCACAAGATTAGCAACAATGTCACACCCTTTTACTGTGAGACCAATAAAATGTAAACACAAATTCTACTCCAGCAGCTTCTTTTCTCACACTTCCCGCCTGTGGAATTCTTTTCTGTTTACTTGCTTTCCCGACAGCTACAATCTTCAAGAATTTAAGTGTAAAGTCATTAGTCATCTATCTCACTAACCTGCATCCTCTCTCTCATGCTCCTTTCTCCGTCAAGTCCACTCTCATCAGTATTCTCATCCTTCTCTCACCCACTTCCTGACAGTCCCTATAACCTGTCACTCCTTCTCATAACATTTCTTCTATGTAACCCCCTGCAAAACAGTGGCAGTAAAATGCCTTGCTTGGGGCGATATGATTATAATATATATATATATATATATATATATATATATATATATGATGATGCACACACACACACAATTCCTTAAAAGTACAGCATAATATATATTTAGGCAGCAAGTATTCATCCAAATAAGTTTACAAGTATCAACATGAGACAAATATTCGCAGATAACACCAAAATACTCTAGCACACCAAATCTAAGAAAAGACTCAAAATCAACAACTCACGTTAAATATTCACCAGCCCGGTTCACACTCCACCCACATCTATTGAACAGGTGAAGAGGCTCATCCCTTGTTTCCTGTTTAGGATGTGGTTTCCGGCTTTCTCTTTTCCATTCTTTTTACCCTTACGTAGCCCCCCTGCGCATCAGTGGCATTACCGCCTTGCTCGGGGTGATATGATTAAAAAAAAAAAAAAAAAAAAAAAAAGGAGACGGTAATTTCAAGGGAACGTGATATATTTATGCAAATAGATTAATATAGAGAAAAAAATAAAATCAATCAGTCTTTTTGGGCCACCTCATTCCTAATAACCTTTACACATGAAATCACTATAGACCATTTCAAATTTTCAGCTTCCCAAAGAATACATGGCTGCAGACAAAGGAATTCTCATTACCACAGACATCATCACATTCGTTCTTGATAATGATTGCCAAAGGGAAAAGTACTTAAAGAAAACCAATAACAAAATATAAACTTTGGATAGTTTATCCACAAATTCAAGCACAATATGCAACGCCTTATTTAAAAATTGGAAAAATGCAATACAAAAAAAAAAAAAAAAAAAAAATTTCACCAGGCATTTCAAAATTACTCTTGAAATTTTATATCAACCAACTTTTTTTTTTTATGGGGAACTATTTTCAGTTTTTACTCCCAAGATGTTTTGACAGAAAGCCTTTTCTTTTTGACACACACACACACACATATATATATATATATATATATAGTCATCCACAGACAGATCTGTTTCGCTGTATAATAGATCATCAGTACGGTTAGAAAATCCGATTGCTTTTACCCAGGATTGAAACCCGACCAAATTGGCGTCAGTTGGCAATTCTACCTGAGCTATGGGAACGTGGTAGAAGGAGGCAAACTTGGAGATATATATATATATATATATGTGTATGTATCTCCAAGTGAATAAAGAATGAAGAAAGTATTAACAATGTTCAAAACATTAATTTAAAACAGTACTCAATACAGAAATAGAGCTACGAATATTTATAAGTTATAGTTTAGATCATGTATTTTTGTAGTAAATTATAATTTGTACATGTTCTAAATTATAACTTATATATATCATATTCATCATCCACATGCAAGCCTATTTTGTTGCATCACAGCTCATCAGTGTGGTGCTTCTTGCCAGGATCAAAACTCATGTCAGTCAGTGTATTAATGTATGGATATTAACAATTGCAACACTGGCAACTTTAGTTTTCGTTTTTGTAAATGCAAATGTCACACTATCAAAATATTTTCCACAAATATAAACATGAATAAAGACCCAAAACATGTCAATTCCAGCAGCAACTGGTCTTGTGTTCTGTTTTATAAAAATATATTCCCAGCCCCACTTCTCCAAAATGGCAATGAATTCTCAGGATTTTCTTAAGTTCTGCATTTCTGCATCTAAACTATTTTGGTAGCTCTTTTTAGTCTTTAAAATGCAACTAGCAAGGTCACTCACTATCAGGTAGGTTACAGTGGCTTTCAGAATTTACCATTTAATAAAAAAAAATTTCTAATCCACTGTAGAAAGACAACTGAAGTTGGAAAAAGAGAGGATTTAAAAAAAGTAATGCAAACATTGAACAAAAATTGTCACTTACAAAATACAACAGAAAATCATTTTTATTAAGCCTTTTGATAAAAATCAAAACAATCAATTTTTTATTCATTCAAACTAGTATCATCATCTTTGTTGTCTTGCTCATGTGTTAATTAGTGGGCTTATAATTTTCTCTTCTTTACACAAAAAAAAAAAAGCATGATGTAAATTGTTTATCAAAAATTCAATTTTTAAACAAGTAGCCAAATAATATGAGAAGCAGAAGCAAAAAGGATACTAAAAAAAAATTGGCAATAAATTTCAAATTTAATAACTGATGTTATTAAATATATCAAAACTTTGTAAGATAGTTTTGAATCAAAAGAAAAAGTAAACATTATCAGGAGGAGAGGCGAAAAGAAAAGAAAGAGAAGAAAAAGAGTAGTGGAAAAGAGAAAGGAGGAGTGGAGGAGAAAAGAAACAAGAAGAGGAGGATAGAAAGGAGGGGGAGATGATGAAAGAGAAGAAAGAGATGAAAGAAGAAGAAAGAGGAAAATAATTTTCTGTACTGAATACCATGCCCACTATGTAAATGTTTGAACCATTGTACATATTCATTTTTCTTATGACCATCTCATATTAGCTATTATAATAACAAACTCTCAAAATTATAGACGGTAATAATGCATAGTCTTGTTAAAAACAAAAAAAAACATACATACATAGAAAATATAAAGAACATTAGTCATCAACTTCCACCCAATTTAATTAAAATTTTGAGCATCCAAATACTTTATCACACTTTCTCACTGTGGCAGTGCTTAAAAAACTAAAAATCAAGGAGTTTGACTCAAACAACAATAGTGTGTATTTTACACATACCTCAGAATTACTACAAAACTGTAAAGAAATCACCATATTTTCTTATTCGTTATTTTGGAAATAGAAGAAAAAGAAAGGAAAATAAATTACCTTAATGAAGAAAATAAAACCAACAATGATTATATAATGTAAATTGATTTCATTGTCATGCTGCACATTTTCTATTTGATAAGTGGATAGAACTTGTAAATTTCACAAAAACAATGAATGTACAAGGAATAAACGAAAAAAAAAAAAATTCAACATGGTTTTATTAAGAGTTAAAAAAAAATTTCATCCTAACCCCAAAAGAAACTGACAAATTCAAAGGAAAAAAATGTTTTCAAATCATTTGTTATTCATTCAGAGAACTTTACTAACAGAAAACTAAGTCAAAACATAAGAAATTTTAAGAATATGGGATATATATTTTTTAAACATATACTGTTAAACGTAAGAGACAATGAATGTCTATTATGTCTAATCATGAGCCATTCCAAACATCGCACCTTGGCTTTAATTTCAGTTGAAAATAAAGAAAAAAATTATTAACTATTGCCATTGCTTAGTGGAGTTTTATGTCAACACAAGATAAAATCATCGCTGATGGTAGATGTTTTTGTGCTACCGTCCTTATAACCTCTCTGAAGATGGCTCATGTGAGCCGAAAGCTTAGAACCAACTTAATAAAAAATTATCCAAATGTTAGAGAATTTTTGTCTTTATTTTCACCTGAAATTAAAGCCAAGGTGCGATGTTTGGAATAGCTCATGATTAGACATTGTCTCTTATGTTTATCAGTATATGTTTAGAAAATTATTTGCTGCTTCGATACACTATATATATATATATATATATATATATATATGGTTAAATAAAGAGGACAAGAGGGAAACAATATTTTACTCATCTATTCATTTCGCCCTGTGATGGACTTTATCAGGGCAAAAAGATTAAATTAATTTAATTTTAAATAATATATCTATAAACAAAACATTGTTGGTAACTGGAAAAAAAACTCACAAATTATTGATAAGATTAACAGAAAAATTTTTTTAAGCTTTTAAAAAAACGTCATAGATCATAATTAAAGTGAATTCTTTCATGTGCAGTGTAATGTCATGAGGCATTAAAATGAGAAACTTAAAAATTAAACTTAAATATTTCTACCATGCCTGGTCTCATCTAGCAAGGTCTACTTCAAAACTGAGGTAGCTAGTAAGTGTTGCGTGTTCTGTTCTTTGACATATTTTTGGCTGTGCATATTTACTTCCATTTGTTTTGATTGTGCATTAAACACTTTTCCCAATCTACTGTCTGCTGGTTCAACCAGCCACTATTTTACTGGGGTGTGTGTGCGTTTTAATCTCTGCTTAAAAAACAAAATATTCCCAGTTTGTGGCTTGCTCTGAAATAATTAGAAAAGATGTATAGGTAGGTATTTGAAGGCTATCACAATGCGTTTAGTAAAATAAAGGAAGGTAAAGAAGGTGTTGGGTATTACCTTTTTATTATTCATTAATATTTCAAGATCAAAATCTCATCTTCAGAATGGTAGGAGAGCTTGATTTCACGTCTGCTCATGGACCATGCCTTTCAACAAATGGTCATTTTTTGCTGCTACTGTTGTCGTTAATTGTAGTATGTGTGTGTGTGTGTGTGTGTGTGTGTATACCTGTAAGTATGTTTGTGCATGTATGTGGGTGTGTTTATGGTTTATATGTGTGCATCAACCGATAGTAGGATTTGGCTTTTTCACATCTTTGTTAAAGTGTTAGTGGGCACCATTTTACGATATGATAATATATCTGCCTGCTTTAATTTATGGTTTATAAATGTTTGTGTTGACCAATAGCGGATTTGGCATTTTTGCATCTGTCAGAGTGGTAGTTGGTGCCGTTTTACTGATGTTATAATATCTATCTGCTTTAATTGGAGGTGTGTTTATTGCTACATTTTTTTTTAGAAAAAAAATTAGAAAAAAATTCTAAAGAATCTAAATTATTACTTTTTAAATTATTAAGAACTAAGAATGATTGATTGATATGTACTTTAAAAGCAGTTAATGAGTACAAAAAAAGACATTAATACAAACACTTTTGTAAAATTTTAATTAAAACCTATTAATTTTTTTTCTTTAATAATTTGTCAATGCTGACCCTTTAAGATTTCAAAACAAAGCATACAAACTAGGAATAACAAGCAAATTGAGATTTACATGAAATGCAAACAATAGAACCGTTTACCTAGCTGACCAATGACAATAACTATTCCATGATACATGAAGACATGTCCATATCCGTGTATTAAAACAGGCTACTATCCATTGCTACTTAGACTTTTGCCAAGTGAAACAGCCAGAAGATTTGCTATTATAAGTCATTCAATTCCAAAAGCAGGCTAAACATAGAACAATGAGTTCAATCTACACTGGATGCTCCACAACTTTGGCTTTGTGTCAGGCTAAGCTAAGCAAATATATACAGAAATCCCCCATAGAATGATGGTACATAAGGGACTGACAGATGATGAACGAGTGAGTTTCTCACAGAGTGCTCCACAATTGTAGCCTTGTGGCCAACTAAAATGTTAACTGTATTTTTTAAATGTGATTTTTTTTTTACTTTATCATGCTCTTTGTGATTCAAAATAAAATCTTTTTCTTCTGCTTTTTTTTAAACAGTAATTATTTCATTTTCAAAAATGAGAGAAGCTTTAAAAATTTTTCAAAAGTAATTTACTCTCTAAATAACTTTTATTTGGCACTGACTGCAAATTTCCAGGGTTTTAATACTACTGTATTTATAACAGAAAGTATAAAATAGTACAATTGAGTGTGTGTGTGTAATATATATATATATATATATATATATATATATAGATATGTGTAACCGTAATTTCTACTCCAACAGCTTCTTTTCTCGCGCTTCCCGCCTGTGGAATTCCCTTCCACAAGTCTGCTTTCCCGACAGCTACAATCTCCAGGTGTTTAAATGTAGGGTCAATAGACACCTCCTATCACACTAACTTCCAATTATTCTCAGAACACTCTTATCTACCCAACCCTCATTCTCAGTATCCTTACCTGCCTATCACCCACCCTCTGACTTTTCTTATATTTAACCATCCTCTATGTAGCCCCCTGCGCAATAGTGGCAGTGAAATGCCTTGCTCGGGGTGAAACGCTTATAAAAAAAAAATATATATTTATACATATATATATATATATATATATATATATATACACACACACACACAAACAAACATGTAGGTAATAGACAGATTTTAGTCAACAATACAATAATCCTTACTCATACACACAGTAAAAAGAACCTTCAGATATTGGAGGCCATCTACATTAAATCCAAACAACCCACACTTAATAAAATCACGTTTAAATCTGGTCATAACACATTACATTGCATTTGAATACATGGTTCTGTTGTCATTTCACGCTATCACGCAGTGTGACATCATAGAACCGCATTGCAAATTTGCGAACTGCGTTTATTTTTGGTAACTATTGCCGTTGCCTAGCGGAGTTTTATGTCAACACAAAATAAAATCGTCAGTGATGGTAGATGTTATTGTATTATCGTCTTATAATAACCTGTCTGAAGATGGCTCATGTGAGCCGAAAGCTTAGAACCGAATTAATAAAAAATTATCCAAATGTTGAAGAATTTTTGTCTTTATTTTCAACTGAAATTAAAGCCAAAATGCGACGTTTAGAACGGCTCATGATTAAACATAAGACATTCATTGTCTCTTATATTTAACAGTATATGATTAGAAAATATATATATATATATATGGATTTTAATGTGACATTTTTATTACTTTAGATCATTAATTCTCTCGAAATTGTTTGATCTATGTTTCAGATATGAAACTTTCAAAAAAATAATCTGGGTGAAGAGGATATGGTTTCCTCAAAAAGGGAAAATAGAACATTGATTGCTGCATTGTCCTCCATGACCAAGTGGTAAATGCACACTGGATCAAATTATGGTTTCCCCTAACAAAGGTAGACAGAGGTTTCATTCCTGCCAAGAAAGCATTTTTTTGTTACTAGGATTTCTCAAATAGAATGCACAACCTGGTAGATGTAATGTATATTGTATAATAAGTAAAAATCAGGTATCTATTTCAAATACAAAGTAAAGTTTAAAGTAAGAGAAACTATATATATATATATATATATATATATATATATAATCATTTCACCCCAAGCAAGGCAATAAAGCCACTAAAATGCAAACTACTGAGTTATCGAGAAAATGTTGATGAGAGAGTGGACATTAAAAGATCAGGATTCAAAAAGGCACAAGATGATGACTTGTTGCATTTAAAATTTTTTAAGATCATAATTAACAGGAGCAGGAAATCAAAAGCTGGAAGAGTATGCTATATTTATAGCTTTAAGTGCTCAATATCAGGGATCGAGCATATGTAAAATGCTTTAAAGGCCTGAAGATTGTGTTTAAGCATGAAACAAAGTCTTACTGTTGGGTGTTGACTATATATATATATATATATATATATATATATAAAAACCACACACACAAGCTCTAATCATAGGTCCTTATATATTTTTACCAAAAATTTGTTATAAGACGAGCAATAATTAAAACATGTTGGTTTCCATTAATAATTCATACACATAAAAAGAATTAATAATTGCAATAAAAATTTGATGTTGACAAAAATGTTTTTCCATCCAAAGATTTAATACAAATTCAAAAAATACAGAAAATTATAAACGTTTTTGAAACTGTAATCTTTATATTAAATTGCAAAAAAAAAATTAAAAATTAAAAAAAATAAACACAAGGAAAATTTTTTTGACTTGCCTTATAATGCAAACATTCCTTTAAAATTTGCGAATTGTTTTTTACTTTGTTAAAAAGTGAAATATCAAAAACTACATTGACAAATTTTTCCTAAAAACAAAAAAAAAAAAAAAGATAAATGAAATAAAATTTTACCTATCATGTCATTTTCATTGACCTTTGAAAAATAAATGAAAGCATTTGAAGTTTATAACCAAAAATAAATGTTGATTTCTTGGCCATTTTCAAGTGTTTCTTGCACAAATGAAAAATATTTCTTACAAGTAAAAATACTGTTAACGGAAAAAAAACAAAAAACCTCAGGATAATTTTGCAATATAAAGCAAGATAAAATATATACAAAATCAAATTCAAAATTTTATGGATGGTATTACAGTTTGAAAAGTTACACAATTTTTTTTTAATTTTAGTGTATTTTATTTTTTTTTTAATTTCATTTTAGTATATTTTAGATTTTAACGATGCTAACATCATTTAGTCAGTAGACGTTTTAGATGCTCATCAATAATCCTAAGTTTTGATTGATTGGCTGTTTTTCAGTAAATATAAAATATGAGATTTTTAAAATCTTGTGATATATATATATATATATATATATATATATATTTTTTTTTTTTTTTTTTTTTTTCCATCAAATTTTTGACAACAAAAAGCAAAGGGTTTAAAAAATTGTTGAAGGTGGATAGAAAGAAACTAACAGAATTTTGTTTAGCTTCCCCCACCCTAAACTTTGTATAACAAAATGTATAAACATTCATTAACAAATAAAAATGGGAAAAATATTTTTTTTTTAATTCCTAAAAAAAAAAGGGGGGGGTACAATAAAATTGTTTTATAACAAATTCAAAATAAAATAAGTTTAAAAAAAGTGAAAATTAGACAAAGTAATCATTTATAAATTTTCTTTTCAAAAACTATTTAACTCATTTAGGTTTGGACTCATAGGCAGTCATTCATTTTCACATAAATTCTAATTAGATTGGCATACAACTGAACAAACAATTAAGAGGAAAAAAAATTCAGATTACAATTGAATGTACAAAAATCTAAAATCACATTAATAATAAAAAAACAAACTAAAACATTGCTGTGGAAGAAATATGAAAACTTATAAATGATAATGATGCCTAAATTTCCATGTCCAAAGTTTATACAGAGTAATTTCTCGCCTTTCATGAATTGATAACAATGCAGAAATTAAAGAAAGAATGAAATGGAGGTTGGTTTATAAAGAAAATGGGACTATGGGTCCCCGTGATTTGTTTTGTATTGTTTCAGGGGATGTCACACCCTCATTTGTAGAGAGACAGAGAGGAAAGGAAAAGAAAAAAAAAAGAGAAAAGAAATTGATTTTAAATGTAGAGATCATTTCCGAAATGAAAAATAATGATGGAGAATATTTTCATTAATTTATATATTGCAAAGTAATGATGATGGTTACTTTGCCATACAAATTATTAAATATAAGGAAATTTAATATGTCACTGAACAATAAAGATAATGGTAACATTGCATAAATTGCTAAGTGGGATTTGAGACAAGAAAAAAAACAAAAAAAAAAAAAAAAAAACATGTCTCACAATATCACCAATCGTGGTGAAGAGAAAAAAGAAGAATCTTTCTGTGATTGACAAAAATGAAGAGAAAAAAAAAAGGGCAAGAGATCATTTCAAATGTAAGTCATTAATTTACATTTGATTATTTCCGTAATGTTTTCATTTAATTGCCTTTAACAATAATGACAAATGTAAGTAAAATTAATCTTATGTAAATGAGATTAAGTGCCAAAAACAAGCAGCAGTTGGAATGAAAAAAATTTACAAAAAAAACGACAAGAAAAATCAATACTGATTGATAAAAATGAAGGAAGCAAATTGGATACCAAAATGATTCTCCAATTATCAGCAGTGACTGTATGCAATGATTAAAAAAAAATATTTTTCAAATATCATTCATCACCATACATCTTTTAAACAATTAGCTTTTTCACTTTTCATTATACACATTGTCTTCCTCCTCTGATCAGACAATTTGATTATGACTCACACACACATTGACAGTCAAAAGTTATTTATCAGAGAGCAGCTCATTACGTTGATATTATTCCATTATATATATATATATAAGAACTTCTTTATTGTCATCATTTACACAGTCAAAAGTTATTTATCAGAGAGCAGCACATTACTTTGATATTATTCCATTATATATATATAAAAAGTTATTTTAATTCCATCATTTACACGGGGGCTGAAACCTTGTAATAACAACAACAAAGTTAGGGACAAATAGTTCGCATGTAAATATTGAAAACTCCTTAGACAAAAACTTATCTTTCAGCATTCAGTTTGAAAGAAATGTGCCTTAACTGATGTTAAAAAAAATTTGGGCCACAAATTTTGACATGCCCCCACCCACACGCTTCTGGATAATTTAGGGTATTTAATTTCTTTTCCAGTTTTCAAAAGATAAATGAAACCAAAAGAAAATTAAATAATCAAGGAATTTATTCACAGATCAAAGTTCAAAAGTTTATTGTTTGTCCCATTAATAACAAATCTTGTGAAATTTCATCTGATGAAGAAAAGAAAATTTGTTTTTAATCTGAAGCTTACAAGATAAAAGTTGAGAAATACATCATACATATCATAATCGTTACTGACTCAATATTCAAAGCTGATTTCTCTATGAATTTTGTTATCAGTCTTATGAACTAACAGCTTTATACAATTTTAAATCATTGCAAACTAAACATTTAAGAGAAGAAATTTTAGCATTCTTAAGCACAAAGGAATTAAAACATGAAAAGGACTAGCATTGAGAGACTGGTAAAATTGTCTCCCATCACACATTATATAAGATGAATAACTCCCAAAATATAAGGCATTTACTGAAAAACATATTGATGAATTTTTTTTTCAAAATATTTCCCTGTCTGTTGCATTTAAAACTTCAGATATTTCAATTGATATAATTTTCTCATTTTATTTTCTACTAAAAAAAAAAAACCCATTCCTGAGTTAGAAAGTTAAGGAGAGAAAGGAAATCACAAATGCAATTACAAACATTCATTTTTTTCACTTCTTTTAAATAGAATAAACTCTACAGTATTGTCAGAAAAACCTTGTAATAGAGTTTATAAATAAAAAAAATTAGATATATATTGAAATGATCAAGTTGTAAGAAAATAGTGTCTTAAGATGAGAGAGAGAGAAAAATAATAATGTGGTTAATGAAGCTGTCAACCTTTGCAAGAGATTCTTCAAAAATTTGTCAGCAAGTTTTTATTAAGCTTTGCTATCTCTCTCTCTCTCTCTATATATATATATATATATATATATAAAAAAATATATATACACACACACACATATATATATACACACACACACATATATATATATACACACACACACATATATATATATACACACACACACATATATATATATACACACACACATATATACACACACACATATATACACACACACACACATATATACACACACACACACATATATATATACACACACACATATATATATATACACACACACATATATATATATATATACACACACATTATATATATATATATATTTATTTTCGAGAAAGCCTAGTATAGAAAATGTATTCCCACATAAGATTAAATGTAATTCTTGGTCATATATATATATATATGATAAAAAAAATTACATCTAATAATATATGTGGGAATACATTCTCTTTACTAGGCTTTCTCAAATACACAGACTGATAGAGTAATTCACAACACAGTCTAATAAATAAAAATGGGACGTCTACTTCAAATAGGAAGTGTCCACTAGCAATGCTTGAACTAAAAATGTCAGATTTAAAATAAATCCATGAATTGTGTGTGTGTGTGTGTTTAAAATTTCAGATATAACTAAAATATATATCTGTAGAAGGACAATATGAATAAAGATATAAGGAAAACTTGGGAGATATGTTTTATCCTCTGATAGACTTTATGAAGGTAAATGTAAAGATTTATTTTTTGCAGCAACTAAAGTAAAAATGTTAGTTTTTCAATTTTTTTTTTACATTTAAAAGACACTCAAATATTTATTAGGTTAACTGAAAAGTGTTGGTAAATTATAGAGGATGCTAAGTGATATAATTTAATGTCTAATAAACAAAAGTGTGTAAATGATGTTGAATTTTTTTTTATCCATTAAATTTTAAAATTATCTTTGTACGAGTTAAATTTACGTTTTGTATTTTTTAAATAACAGGTTTTGGGTTTAATCATTTTCTTTTAATTTTTTTACATTTTTATGGTAATCTATGTTGGCTTGGGAAAAGTTTTGGGTTTCAAAAATGGAGATACTTGAAAACATCTGGGGCACAGATTTATATTTTGATGTTACTTAGACTTTTCAGTTAACCTGACAAACATTTATAAGTGTCTCTAAATTTTTTTTTTTTTTCAAAAACTAACCTTTTAACTTTTAATGCAAAATAAAATCCTAACATCTAGCTTGACAAAGTCTATCAGAGGATGAAACATCAACTAAGTTTTCCTTTAGTGCCTAAATAATGATACAGTTTGATTCAACAAACTCAAACTATAAAATATAATGTGTTTATTCAGTAAATATCTTTTGGTTTTATTGAGACTGTTTTTGTAATTTTTTCTGATTTTAAGAGACAATTTATTAAATATATGATGAAAACATTTCCCAAAAAATTAAGCTTTTTGTAATGGAAAAGTAAATACTAGCATATCCAAAAATATCTTTAAAAGAAAATTTTAAAAGATTTTCATATGTACAGATTTTACTCTAGGTTTTCACATCAAGAAACACTGCCGTTTGATCACAAAATACATATGCAGAGATTAAAAAGAAAATTTTATTTTATTATTATTAAATTAAAATCAAGAGAAGCAGATAAATTTTTTATTTAACTGATCCCCGAGATCTTAAATCTATTACAACTGAAAAACAAAAATAAAATTATAAAAATTATACTAATTCTACAGGAAAGAAAAAAAAGAAAGAAAAGAAAACAGTAAATTTTTAACTTTGTGATTGATATATAAAAATCTATATAGATAAAATTTTATTTATGTAATACTGGATTTAAAATCAGTTTGTTTAGGCTTTATATATTTTTAATACTTATTTCCTCAATAAATTTAGTTAAAGATGATTTCTTTAAAATTAGGTGTAAGGCTATGAGCAATCATATATTCAGTTTTAAAGATATTTTCAAAATTTACTTGAAACAATGTAATATCTTTGATGGCTTCAAATATTTTAACTATGTAAACATTTTAGTTTTGAATTCTAATTAAAAAATAAAAATTCAAAGCAATTTTGTGAAGTTAGAGGATTTTAAAAAATTTGACATAAAATCATACATTTCCTAATCTATGATCTGAATATTGGGGCTAAGAAAGTGAGAGGGTAGGGAATAAAGGATCTTTGGACAATTCTTGACTGAAATTGTCTTGTTTTTTCCTAGAAATAAATGTGAAATGTGTTTAACCCTAACTGTAATTAAACATAAATTCAATGATTAAAAGCTGAAGTTTTAAGAACCAAGTTGATATTAGAAAAGGTATTTTAACCAGAGAATTATAAAGTTATTGTGAAAAATTCACTCAAAACAAAACTATTTAAAATTTCATGTCAAGAAATCTAAGAAAGCAAAATAAAAGGGAGATAAATCAAACAGTAAATATATTTCTAAAAAAAATGCCAATTAACTTCTGTAATAATATTCTACAAGAAACAGCTTTTGCTGTGAAATTTATAGCAAAAGTATTCATTGCAGCTGATAGTAATATAAGCATCAAAACAAATTTCAATTTAGTTATCTCGTTTTCCTTCGTTTTCTTGTAATTTGTTTTGCTTCTTTTTAATGAGAA
Organism: Ascarosepion bandense; assembly: GCA_037127315.1. Classification (NCBI taxonomy): domain Eukaryota; kingdom Metazoa; phylum Mollusca; class Cephalopoda; order Sepiida; family Sepiidae; genus Ascarosepion; species Ascarosepion bandense. The sequence continues at coordinate 202,523 of JBBBDQ010001062.1, read as the reverse complement.
TATTCATAACTTATAAATACTTATAAAATATGAATGAATTCAAATAAGCTATTATGACAAGTAAATTCTAAATTTGTGTTATTTTAAATTTTTTCTCTCTCATATTCAAGGCAAATTAACATAGACGTCCCTCAGCTATTAGAAATTTGACAAGTATTATATTTAAAATAGAGAAATAGTCAAGAAAATTTAAAATAAAAATCAGTACATCAATTATGTAATGCATCTGGATTTAATATACATTTGCTGTTGTAACAGAAATTATATGGAACAATTCAGGATATGTTAAAGAGAATAAATCAAAATAATGCACACACAATATACAAGAGTCATCAAGACTAAGAAAAAAAAGTCTTCATATATATTGCCCTTGAGGGTGTCCTATATATATATATATATATATATATATATATATATATATATATATATACACACGAGTTGAATATATGGATTGTAATCTGACAAGGTGAACAGAATAAGTAAAGAACAAGTAAAAAAAAAAAAAGCATCTTTAATCTAACATACTTTACTTTAACAAACTTCTTCAGAGATTCTTTAAAAATAAACCTTTTGTCTTTAAAGAATTTCTGAAGAAGCTTGTTAAAGTGAAACGTTAGATTAAAGACATTTTTCCTACTTGTTCCTTACTTTATATATATATATATATATTACATACATACACACACACACACACACACAACTGGCCATAATTATTAGGCCACCCCAGTTTTTTTTAAAAGAAATGATGTATTTCATACTATTTTTAGTATTTATTGCCAAGTAAAAATGGAATGGTTTATTTGTTATTATTATTTGCAAAATTTTACAAGGCAAGGAAGCAAAGATGAACTCGTCTGAATCACCCTTAATTTTCATTCTTTCATTGATGAAACTGCAATATAGGTAATTATTAAATATTTGTAAAGTCATTTGATGCACATGTTATTGTGCAATATTAACAAAAGAACCATTCTATTTTCATTTAAAATTATTCACTTGGCAATAAATACTAAAAAAGAATATGAAATAGATCATTTTTTGAAAACACTGGGGTGGCCTAATAAATATGGCCAGTAGAATGTGTGCGTGTGTGATGCGGAACAGTTATAGGTCAGATTTAAATTAGACAAATAAACAGTTGTATTAGAAAGTGCTCAATACATGTTTGAAGGAAGAAGAAGATTTAACAAGTAGAGCATTTAGATATTTAGGTAGGGAAGATCAGTTATGTTACCATGGTTTCGACCTTTTTAGTTTTCGTCAAAAGATTTGTTTCATCACCAGCCAAAACCATGGTGGCATAACTGTCTGATCTTACATAACTGATTTGATTATTTCTTGATACAAAATGTAGGTCAGGAATATAAATTATCAACCAAAAAAAAATTTACTTACAACAGGAAATCAATGTTAAAATTCTGTTGTAGTCTTAAAATAAAGCAAAGGAATTTGCATCCCACCTTGGAATAAATATTTAAAATGAAACTTTAACAGCTTTATCAAAATATCTGCTGCCAGGCAGGTAACAAAAAAAAAAAAAGAAAAGAAATCCAACCCTACAGAAATTATTCATTATTTATATACATTTAATTTTACTCACACACAAAAAAAAAGTAAAAAGAGTGAGCAAAAATTATTTGTTTCTATATCATAAAGCAGATATTTTGATTTGTCTAAATCACTGACGTCAGCTTTCAAAAAAAAAAAAAAATCAATCCAAACACAGCCTACAAATGTAAAAAAAAAAATTTTTAAATTGATGCCATGGGAATGGAACAAAATGATAGTTTTGGGACAAGGCTTGAACTTGAATCAGTTCAATGACCAAAATATATCAACTTTTCATTGTAATCTCTTAAAGCCAACTAAGCTACTATGATCTTTAAAGTTTTCAAAATCTGAAAGTAAATCTTCTTTATTGCAACAAAATCAGAAGGTACTTCCAGAGGCAAGGCTGTCGCTGTGAAACAAAAGACCGAGAACAAGCAGCCCAGACCTTCCTCAAAGAAGCCTCAGTGATGACGAAAATTGATTTCTTACAAGTTGACTAAATGTACTTCATTATATCGTGACAATGAATCTTTTTGTCCTTATCGATAAATAGACTTAGAAAAATCTTTTCAAAGAATCTGTTTTTGTATTTTGACATTTTCTGTAATTGTAAAACAGTTCAGTATTTTTATTGTAACAGGCTTTCTTTTTTCTAAAATCAGAAAATATTTAATCAAGAAATAAAAATAATCAAGCCCACAAGTAGTAACACAAACAACAACTATCAACTAATTTCACTAATTTGTTAGGTTTGCATAAATATTTTAGTTCTCTACTTAAATATCATTTATAGCTTGGTTGCACAAATCCAAAAGATTGTGATCTCCATCCACTTAGCAGTAAAAGAAATTCTAATTTTACTACAAAAGTGTTTTAGACAGTGCTTTTTTTTTTTTTTTTTTTTAAAGAAAAAAAGAAAGAATGAAAAAATTAATAACATACATGGCTAGAGGAGACAGTATTTTGAAAATCATTAAACTGTTGTTTGAAGTTTGTCTCTTGAGCACAAGAAAAAACAGAAGAGAAAGTGGGGGGAGAGAAATGGATTTTGGAAAGGCTTTCCAAACTAAAAAGGAAAAAAATAAAAAACCTAACCACCAATTTATTTTTGTTTCAGATTTTCCTCAAAATATGGTTACAACCCAAAATTCCTATCAAGGAATATTCTTTGGAAATTGGAGCTCCAATTTAGAAAATACTTCATTAAAAAAAAAAGAAAAAAAAAAATTAAATTAAGAGTACTTAATCATTTCTTTTTAAATAACCTGTGCCTGTTGATGAAATAATTGTTTAGTTTTTTGTTTTTTTTTCAGTATATTTTTTACAAAGAGAAAATGTTACGAATGGTAAAAACATTAATAAATTATAAAAACATAATAAAAATTATTCCTAATTTGTTATAAATAAGTTTTTATCTTGTTTTTATTTTGATTCCATTTCAGATATTCTTTAGCAATCATCAGATGGCAGGATTTGAGGAATTAATCCCATACGACCAGCAATCACTATGGATCATAACCAATTTGCAAATGTCAAGTACCAGGGTATTATCATCTCCCACAGTGGCTCCTCCTTGCAGAGAAATTCATGCTTGAATCAGCAACAAAGTGCAAAATGCGGCATCTTTCCTCCACTTTTTTAGACATGACTTATGAACCGTTCCGTAGGTACGATGATTGGAATCATGTGGCAGGCTCACATCACCCACCAATATCTCCTTCAACAGTATCTAACAACTTTTATAGGAAGAGCATGGTATCTGCATGAGAAAACACTGAATTTCAAATTATCTGCAGCGCAAAGAATTGGCATGTGACAAAAAACACAAGGAAGAAAGAAAAAGAAAAAAGGTTATAAAGATTCCATTAAAATTAGCTGAAGTGTTTAACCCTCATCAAGGATCCCAGTGTCAGGCTAATCACTGCAGGAAAACAACAGCACAAAGCAATGTGATTATAACTGACATTCAGTGTCTGCCAGAGTTAACTTAAAGAGCCACCTGAGAATCCATACATGAATAAAAAAAAAAATCCTCAGTTCTTCCAAGGACAGTTACATATTAAAAATAAATATTTCTTGAAAAAATTCCATATGATTCACAAACACTTCCACAATACAACCAGCTCAATCGTAACCTATACACATGTTAATTTTTTACAATTCTTAATATATTTCAGATATAAATTTATTAATACTATTCAAAATAATTATTCTGTTTTTCCTAAATTAAATCTACCTTAAGCAGACACTATACTGGAATTTATGACTTCCTTTGATGTCATGGTTATCACCATTTTTTTTTTTTTTTTAAGCATTTCACCCCGAGCAAGGCAGAAACGCCACTGATGTGCAGGAGGTTACATAAATGTAAAAAGATTAATTAGAAAAGAGTGAGGAGTACAAGCTAGTTAGAAAGGAACAATAGAAAGCTGAGAAAGCAGGTGCGATGACAGATACATAGGTGGAGAGAAAGGGAAGGTTATACAGGGGAGGGGAGAGAGCTAGAGGCCAGTGGTTAGTAGATGAGTATTAACTTTGCATTTAAATTTCTGGAGGTTGTAGCCGTCAGGAAAGCAAGAATACGGGAGCGAGTTCCACAGGCGGGAAGTGCGAGAGAGGAAGCTGCAGGAGTAGAATTGTCGTCTGCATTAGATATTTACTAACTTATGTAGCCCAGAGTTAAGCAACAGATAAGAGAAGAAATAGTGAGGTGGAGAGGATATTGTGACTTTGAAAAGTTGTAACTGAAAATCTAATTGAACACTAAGCTTTAACATCAAAAGGAGATCTGTAAGAGATTTATCTCGACTGAGGTAAAGATATTTATCACAATGACAATTGTTAGATTTTAAGTTCCTTATTTAGTGATCTTTTCAACTTAACATAATGTTCTCTTTGTGTAAAAATATAAAAGCAGCTTCTCTTGGCAAATTGTAGCAAGTATTTTAAACACAAAATTGAAATCTACTCAAATACAGTTTTGTAATAACTTTTTAAACCAGTCACTACTATGAAGTGATTTGAGAAGATAGCAACCAAAATGTCACAAAGACAAAAGCTGTATCAAATGAAAATTTAACAAAATCTTTTCTTTGGGAAATTTTCATTTACCCAAGAAATCTAATGTCAGTAGCAGACATTGCTGGTAAGATTCTTCAATAATGAAAATGGAAAATAAAAAAAGAGAAAAACAAAGGAAGAGAAAAAAGGAATCAAATTCTTAGACATGAACATTCTGGTACACAATCCTCTGGGCATTTTGGGTAAGTTACACTATTTTGAAATTGTCTGTGTAATATCAGTAAAGAACAGCAAATGGCTAGTACAAAGTTGTTCATATGAACAATTTTATTTTACTTACATATTAAGATTATTTAAATTTGATGAGAATCTTGTATCAGGGTTTTAACAAGTTAATGGTGATCCAGACAGAAACATTAAAAAAGAAAAAAAAAGAACAAAAGAAAGAAAAAACTAGAATATAATAATTTAATAGTTTAGAATAATATCCATGTCTGACTTAAGCTGACACCAATAGAGATAAAATGAATGTCATTACAAACAACAGCAACAACAAAAAAAAATAGATTGCATGATTCTGGTGAGGATACCAGTGTTATCGATAGTAATTATCTAATTAAAACAACTTCTTATAACTTTTTTCATTTTCCATTGATAGACATAGTTCAGATCAAAAGTCAATTGTTAATATTTAGCCATTAAATGACTAAATTAAAATGTTATCTGTCCCCAGAATCAAATTGTCAAAAACCAAAGAGAGTGTGTGTGTGTGTGTGTGTGTGTTGTAGGGTATGTATGCACACACAAAAGTGAATATTAATCTGTGGAAACAACCAGAGAAAATAACTATGGCTAAAACTCAACGAAAGCCCCCTAGAGTTTGAGGCTCATCAGCAGTCTTTATGGTACTTCACCAGGTTTAAAAAGTGAAATATAATGGGGGGGGAGGGGGGAGGGGGGCTCACCACACACAATTATTTTGAATCCAAAAACTATTTTGATAATTCTATATTATTTTGATATATTCGTAAATAGAAAATGATTGGTAGTGTTTACCCAATTATTTCTACTGAAAATGAAAAATCAAAGTTAAACAAGTTCTTTAATAGTCAATAGATGTGTCTTTATCAAGATGAACTATCAAATGAGAAAAATTTACAAAAGTTTATATAATAAAATAAAGTTTACTTGAGCAAGAGTAAGATCACACGCATACACACTCTCACACTTCAATGACTGTCAATGAACACAATTTTTATTTTCAGTAATGGTAACACTATGACATATTTCTATTTGAAACTCATCAAATCATAAAGCAGCTGCTAAAATGTCCGATCCCCAACTTGAATTCTTTGGAAGAACAGTAAAGAACAGATCCAAAGGATTTCAGAAAAATACTTTAACAAAAGCATCATAACTTTTGAGCATCTCCAATATGAATGATGAATTAAAAAATTGTGACTACTGACATTCAAAAAGACATGTTGAAAAGAACCTGATGCTTTCCTAGGGAGAATTATATGAAATTTATTTGTAAATTCATAGATTGTTTTCTTTCTAAAGATAACCTAGACTATAGTACAGATTTGAAATAAAATATTTTGATAATATTATTTTACAGATAAACAATTTTATAAAATCAAGAACTACAGAAAAAATATTTTGGTCAAATAAAACTGGCATCAATATAAATTTTGATAAAAGAGCAAAAGAATTGATATGTTTATGAAATTCAGGTTTTAAAGATTGTAGACTATTTAACTTAAAGATAAATGTTTGATAACTCTTGAAAAATCATATTCAAGAATTTTAAGTGCAATTAGTAAAATAATAATTATAAAAGAATTTAAAATTCATTTTAAATTAAAAAAATGAAATCAATCAGATAAAGAAAAAATGTTTACAATTTTATACAGTAAAAAAATTAACATGAAAATGTAAATAAATAAACGACAATTATTTTTACTTTATAAACATAGTGGGAAGACCTAGCTTTTTTTTTAATGAAGTCAAAAATCTAAATGTGTTTAATTTAAACACTAAAATTCTTAAAATGTTAAGTTGAAAGTTTTCTGTAAAAGAAACAAAAACACTCTTATTAAAGAGAAGTTAGACAAAACAAAATATATGTAAAAATAATTTTGAGATTAAAAAAGATCAATTATCGTAAAATACAAATACAAAATGGTTCTACATATTGAATTTCAGATTTGAAAATTTTGTTTAAATCCTTTTAAATAAATCCTTTAATAACCTTTCAAAATGAAAATTTATAAAAATATAAATAAGATTCTCTAATCTAGAAGTTCAATTTTAAAAACTTATATTGAAACTCTGTACACTTGATAGTAATTTAGAAATAATAAATGAAAGAAAAGTGAATAGTTTAGCACATCACTCAACTCTGATTATTCAACACAATCCAGTATTGTTTACCTTTATTAGCTTTGATTTTAGTGGTGTTTGTTGTTAAAAGGACTTTGAAATATTGGACGGAGTTGAGTTGTCTATCAGCTGGCTGGCTGGCTTCAAAAAATACTCAGTTTTATAGAACAAAAACGAAAAAATTTAAAAAGTATCATTGAAGTTTATATTAAAAAGATTAAAATTTCAGTTTTTTTCCTTTTGCTGAAACTGATCAGCAACTTAAGCGTAACCTTTAGTGGCACGACCCCAATTTATCAATAGATGGCAGCATATTTTGAAGACAAGAAAATTTTCTAAAGTAGCAGATGTGGGCATAAAGTTTATTTTGGAGGTGGGGGGAATATTTGATTAAAAAAAAAACAAATCTGATGTTCATACATGTATAACATGCGCCTTATATGTATATACATACATTCATGTCTGCGTAAGTTTTATATACACATAAAAATACTTGCATGTGCACACACACACACACACACACACAGGGTGCGATGTGTAAATTGTCACCACTTTATATTTTGAATTTCACTGCTGTTTTTGATTTTGTTGACCACACAGTATAGTAGGGTCAATTGTGAGTAAAAGAGCACCATGACACAATTCACTCTGCCAGAAATTTGTAGACAGCATGGCATACTGCTTGACATTTGTGTCAGAAACTGAAATATGAACATTTCACCGTGTTTGGGTCTTAATCTGAGGACAGTGCAGAGGATTCTGAACGAGTTGCAAGAGTCTAATGGTGATTACAATGGTGTATGGGGTGATCACTAGTGGCAGTGACATTATATCTCCATTCATCTTCCCACAGGGTGTCAGACTCAACATGAAGGTATACATCAAGTGCCTTGAGGAGGTAGTGCTACCCTGGGTCAAGAGGATGGCTGCTGGAAGACCCTATGTATAGCAACAGTACTCTGCACCATGTCACACAAGCAGAACCCAGTCATGGCTGTTAGACAATTTTTGCAACCACATCACCTCTTGTATCTGGCCACCTAACTCCCCAGACAGTAACCCCACTGATTATTATGCACAGGGCAGTTGTATTAGAGACCAACAAAACTCCATGTAACACCAAAGATGAACTGAAGGCAAGGATTATGGCAGCATTCACCAACTTAAACAAGACCATCCAGAAGAGTTGCAAGAGATTCTAAAAACTTCTGGAGGTCATGGTTGAAGCCAATAGCGATTTTATTGAATAAATTCACTCTTTAGTATTTCAATATTTTTTGCGTAATTTTGGTAAGTATATGTTAAAGTGAGATGTCAGCGTTATTTTCATTTTTGCACAATTTAAACGACAATTTATCCATCGCATCCTGTGTGTGTGTGTATGTGTGTGTGTGCGCGCGCACACACACACAAACTTCTAAGTGCACATATACAAATACATACATACAAATGTACACAAAAGAATGTAGAAAAGGAAAAGATTCACCATTTTTTTTTAAATTTTTTCTTATTTAAGTCACATGAATTTCCTTCCTTCCTTCCTTTCATGCAAACATTGGATCAAAATTCTCATCAGACTATGGATGTTTTTTTTTTTTTCCCCAATGAGTCCAGTTTTACATATTACTATATGTACAGAAGCACTTATGTACATGAAACTGTATTTACATATATCCATAATATTTTGTTATGTTCCATTCTCAAATCAAATGTCAAGTAGCAGAAATAGTTCTCTTACTTGTACATCCTCTAGGTGAGACAAGCCAGAGAAAACTGGTGGTGAGCAAATAAGAAGAAAAGGTTTGTTTTGTTTTCTTTGTTTTATGAAGCCTATGTACCTTCAACTTTCATGGCATCAAAAACTCATAACACTACACATTTGGCCAGAACTTTGAAGATAACCGGAGCCATGCACTCAATACTCAGACTTACAACAGAGAATAGGTAGCATTTAACAGGTCTGAAGTTATAAGATCAATAATTCTTTACACAAGAAAGAATTTCAGAGATGCATTAAAAAAAAAGTTTTCAAAATGAAGCATTTACACAGAACAAGCTGATGAAAGAACAATAATGTTCTACTTTATGTCAACTACAAGCTTAGAGAACTAAGTTGATAAAGAAATCAAAACAAACATGGTATTTCATCCAATAATGATATCAAATGGGGAAGCAGACAATATTTATCATAACCATTTGACATAACAATAACTTTTTTTTCCCTTTAAATAAAAGGAAATAATGATAATGAAAACATAATTCAGAAGGTTAAGTAGATATGTTTCTTAAGCATGGCTGACAACTTTGCCTAAAGATTTTTGAGGATGAAAGAGCATGCCTTCAGGATTGAGAGAGAAAAATCTATGCCATCTGCCTTGAGTTAAATCTAATGAATAAATAGGTTTTATAGATTAATGAATAGAAAATAAACAAACTGACCAGAGTTAAGGATGGTATCAAACGTTTGTAGTAGGTGTAGAAAAGACCTGGACAAAATTAGGGATCACATCAATTAGTCGCTAAGAAGTAGATGGCCATATTACAAGAGATTAAAACGCATGTAAAACACACACACACACACACGTATATAAAAGTTATTTCCTTGTCTCTTAACGGATTCACAGACATACATATTGAAAAGGTATCTCTTTGTTCCTTAACGTACACACACATATATAAAAGTTATTTCCTTGTCTCTTAACGGATTCACAGACATACATATTGAAAAGGTATCTCTTTGTTCCTTAACGTACACACACACAAATACATACTGAGAAGGTTTATCCTTATCCCTTAACATATTAATGCAGAAAGCACATAATCTAAGTAGACTAAACTGAAGTTTTCTCCCCCGAACCCACCCTGAACAGACTGATCAAACATTGTGGCTATCAGAAAGTAGTATTTGGAAGGTAACAGTTATTGCCTACACTGAATTAACAAGATCTCATTCGTTACATTGTAACATCACAAGAAGGCTTTAACTTATTGCAGTTTCATACATGTTTTATTGTAGCCAAACAGACTTTTTTTTTTTAAATCTTAAAAGAAAATATTCCACGAGAAACTGAAAACAAGTTTTACATCTAAATATTACATGATAATACAAGTTTACTGTCTCGCGAAAAATATATTTCTTCTATTCTCGATTTAAAGACAGAACAAGATAAAGAAGAAAGCTGATGTAAAAAAAAAAAGTTTCCTCAAATTAAAAAAAATTTTTGAATTGAGAAAAAAGAAAGAAAAGGTCTAAATTTTTTCTTTTTTTTTTTCTTTTTCTTTTTTTAAGAATAAAAAATATCTTTTCAAAAATTCTGGATGCTTTGCATCTCAAAGAAGGAAAAGCATTGAGTGTCCAAGATCAATAAAAGCAGGGAGAGAAAAAAAAAAAAAAAAACATCAACAAGAGAATAACAAACTATTGTGCCTGGATGATCTTGGTGATTGAAAGCAGAAAAAAAAAATTCTTTCAAGTAAAAAATGGTAGCAATTAAAAAAAAAAAAATCAAAGTCCCAAGCAGACAAAATAAGAAAAAATAACAATGCCAATAAGACATTGCTTTCAAAATTTGTTTGTCTATTTTAAGCTGGCCTAAAAGAGCAGCTTGTTTTTGGGGGACCCTTAGCAAGGGAGGGGATCATTTGAACTTTCAGTTTTGATCCCCGAGGATTTCAGGATTATGGTAGGGATCATTAGGGCTTTGGTTTTGGGAGGAAAAGGAGAAATGAGGTTTAGTTTGGGATCTTTGGGGACAGGGCCATTGGTCAGTGGGGGTGTGGCTCAGTTTGGGATTTTGGAGTTGGGTTCATTAGTTTTACAATCATTATTACTGTATAGTTTTGGACATTAAATCTATACTTTTTGGAAAAGTATCTTAATCTTACATTTTTTGTAATCAGATCAAAGCAAAAATCAATTTTTATTTAAAAAATAAATTTTTTTTTAAAGATTGAATGAAATCAAGAATTGTAATCATTTTCCCTTTTTTGTTAAAATTTCAGTATGTACATTATTTAACAGTAAGAGGCAGTATTTCAATTCCAATGAAAAATTACACTATGTATGTGTGTGTGCGTGTGTATATATATATATATATATATATATATATATATATATATATATGTATTGTGTCTGGGAATTTGTTGAAAGATAGCAGTACAGGATATTTGTGTGTGCGTTTCTTTAGAGATGAGGTTGAGAAATTTATGGTGTCAAAAGTTAAACATGGACGCAGACAGACCTGCATACGAGTACCCAGATCTACTTATAATTACATTTGTAGTTTAGTAGTAAATGTAGTTCTATACACTCATGTAGATATGTAAGTGTGTATGTAAATAGATAAGCCTTCAAGAGAGTAGACAATCATGTCATAAATGTATGCGTAGCTAAGAACATATAAAATGATGTATGTATTGTTGTTCAAAAGATATGCAAAGAAATATATGTGTGGAGTTTTGAAGTCAAACAGATGTTTGAATCTATATAGATATAATTGGTAAGTAACTGAAGTATACATTAACGTGTATAGAAAAGAAGTTATTGTTGCAATAATAACAAGAATTTTTTTTTTGTCAAGCCTTTTTTTTTTTTTTTAGAGAGAGAAATGCAAAAGAAAAAGTATTTTTTTTGCACTTTTTTTTTCAATGTACATCATACAACTTGCTAGCTAATGTGAAAATATCCGTTTCAAAACCTACAAGCAAAGTAGGTCATTTCATTTTGGTTTTTCTTCAAATCTCATAGTAGAAATTATACATTTAATCATATCAACACACACAAACTCACCGTGTGTACATATATTTGTGCGCACACAAACACACACATTTTGTCCTCAATGGTGAGGGGTATCTTTGAATTACCCAGTAACATATAATTTTTTACAAATTTTGTTTTGTCCTTTTCCTAATGCAATCAGAGTTGAGCTCAGATCAATGCAGATTTTGTAAGACTGAAACAAAGTATAAATAAAAATGTTATTGATTCAGCCAGAATGTAGCTCCTTCCTAAATATCAACAATGCATTACAACAATGGAAGTAGATGACAAACTAGAAAAACCTTTTTTTTTTTTTGGAAGCCAGTCTTGTTAAATAACAAAACAGCAACATCCTGAGATCGGAAAAGCAATAACTGTTGCTGTTGCTATCACTGCTGTAAGTAGCTGAAACTGATGCAACTACTGTCATCATCATCATCATCACTATGAACAAATTCCACTGCTTGTTCTAAACAATTCCTTTCTCTGTTGCTTCAAGGTCTTTTTACTCCAATGATTTCTATGACGGCCTAGCTCTTAGCATGAAGTGGAATAAGGAACTTATGCCCAAAAGGAGAAGAGTATGTGATGCCCACATGGGCCATAACCTGACGTGGTAATCCAAGATCACACAGATACACCTGTCCACATTGTTCCCTGAGGTTGAGTGGAAGACACAAACTGAGACACCATTTAGCTTGAATTAGACTCCCCTGCTGTGGAGGATCAATAGCCAAGACTGGGGCTTTGCTGTTGTTGGCCCACTCTACCAAGGTCCTATACCATGATTGGTCCCTGAGAACCATGTTCTCATGATTGTCCAAAGCATTAATGATTATATCAACAGTTCCTTTTGGTAAATCTGAAAGAAACAAACAATTCCTTTTCTAAGAATCAGAATAAACAAGTTACACTAAAAATTATAAAATCACTTAAAACTAACAGGATTTTTTTAAAAATCTTCCTATAAATGCTATAAAATATACATTTATCTGACTTCAATAAAAAAATTCATAATAAGAAAATTGAACAGTTAACCAGAAGTCATTTATGTATTAGAAATTTTTAAGCAACAAAAGAAAAAAAATAAAACTATTTTGCAAGTTAAAATGTATTTTATATTTTAATTAAAAGATTGCTTTACTGAGCTGAATGTTACTCAAAATTTCGCTTACATCTTTATCAATAATGTTTAAGGATTAAAGCTTTGTACAAAAAGATTTAATAATTAAAGCTTTAAATCAATAAGAGTTAAAGATTAAATATTTGTATCAATAAGGTTTAAGGATTAAAGCTTCGTTTCAATAAGGTTCAATGACTGATGCTTTGTATCAACTACATTCAACTTAGACGTGAAATGTACAAAGAAAAGAAAAAGTAAAATGACCAAATGGACAACAAGGATTTAAATTGATAATCATCTATAGTGCTTTTACAGAAACTTTCATAATTTTAAAGCTTTTAGTAAATTGGGAGATTATGACTCATTAGAAGCTAAAGTGAATGATTCCAATTTCTTACCTCGGGCACAAGAGGTTTTCTGCCCATCAGTGAGATCATATAATAATAATTCTTCTTCAACATAATGGTCCATTTTCACAAAGTTTGGCACATAGACAAAAGTTTTTACATTATGATTGGCTAAAAGACGAGCACAGGTAATTCCCTGTGCGCCTTGAATATGAGGACCACACAGAGCCACAATTGTAGGCAACTGGTGGTCATTCTTGGGATTTAACCTGAAATGAAAAGTTAAATAAAATTTAAAAAAATAAATCTTACAAATACAAGAGACCCATCATTCGTTCAGTTAGAGTTCTCCAAAGATGAATGGCACAAACATGGTAAAATCTTCTTTCGATAATGAAAAATGAAAACTTAAAGTTTAAATTAGTTGAGATCAAATATATATCAGAATCTGACAATGATCAGATAACGGTTCTTTATAAAATGTATAGATATTTCGTATAGGAACCATGCTATTTTATATTGAAGATCAAATATATAATTGGTGATAGTCACTAATTGACTTAAATAAAACAAAGAAATAAAAATATGAAAATGGAAAACAACATCATTTGATGAAAGACAATATTGACAAATAACAGCCACTGACCTATGGCTTCCTCCAACAAGCTGTAATATCATTTCTGTGGTGGATCTGCCAACTGTCTCCAAGTGTCTTGACTTGGAAAACCCAAATTCTTCAGCAGTAGAGAATAAACGTGACCGTAGATCATAAGAAATACAAGGAACAATAAGACCAGAATCTAAAGAACAAAAATAAAAAGGAAAAAAATAAAGAACAAATAATGGTTTGGGGTGAAGGGTCATTGACTTTATGGTATAAAGCATCATCTTTGTAGCTGAATATATTTCTTAAAGATATTTCTTTTCACCGCACAAGTAAAGAATATTTGGGATTTGTAAAATTTCTTTTCGCCAACTATGTTAAAAGGATTTTAACTATGTTATTGGATTTCTGGTTCAATGTGAGTCTTTTTCATTCTCAGTAGCCCCTTGCAACTTAGTAGCATTATTGCCTTACTTGGGGTCAACTGACTAAAAAGAAAAAAAAATGCTTTAATCTTAGTTTTATATACAGATACATTTTTGTTTTTAAAATTATACTATTTTACTATGTTCTATTAAAATTAAAACTAATTTTTATTAAAATCCATAACACAGAAAGCAAGAGACGTGTTTTATAAAATTTTACATGTAAACATTTCCTAAACTGAATCATTCCAGTTTATATTTAATAAAACTGTTTAAGAATTAATATTTTATTGTATAAATAATAGAAGAAAAATGTTTCAATAAAAATAAAGACAAAAAGAAAAAAAAAGAAAAAATAGCAAAATCAGTTTATTGAAAATACAAAACCAGAAATAAATGTTTTTTTTTCACAATATTTGTAAGTATATTACTCCTATAGCAAGAAGCATAACATAGCTGTTTGCATCCATAAGATTAAGATTTTAACAACAATAAACAATTGCAGAGACTATTTTATTCCTTGTGAAGAAAAATGACTGAGAAAAAAAGGTTTCATTTAAACAAATGTGAAAAGCATTGTTGTAAATCTTCATCATATAAATCGCAGTTGGTACAGCTGGAGACTAAAGTAATCTTGACCTTGAAGACTAAACTACTAGAGAAACAGTAGTGAATACTTCTAACTAATTATAGTCTACAATAGTCTATTCACTACTAATTTTTTTGCTTTGGATATGAACGTGAGCAAGATAAAAAACCTAAAATTCTGGATCTAGATAGTAAGATCCCTGGGGCAGAGAAAATATGAAATAATTGGTACTAAAGATTTTTGAACTTCCTCAAGCATATTGAGGGTGAGTAATTGGACATTCTTATAAACTACATGTCATCTGATGTATCTGAGCTGTTCAGCAACCGTACAAACTTTGAAGAAGCTATTAACATTCTAAAAAGAGCCTTTGTCCAAGAAAGAAAGTGAGATATATGCCAGGAATGTACTTGCAACCAGAATCCAACAGGCTGGAGAATCCTTGGATCAATAACTTCAAGCATTGCACGGTTTGGGGAAGGTCTGTAAATTCAAAGATGCGCAGCTCTATTTTACAAGAAGGAAGCTTTTAGAGATGCCATTATTTCTGGGTGATCTACACCTCCTATTTGACAGAGACTTCTTGAAAACAAAACACTCACTCTCACATAAGCTGCAAATTAAGCACAAAATGTAGAAAGAGTTATCCTAAATTCTGAAGCCTAAACAAGTTATCAAGTGGAGTCAATATCAGAATCCCAGACTAACACCTTAACTTCTCAGCAAGTGGAAAATCAAAAGGAGGAGGATTCTCTGATATTCACTGCTAGAAAATACCTTTTTGAAAGAAAGGTTTCTTTTTTTTTATAGAGGCACTAGGCACCCTAAAGGTAAGTGTTTGGTTTGAGGAACAAGTTGCTATAATTGCAATTGGAAGGTCATTTCAATGAAGTCCATCATTTGAAAGCTAATAGGTTTCCATCATGGCCATGGTAACTACTGAGCTACTGCGAGTTTTGAAAGTCATGGTAAAATGCCTCATGAATGAAAAAAAAAAAATCAAAATACTTACCATGCTAGTAGATTCAGGAAGCAGTCATAGTTTTATTGACACCAAAATAGCTCAGTCTATGGGTTTGGAAATTAGACCTACTAATTCTACCGTTAACATGGTTTCTTCTGACTTATTATTAAAAACTGTAGGAAAATGTAAAGTGAATTTTACAGTGGGTATGAAAACTTTCTAATAATTGCTATCACTTGATGACACAGGTACACTCATTTTAATATTGGTATGCAATGAAACAAAAGCAACAATAAAGAATCCAGAATTCACAAAAACAGAGGCCAATGGGTATCTAGAATTCATTTATTACTCTTAACATTATGTAAATTTTTCTTGCTCAATATTTTTTTAATATTAAAATTTTTATGTACTTAATATAACAGTGACTAGAAAGGGAATAACCTCTTGAAAGAAGATTAACAAAGATAGCAATGACAAAACATATCTAAAGACCAAGTTAAAACAAGACAAACAATTCATAGACAAAGGTACGGATTCCTCACCTGAATAGCTTGAACAAATAAGAATGTCGTAGTAAGGAGAACTGATTAATCAAACAGTTCATTTTGTTTGGGGAACTAATTTTTGTCTAAATAAAAAGATAAATATTTTATTTAGATTATAAAAATGACTACAGAAAGTAACTACCCATAAATTCATTACCTTAGATTGATTTACCTATAGACATAAACACGAAAGACATAAATGAATACACAACGACAAATATTCTATAGTAGATATTATCTTTATTTTAGTTTTAACTAAAATAATAATTGGTGAGAGGAAAAAAAACATTTTTACAAACTTTCATCTAATTCTTAAATATGTAAAACTGAAGTTAAGAAAAAAGAGTGAATTTAAATTGCTTTCATTACATAAATTATCAAAATTCTAACAACATATAACAATGAATTTCATATTGAAGCTATTAAAAAAATGATCGGTAAAATTAAATTTTAAAACAATGGGAATTTTTTTTCCAAATTTTGAAAAAAAAAAAAAAAAAACAAGAGGAAGATTCATATTGAAATAATAAATCTTCAACTGACCAGTAACATATTCCTTGTCCGAAAAACAAGGTACTTTTATCTTGCATAAAACAACAGGACCAGACTCTAGAATATTTTCATCGTGTCGATATTTTGAAGGCTGTTTTCTATCATTGGCTCGTATCACCTCTGGCAATGAGTTTTCCATTTCTTGAAAGAATGCTTTTTTATCAAAAAGTGCCAAGTTCTTCTCAAAATCAAATTCCTTAAGGAAGGACTCAGAAGGAGCACTGAAACAATCTTCACGGTTCATTAGTTTTCGACGGCAATCTATTTTCCGTGATGGCGTTGCTTTCTTTCGAGTTTCAGAGGCTAAAGAAAGAAAGAAAAGCAAAAAAATTCCTTAACCAATCAGGATAAAACATTTGCCAACCAAAGTTGGTAAGAAAACAGAAAAATAAAAAATAAAATTTTGTTCTTATAAATACTCGAATTATGATTCTCTAGAGCAGTATTTTTCAAACTGGTAATCTTGAAGCTCCACGTTGTTGTAGTTGTCTTTTGTCTTTACAATCATTTCACCCCAAGCAAAGCAGGACTGCCACCAGTGGGCAAGGGAGTTACAGTGAGAGAATAAAAAAAAGGTACAGGGGATATCGAAGAAAAGAGATGAATGGGAATCAAGTAGATGAAAGATGGCAATTGACGTTGCATTTAAACTTTTGGAGATTGTAGCTGTCAGAGAAGCAAGCAAATGGAAGGGAATGCCACAGGTGGGAAGTGCGAGAAAAGAAACTTTTAGAGTAGAAGAGTTGGTTACATTTAACTATTTCAACGGTAAAAGAGTGGGACCTTGATGCCAATCTAGTCACACGAGTGGTCTGGAAAAAAAAAAAAAATCAGGACAATTTTTCCATTGACACCATGATTACTTTTTTTTAATTTGAACTACCTTCACTCTCTGGCAATGTTTACTGTTTTAAAAAGCAAAGATTGGAATTTTAATAAAACCTCCTAAGCATATAATGAAAGTGAATTTATACATCTTTTTTGTTCTTGAGAACTGACAATAAAAATAATAAATATTATTTCTTTATTAAATTATTTACATTATCCGATGGTTTATTGGAATGGTTGGCAACATGTTGGCCATTTGCCAATCAAATTCAAACTTTATAAAATGGTAAATAACAAGTATTTCCATGTAGTTGGTTCACATATTTTAATAATCTATTAAATGTTTATAAATTAATGAAAAAAATAGTTTTCATATGTATTTCTTTATAAATTGGTAAACAATAAATGTTCAATTGTATTAGTTTTTAGAATAATGTAACTATAAAAATTAATCTTGCAAATAAACAATCTAATAGTGTTTAATATTTTTGTTGTAAATTGTCAAAATTAAAAAATGTATCATGTGTTTAAGTCTTATTAACATTCTTATGCTTTTCAAATCAGTAAACTTTGCCAAGAAGTGAAGGTAATTAAAATGATAGTGATGTCAAGAAAAAAAAAATTTGACACTCCCCACACCAACCTAATTTCTTTCTTTTTTTTAAAGCAGGCATGAAAGTTCGAGATTTTTTATTTATTTCAGGAAGCACTTGTAGAATAATTAAAATTCTCGAGTGAACTTTAAATTTGAATATGGAAAAATTAGTCTTAATAGGAAAATAATAAAAGAAGTCTCCTAAAATAAGCATTTATTTTTAAAACATTGTATGTTTAAGAATGTTTGTGTGAAATCTATACTTAATGTTCTTTTGGCTTATATGTAATAAACATCCTCTCATTTCATCATCAATAAATTTAATATTTGTTCTATTATTGAAAGATTAAAGAATTTAGCATCCAGTTTAACATATCAAATGACAGAGACTTGAATTACCCTTCTTTTAACTTGGGGAGTGTACCTTTCGGAGCGCATTAGTGCACCCAGGCGCACAGGTTGATAAACTCTGCTCTAGTGAAAAACGAGTTATCTCCTCTTTACAACAATCGCATGTATGATAAAAAAAAAATTGCCATTATGATGAATGAAATTATTCAGTAAAATTGCAAAAGCTTTCAAATACTTACATTCACACTAACACAACTGTGGTTATTTCTATAACTATGTAAACATTGTACCAAACTGAATGTGATGAATCCATTGTCATTTTTCATGCATAAATTAACAAAATGTAAGAATTATAAAAAATAACAATAAAATGATTATGCAAGAGAGAAACTGACAAATATCAAGTTTATAACTGATAGTGTTACACAAAAGATTTTCTCACAGAAATCTTAAAGGAATGACAAACACTGGGATATTTTAAAATCATAACTGAAATTAATGTATGTATTTACTTACCTCAATAAAATTATTTTTTTATACCCATTTCATACAAATGGATAAGATAAAATATTTTAAAAATATATATACAAGTAGGGTCATTTAGGTCAACTCTACCAAATAATCATTAGTATCAGTTTTTTTTTCTTTCTTGTATCTAAATTATAATTTCTTTCAACTTGGATATTCACAAGAAACACTGTTGTCTTAAATTTTGGTTCCAATAATATTCTACATAATTTTTATTTGAATTAATCTGAGCATAGAAATGCAAAGGATTCTTTTTGACAACCTGTTTTAACTTCGAAAAGTTGCCGCAACTGGATAATTTAAAAGCAAAATTTAACTGAAAACAGTCCATGATGAAAGAATTTTCATGGAAAAAATTAGCAGTGAATTCTAAGATTTTTTAGAAAACTTATTCAACACTTGAAAAAACTCATTCTTCATTCTAGTGAAGAAAATTTCATAAAATTGACCTGTTATACTACTTAATATTTAGTACAATAACAGAAAATGAAAAGGTTTAAAAGAAAAAATGAAAATGTTTCATTTAGCTGTAAGTAGTTTACAAGGACAATGTAAAAGTAGTTTCAAATGTACTTAAGATTTTCAGATTGTTCAAAATTAGTATAAGTAACAGACATTTTACCTTGTGACAAAACCAAATAAATTTTTTTTAGGTTTACTTTTAGCTGTTGTATAAAAAGAACAATAAAAATTTCAATTTTTTTTATATCTTTAAAAATTAACAATTCTTTTTATATGCAAGCAGGAACAGTAAAAAGGATTATTATTACAGTTGACTCAAAACCAAATGTAGATGTATACAGCAAAACTGATGAAAACATTCTTGAAAGTAAAAGGTATGTTTTATCATATTCTAATGCTCATATTTCAGTAATTTGACTCTTCAAATAATCACAAACTTAAACTAAGCAAAAATAAAACTGTGGGGTTAGGGAGAGTAATGTATCCTATTTATATATAAAAAAAAAATCCACAACAACAGACAACACAATAATATTTGGTTGGGGGAGCAACTTTTCAGCCACAAATACACTAGTTTTTCTATATAGTCACTACTGAACAAAGGTCTGAATGCCACACTCATACTAATGGCCTGTCTCACTCTGTATCAGACACACACACAATTGCAACACATTAGTCATCACTTGTGCTCATATCCAGTTTGGTCAGCATAAACATTCAGCAATTGTAAATGAATATCAATAGGTTCCAAGCTTTGTTCATGGAAAAATCCAGTGACATATCTATGTTTCATATGCACATTCATACCAGTCGCCATTTTGCCAGACAATGCCAAAAACATTATGCCAAAAACATTATGGGTTATTGAAAAAGTTCAGTCTTTACTGGCATGAGGCAACATAAAATAGGAGCCATTACTTTCAGTGTGCGTGTGTGTGCATGTTAAAATTTCCATTCTCTGATTCCGTGTGCCTATGGCTTAGGGGGTAGCAACTATGAGCGACATCAAATCGGTCAAGTTTCAATCCCAGCCAGAAGCAAGTGGATGTGTCTAGTCACACTGATGAGCTGTGATACAGCAAAACAGGTTTGTATATGGATGATTAATATATTATGCTCTCATTACGATTGAGCTCTCTAGAGAAGAAAATTTTAAAAACCGTTTCCACTTCTGCGATATATGCATTACTCTTCAGGAATGAATTGAGTTCTTTCGGTGACTGGCGTGTGTATACACTGTTTATATACAACACGTCAAAATTTCCCTTCTCTGATTCCATGCGCCTATGGTTTAGGGGGTAGCGACTCCAACTGACACCAAATTGGTTGAGTTTCGATCCCAGCCAGAAGCAAGTGGATGTGTCTAGCCACACTGATGAGCTGTGATACAGCAAAACAGGCTTGTATGTAGATGACTTTATATATATATATATATATATATAGTGTATCGAGGCAGCAAGTAATTTTCTAAACATATGCTGTTAAATATAGGAGACAATGAATGTCTATTATGTTTAATCATGAGCCGTTCTAAACGTCGTATTTTTGCTTTAATTTCAGTTGAAAATAAAGACAAAAATTCTCCAACATTTGGATAATTATTTATTGATTTTCTTCTAAGCTTTCAGCTCACATGAGCCATCTTCAGAGAGGTTGTTTAAACTGAAATATTATAAAATCCACCATCACCGACGATTTTATTTTGTGTTGACATAAAACTCCGCTTAGCAACGGCAATAGTTACCAAAAATAATAAACGCAGTTCTTAAGTTTGCGATGCGGTTTTATGACGTCACACCGCAGGATAGCGCAAAATGACAACAAAACTATGTAGTCAAATGCAATGTAATATGTTATTTCCTGTTTTAAAGTTGATTTTGTTGAGTGTTGGTTGTTTTGATTTGATGTACATGGCCTCCAATATCTGCAGGTTCCTCTTACGGTGTGTATGATTAAGGATCACCGTATTTTTTACCAAAATCTGTCTGATATTACCTATATGTTTAAGTTTTTCAGAGAAATGTTGTTTAATAGTACTCTGATAAGAAAGATGACATGTAAGTCTACGGGAGAGCGTGGTTGTAGTAAAACCAATATATGTACTAGGTTTTTTATTAGTATCAGAAATGCAATCTCTGAATGGGCATGTAAATTGGTACACTACATTGGTTTTTTTGTAGAGAATTTAGTTTAGTGCTTGTTGGGTTATTATAGACTATGAGGTCAATTGTTTAACAGCATATGTTTAGAATATATATATATATATATATATATATATATATATATATATACCCACACACTTTAGTTACTGTTTCCTATTTGTCAATTTTATTTAAATATTACTGGCAGTAATGCTTCCATAAAAGAAACATTTGTAATGTTTTAAAGAGCACAAGCAATGCATATATCCAACAGTTAAAATATATGTGCACATATTACATGACTGATAACATTATATTCATAAAGACAACATTTTTTTAAACAGGCTAACCACAAAGGAAAACAGACAACAGCAAAATAACAAAATGGCAAAAGACTTCAAATCAATAAAAAGAATAAAAATGAAGGGTTCTAACATAACACATTAACTACTGACAACATCAACTCTTGGCTCAATTTCATTTGTTCAACTGACTAGGCAGATAAATACCTTGGAAATTTTGGAGTCTATTCTTATTTTCCAAAAGCTTAGCTTTAGCGCCAATGTCTCCTCCTGAAGACAACAAAAAAAAATTTCAAGCATATCAATAAAAACAAATTCTAGTCAGCCATTTGATGCACCCAGTAAATTAAAAGCAACACCAAAAATATTAAATGATGCAGATGAAGAAACATTTCTAATAAATGGGTGTGACTGTTATATGATGGAAATTAAAAAGAACCGATTAAAGTCTGATTGTGACCCCACATAAATACAAACTATGTTTTTACTAACTTGGTTGGTTAAAGAACCAATGGTTTTACGTAAATATGAAATAAAAATCGAAAATAAGTTGGAGAAAATAATTCCTTCTCAAAATATCAATGTCTAATCCACATTTCAATAATTTCTAATGCAATTACAACTTTAATGATATTATGAAGGGAATGTGGCCATACAGAAGGCACTTATCTCTTTTTGATAATAAGAAGTCATGTGGGTCACATCATGTCTGCTTCATGACATCATTCCATTCAGTAACCCAAGCACTAGTCAAACAAGAAAGTTACTTTCTTTTAGTCTAGGTCCTTTGGCTCAAGCTGAGGCTAAATCTGTCTCCCCAGCAGCTCACAAGCACATTTCCATTTGGGACATAGCTGAATCTAGCCAGTTTAAATCCGGAGTCATAAAAATGGCTACTCCAGATCAGAAGTATCTCCAAACTACATGTCAGACATTTCCTTTTGTTACTTTTCATATGTTGCTTTGCAGTAGATATATGCAATGTATATTTCTCTACATGGGATATTTGTATATATGTATAGTTTTGTGTATGTCTATATGAAAGTCTCTGAAAATAAAGCATGTTTGTCATTGTTTTTCTTTTCAGCCATTCTCTTCTGTCCGTGAACTTCAGTGTTGTTATATAATAACAATAGAAACAATAAGCGGAAGAATAAATCTTTCTTCCAAGCTTTCCCGTTACAAAAGAACAAAATCAGAAACTGCGAACCAATCAAAATGTCATCATTATTTGTTTAAAGTTAATTAGTCTTATTTTAAGAGCAATTTAGAAATATAAAGTAGGTACCTCCAAAGATTTATAAAAAAAGATCATACCATGATGAAAAAAGCCCCAAACTTGATTTTTTTTTATTACTTTATTAAATTTTTAAATCCTTTTTGGCATGTTCCAAATTTTGGTTAGAAATCTTGTTTTTCTTGCGTGAGTGGGAAGACTAAAGATTAGTAGAGAAATTTAACGTTTTTTTTTTCTGTAAAAAAACAGTTTTGAAAATTTTAGTTAAAATCAAATAATTGCCAGATTTTAATGAAATTTTCAATACTTATTCACAAATGAATTAAATTATATTTCTTTTTAGAAAATCTTGGTAAAATATTTTCTTATATCTGTAACCTACCACTTACTTAATTTTATGAAATTTCAAGAAATAAAAATTCTAAGGTCTTTGTATTTATATTCATCAAAAGCGGCACTTTTTGGAGAATTTTAATCATCTATGCTTTTATCAAACAGAAATACCATTTACTGAAAATCTGCTCTGAATTGTAAAATATTAGGATGTTACAAAAATAAAGGCCGCTTGAAGTGTTGTACTTTGAAAAGAAATTTTAACATAGTAATCACGGCATATATTAGGTGAATTTTGGTGTACATAAAAATTAATATGTGCTCTTTAATAATTTTTTTTAACTTATTTTCAGACAGAAATATTCTTGAAGCAAAGAAACACTTAATTATGAACATGGCAAAGCATGATTTTTGTTTACTTTTCCTACATGAGTTCAAATTTGGGCAAAGTGCCTTCCAAACTTCTGCCAATACCAACAGAGCATCAGAAAGATGGATCCACAAGTGATCAGAGAGTATGAAGGTGGTTTCAAAAATTTAGTACTTTGCAGAGTATTGGCAAGGTGCAAAAGCTGAATAAATGGGTTCCTCATGATCTCAATGAAAATCAAAAACTTAGGCATTTTGAAGTGTGCTCGATGCTCTTTCTGCATAACACCAACAATCTCTTTCTTGACCGAATAGTCACTTGGGATAAAAAGTGGATCCTTCATGATAACCTTGATGGTCCCCCAAACATTTCCCAAAGCCAAAGTTGCATCAGCAAAAGATTATGGTAAATGTCCGGTGGTCTGCAATTGGTGTTATTCACTACAGATTTCTGGAATCCAATCAGAGAATCAATACAGAACTTTACTGCAATCAACTTGTTGAAATGCATGCACGGCTGCCAAAATATGAGACTTGCATTAGTGAATCAATATGGTTCAATTCCTCTCCATGATAATGCGTGGCCACATGTTGCAAGAATGATGTTGCAAAAACTCACTGACTTGAAATATGAGAGTTTACCACATCCTCCTGATTATCATTTATTTTAAGCACTTAAGCACATTTTTAAATGGTAAAACCAAAGGTGGAATCAACTTTCAAAGATTTCATTGCATCACCGCCAATAACTTTTCATAAATGAGGAATAAATAATCACATTGATCAATGGCAGAAGTGCATAGATGCTCAAGGCTCGTATTTTGACTCATTTCAACATTTCTAGTTAATTTTTCAAGAATAAACTTATGTTTCTGAAATTGGCCATTATTTTTTAACAACCTAATAAACAATACAATAAAATTATGAGAATATTTAATCAGAAAAGCTTTTAATTTCTTTTATAAATAGAATATACTAAAGACACTATTGTCTTTAAAAAAATCTTTTGTCAATGAATAATGTAGTTTTACAGGAATTGTTTTCATTTTTTTTAATTTTATTAGATCAACTTAAGTTTTAAATCTTTTAAAATTCTATATTAATTTAAGTGGTTTTGATAATATTATTAAGTGAAAACTATTTACTAATCATAAATGGTAAAGCTTAATATAAATCAACAAACATCAATATATTAAAAATAATTGTGAATTTTTATATCAGTGCATAAACGTGACGTTTTTTGTAAGTACGGGTGACCATACATTATCAGAAAATAAGAGCAATGAGTATTTTAAATTTAAACTCAATTTTTCTAAAATTCAATAAAACATTTGATTACGGAGAATATTTGCATAAATTTTTAAGATTACTGCGTTTAAAAATTAAATAAAAAAAGGTGCTTACATCATTTTCTTAAATTATATTTTACAAATGAAGTCTCTATAGAACAACGCTAAGTCTGTCATCACCTTGTTAAACATGTCAACACAGCTACTGTTGAGTTAAAAAATGCATTTCTGCAATATTTTAAACTTAAAGTAACTAATACTTGTTTCAGATGAGATTAATTATACTTTAAATTAGCTAATATTCCTCAAGTAAAGATTCAGAAAAGTATATTGTATTTTGGGAAAAGTTTTTTTTAATAAAGATAATTTCATTGCCATAAAAGACAAGTAAAAATATTTCCAGTTAATTTAAATTAATTTTTTAAATACAGCAAAGGTATTTTACTTATTGGAAATATTAAATTCAATCTATTAGCTTGAAATTAAAACTAAAATTAAAGCTTCAAGGAAGATTTTTCATTTTTAAAAATTCATTTTAACCCTTAGTTATTAAGTTTTTTGTGGCAGTCCCTAATATCAGTGATTGCTTTAAAATAAAAAGAAAAATATAAAAATTAAAAGTTAAAAAAAAAAAAAAACAAGAGGGGAGATGACAGTTTCCTGAAGATAACATGACCACAAGATTTTCAGGCAAGAAACAAAAACAATGTCAACTCTGAAAATATTAATTCAAATTTAACTCATCCCTAATCACGCCTAATAACAAAAACAATTTTCTTTGAACATTGGTTGACTAAACAAATTTTAAATCCATTTTCTAATATTTAAATATTTTGAAAGCAATATGAAAAACGTTTTTGGCCGGTTAGATTATTTTTTATTTTTTTTAAATTTATATATATATATATATATATATATATATATATATATATATATTATAAATTATGTTTTAGAACATGTACATAATTTCTTCTATATGTCCTCTTCCCTACAATCATATGTTTGTTTCAGTGTTTGAATTTAAACACTTCCTCAGGGGAAATAAAGGTTTGGAATCATTCTCTGTTTATATTTGGTTCGTTGTTGTGTTGTTGAAAAAAAAAATGAAACTAAAAGCTAAACTTTAAAAAATTAATTTGTTGCCAATAAAATGTGCCAACAATGTTTTGGAACCTAAACTTATTGCATTTACCAAACCAAAGAGACCCTTTCTTTTAGTACAACAATCCTAATAAGCAGTTTCATATGTAAAACTATAGAGCAAATTCCTTAGATATTTAGACTGGTTATAAATCATTTTCCTCAAAAACACTAAACCATATATTTCAAGAAGCAGCTCCAGTTGACTAACTTTTAAATGCAAACTTCCACCCCAGGCCTGTTGCCTGTCACTGACTCTTCCTCCTTCCCATTTTAGAGAAAGACAAATGTGGTTTCATCCTTAAGTGGTGAAAGGTATCCATTTCCAGGCAGTTTAAGCACTCCCATTCTAAAAAGCTATTGAACTGGCAATGATTTTTAATATACCAAGAAAGAAAAGTGAGAGAAGATAAACAATAAAAAGAAGAAATAAAAACTAAGATCCACTAAAAAATGAATTGCCAACAATGATTGCCCAGATTTCAGGTGATCACAAAGAGATTTACACTGAATTATTCTAAATTTTTTTTTTTTATAATCATATCGCATCAAGCAAGGCATTTTACTGCAACTGTTTTGCAGGGCGTTACATAGGAGGAAAGTTATGAAAAAGAGTGACAGGCTATAGAGGGGGGGGTGTCAGGAAGTGGGTAAGAGAAGGATGAGAATACTGATGAGAGAGAAGATGCAGGTTAGTGAGATAGAAGATGACTATTGACTTTACATTTAAATTCTTGGAGATTGTAGCTGTTAGGAAAGCAAGTAAAAATTTTTCAAGTAAATTACTTGAAAAAATTTAGTTTCATAAAAAATATATGTTCAACTCAAAACAACTTTTTGGTTATTACTTGGGGTCTTTTTTTTTTAAGCATTAAAAAATAAACAATCAAGAAGATTTTTTTTTATTTCTCTAAAGTTGACATTCAAATATCTCTGAAGATTTACCTGAATTCCGTCGTTGTTTCATCTGCTCATCTTTATTGGTGGGTGTGCGTCTATGGTTGCTGCTGTTATTGGTCCAGTAAGAGTTCTTCTCTTTGGAAGGCGTTCGTGTCTGATTATAACAGTAATCTGAACAGCTCACCACTTTGACAGGAGAAGCTGTTCCACCACAAATAGCTTCCATTTGCTCTTTAGTGAATTTTGAAGGAGTTGACTGAATAGAAATAATGTCTTGGGCATCTTCAGCTGATTTGATAATGGACAGTTCTCTGATATCCCTGGCACTAAGAAAAAACAAACAAAATTACCAATTTGAAAAGCAATCAGTGTACCATTTCTGTAAAACCAGTTGCAAAAATCACATTTTTTTCTCTTAAGATGAGTTTTATAACAAAGTTTATTTACTTTATATGAACAAAAGATTTAAATTTGTCAAGTTTTAGGAGTGATCGCATATTTTGAATATTTTTCTGATCTCCCAAGACTTGATTACAATATCTTGGAAGTGTAGAGAAAGTCAGTCTGCACACAACTTGAGTTCTATGATTTAACAATCTTGATTACTCTCAAGGTAAACATCATTTTGCTGCTACTGCTTAAGCATGTAAGGTAGTTTTTTTTTTAACCACTCATTTCTGTCAAGCACAAGACAAGATATCAAGTAATAAGACAACATAAAAAGAAGGGTATTTCCAAATCGTTATGCAATCATCAGGTACATATTACAAACTCTTTTGTAATATGCCCCGGATGATTGCGTAATGCATAAAACTCTGAGTCGTGCTACTGACATAGGATAATATGTATATTTATTAAGATATATGTCTCTTCAGTAATATTATATATATATATATATATATATATATATATATGAATTGCAAATCTGTCATATTCTGTAATCTCCCTTCTTGAAATAGTGTGATGTACTTTGTGCATTAAGTAGATTCCAAGAACTAAAAGAGACATGATCACCCAAGCATGTATCACGTATGGCACTTTGACTGACTGAATATAATAGTTGAAAACATGAGTAAGGCTTCTACTGGGCATAAAATGGGGGATCAGTTTTATATTGTTATGAAGCAACAAACTGATCCCCCACTAATTACTACTTAATATTATAATACATCTCTTCCTCTAGCTATGAGTCAAATAAAAGGACAGATTGGGTTCTATAGCCTTGGCTGGCAACCAGTCTACCACAGAAAGTAATGGCAACTTACTGCGGGGAAAATCTTCTGCCCAGTCAGTCATGTCTCTTTTGAGACATGATCGCCCAAAGCATGTATCACGTATGGCACTTAACTGACTGACTGACTGACTATATTACATCTATTGCACATGTCTGCGCATCTATTTCAAAAATGGATATCTGCTAAAAGTAACATTTGAAGTAATAAAAATGTCAGAATAAAAATAAAATTAGATTAGTCTATATTTCTGAGATGAGATATTTACATTATTTACATTGTTGTCCTCATCTATTGTTACATTCACAATGCTTTAACCTCAAGAACACATGGTCCAGTAAATAAAAGTGTTGGTTGGATCCAGTGACTTGAGTTAAATGGAGATAATTAAAACATCTGAAAGTGCATGACTTGTAGAACAAGAACAATCTACTGCAGTGGTCAAAATAAACGGCTTGGTCTAAAATTTCAGTCACCTGAAGATCGTTGAAGCATACAATGGCTGAAACATTGTAAATATGACAATAAAGATGAGGACAACAATCTGAACAATGTAAATAAAAATAAAATCCCTTAATTATTTAGAAATTGATGTTTACATATTGGACATGAAACTGAGCTGATATGGTTTTTCAAGAATAACTAAACAAGGAAGTGGGTACTCTATATAACAACCTTGCTGGGCTGTGACACTCACTGTGGCTGAGCATGCCTATTCAAAAACTCAATATATATGAAAACTAACCTCACTGTACTCCAAGCACTGATTTTTTTATTTTATCTAAAATAGGCCATTGTTTATAGAAAAAAAAAATGTCTTTTCTCTTCATTTCTAAACACTCAAGATGATGAGAGCTGCCCTTGCCCTTCCTATAATCTAATAGATCATCAAATTATCACACAAGACTCATGGTATTTCTCCAGGCAATCAAGGTTATGTGACAGTACCAATATGGGACCAACAGTAGGAATACCCAACACAACCCAGAAAGAGAAGTCAAATCAAGGGTATCAGTAGGAAATTACTTCAACCAGAATTTGTACACAGCTTCAGGATTCCATTTTTTCTACTATTAACAATTATGCCAACTTTATATCTTTTGACTGATTAGTTGATCCATTCCTTCATTTTCTATATTTTGAAGGTTTTTTAAAGCCAGAAAATGGTTTTAAATTGCAAGAATTATTATGGTTTAGCAGCACAAGTCTTACTAGTTAACCCATAGCTGGAGGGAGAAGATGGATTTATACCTTTCTCAAGAGTATTTGCATATAAGTGAATATAATGAACCCAACAGGAATTGGAACTTGACCCTCTGATTACCAATTCCACATAATCATCTGTTACACACTTGCACATTTGAGCTTACAACACCTGGTATTCCCAAGTAGTGACCCATCGAGATACTAACATTGCTTAATTTCAGTGATCATATAGGAACCCATGTTTCAATGTGATGTGGCCATAAGTTCCTGTATCTGTGAGTGTTTAGAAATCATCAAAACAAAAAACTAATAACTGACATTTTTACTCCATTCCTTTTGGTAGGAGTGACAGGAAGAAATTCACAACACACAGCAAACATTTTTCCAAACAATATTAAGTGTGCACCAGCAACATTAAAAATATATCACATAACAATGGTTTGACTGTGTGGCATTGATAGAAACTTAAAGAAACAGGAAATGAGTTAATAACTATACAATATCTATTGAAAGAAATTTTGATCTGCATTTGTGTTAATTAACCAACATATTTTTGTGGAATTGTCTGTGATTTATAATACTTGTAAACTATCAACAGGTGTTAAGAAGAAAAATAGAAGTAGTATATACTATGTGCAAAACTATATTATCAAATTAGTTATTCTTTTAGTAATATTTATTCATGGAAAATTAAGTCAAAGCCTTGAAGACAAATTTCTTATGCTTTATAGCTATAGAAATTTCACTAATTGTGATGAATAGATGCTCACTCAGAAAGCCCTGTTGCCCTGAGCACCCACACCTACTGGGACTCAGCTCAGATCTCAAGTGGAACTCTCACATACGATCCATCACTAAAGATGCTTGGGGGGGGGGGGGGGGGGGTTACAAGACCCAGATCAGGCCAAAAGCGAAGTACTGCTCTCATATGTGGGCAGGAGCTGCCCAGTCTATTCGCTTTCCACTCTCCATGTCCTTCTACCCTAGAACTCCTTTCTCAAGACACTGCCAGCATCTCACTATTCCCAAAGAAAGTGCTCAGATGACCTACACTCCATAGTTGCAGCATTCCTAACATCTGCAGCTAAGACCGGCCAAGTAGCAAATCATCATCATTCATATTGTGTTCCTTTGGTAAAATGTAAGTTCTACTCGAACATCATCTTCACATCTTCGAACATCATCTTCAAAGCATCTCAAGAGGATGCTTTGCTGAACATTACAATTTTAACCTGCTCGAGTTAGGGCTAATCATTATCTTCCTGACATATCTGCATAAGCTATGCCTCTTAAAGTGCCCCCCTGATCCTTGTACAGGGTGATCACCACTACACACACACAAATTGCTTTGTTAAAAGTGCAAAAAATGAGAAACATTATTCCACTATATTAATGGTTCCCAAATAGTTCAGCACACCTCATAGGTGCGGCAGTAGAGAATAGCAGGTGAGGTGGAATGAATGAAAGACAAAGACTTTTGATGACTGGTAATTGCACGCATGACCCCCAGTATAAATAGTTATAAATAATTATCAACCGATTTTATCATTGGGATATTTTTGCATTATATCAAGTATTAAGAATTTAGTAACGAGGGTCCACAAATTGGAGGAGAGAGTTATCAATGATATTGTTCTGACTTCAAATCCACAATTATATCCCTTTAACCCACAGTCTCTATTTTCTTTTGTTTTTGTAAATATACTTTTTATCACATAAAATTTGGTGAGGTGTGAGCAAATCTTCATTGAGAAAAAGGGACCCAGAGAAAAAAAAATTTTCGGAACCACTACACTAGATGGTTTCTACCTCCTCTACTGGTAGAAATGAACTCAGTTCGAGGAGATGTACATAACAGGCAAAGAGACAGTGTATCTGTGGCAACCATGGGGCACAGACAGGATTTAACAACATTCGACTCTTAAAAAAAAGAATACTGCAGCCAGAAAGACAGAGAAATACCTCCAAAATGGTAGGTGCTCTCAGGTTTTTTTGCTTTTTGTAAAATTGTAAAGTGAGGACAATCCTTTCTGGGTTCTCCAAATTTGTGGCCTTGTACCAAAATAAGCATAGTAAATACTTACGTAGATATTTAAAATATTTCATTTATGCTTTAAAATAAGAACAAACAGAAAGCAAATTCTACAAACTTTTCTGCAACATAAGTGTTTTTATTTGATTGAAAATTAAAAGCAAATGTTTAGCACCAAAAATTAGTGAAAACTGAATCAAGGAAACTATGAACAATTATTTAAGAATAATTATACTTACTTGACTGTAATCTCTGGTAATTCATATGCAATACCATTTCGATAGCATTTATCAATAGTAATTGTTTGGCTGTCATCATTAACAGATTTGACTTGTCCTTGGTAATTGCCCAATGTGTCCCCACAGTCCAAAGAGACAATGCACCCAACATAACTAGACATTCTGAAAAAAATAAAAAAACAAAAGAATTTATAAAGAGATTTGAAATTAGTTGACATGTAATAATCTTAATGTAGAAAAATAAGGCAAGAGTGCATTGAGTTTGAGGGAAACATTTAACAAGTAACAGATTGCTCTCTTAACAATTAAGAGGGAACATGCAGAGAAGAGAGAGAGGAAAGAAAAAAGTTAAATAATGATGAGTAAAGCCAATGCATCAAAAACTATAGCACTGTATATAATTTCCAGAACAAAATGTGCCAAGAAGCATCTTTACAAGACACAAGTCTCACTACCAAAAGCAAACTAGCCACCACTGATTTTCTCCATTGCTTCTATTGACATAAGACAGGTCACAAAAACCTATATCTGGACAAGTTGCAGAGAAGCCTATACCTGGATATAGGCAGCTATTCTGCTGCTGACAAAGTAACTCAGATGTGAAGATCTTCAACAGACATGTCCACACACAACTCCGGGCCTCTTTGTGTCTGTACTGATACACAGTCACTATACTTAATTATGAGTATTTTTTTTTTTTTTAAATCGTATTACCCCAAACAAGGCGGTAATGCCACTGATGCGCAGGGGGCTACATAATAGTGAAAAGATTGGAAAAGAGAAAGCCGGAAACCACATCCTAAACAGGGAACAAGGGATGAGCCTCTTAACCTGTTCAATAGACGTGGGTGGAGTGTGAACCGGGCGATAGATAGATCTATCTACTCCAATTGACTAGCATTTCTTTCATCCCAATTTCAGTGATTGCATATCAAGCACTAGTTAAGAATGAATATATGGTTAGATTTAAATGACAGCAGTCAGTAGTCTTAACAGAAAATTATTATTTGTCTATATTTCTGGGATGAGGTATTGTACTTATTTACACTATTTACATTGTTCATGCTGTTGTCCGAATCTTAGTTGCAATATTCTAAACATTTCAGCCATTGTACGCTCCGACCTTCTTTAGGTGATTAGAATTTCAAACTCAACCCTTTACATTGTTCGACAAGCCACATGTCTCAGTATTAGTTATCTCCCTTTAATTCAACCCTAGAAGTTTTTGTTCACCTCTAGTGTAGCCAGATATTGAACTCGCAACTCTTGGATTCAACCAATGCTTTTATTCACTGTATAATTGACTAGCAGTATAGCCCGGCGTTGCTCGGGTGTAATGAAAGCTTTAAAACTAATCCATGCTCCTGGAGCCTGGAGATTCTCCTGGAGATTCTTTGGACGTTGGCACGAAAGACTAAAAAGCAATATGTTTCCAGTTAAAGCGAAACCGTAGAGTGAAAGAAAAATGAATGTATGTAAGTCAAATTTTGATTTCCTGGTATCGATATCAAATAAGTTTTTTTCATTATAAACTGAATTTTGAAGGCTAAATAATAAATAAGTCCTCTGAATAAATGGTATCATGGCTGACATTAAGAACTACAATTATACCTACTTAGAGCCAAACCCAAAGCAAAAACTAAAATAAAAGGGCTGAAAAAAATACAGACATACAGGCAGATAAACAGGAAACACACACACAAACATCTAATTTTATATATATAATCGATTTTCTGCACTATTGTAAGAACTGCAACCTTGAAACTTCTGAATATCGTTTCTTATGTCTTTGTCTATGAGTGTATCAAATTTGATTAAAATTGGACCACTCCTTCTATAACCCGATTTTTTCGATTATCGATATTTATCGGGGGTACCTCGACACAAAACCTAGCTAAGAACACTCGCAGACGCTTATAGTACAACTGTGTAAATTTTCAAGAAAATCGGTTCAGCTGTTCCGGAGTCTATAGGTAACGGACACACACACAGATAAAGTTCCATTTATAAATAAGTTTAAATACAGTTCACAATAAAGAAAGAAAAGAATAACAAACTAACGTTCCTGGACGTACTAATATCTCGAACAGAGCATGGGTTTAAGACATTCACCAAACAAAATCTCAACTTCAACTCCCACTATCGATACTGTGCAAAGAAAAGGATCATCCTCTGCTTACAACATAAGTGGCAACACTGAGATAAATGAACAAGGTATAAGCAGTACCAACAACTACCCTGGGTACATGACAACAGCTTCAACAAACTCAGAAAGATGAAACAAAAAAAAAAAACACTCAGAAAACAGCCTTGGTAAAGAGATTATCAGAAAAAAAATACCAAATATCTGTGGTCCACATAACATCAAGATGACCTTTAAAAGTGGTTTAACACTTCAGATACCTCTCCTGAGTAAGACTAGCCCCCATAGAGGGGAACATGATTAAGGACTGTTTGTACGCCATTGCATGCAGTTATGGAAATATAAAAGAGAAATGGACTTCCTCCTTAATATAAGACTGCAAGAATACCATAAAGTCATAACACAAGAGAAAACAGAAAAGTCAGACATAGCTGACCATATATAAAGAGAAAAGAGAGATTATCACCCCCTGTGAGATGAAGTTGAAATAATAGAGATAAAACACTAATAAAAAATATGAAAACTTAAAGAATCAGTGCATATGTTAGGCCAGAAAAATCTCCTAAATCAGCCAAGTATAGACATGAATGCAACCAGTAATACAGACTGCTAGAGAAAAACAATAACAAACAGCAAAAAATGTAATGAGCTCTGGTAACAAATTACTAAGACATTAGGTTTATAAATCCCCAAAATTCATGCACAGACATCCTCAAGGACACATGGCCCAGTGGATATAGGTGTTGGTTAGTTCCAGTGACTTTTTTTTTTTTTAATAATCATATCACTCCAAGCAAGGCATTTTATTGCCACTTTTTTGCAGGGGGTTACATAGAAGAAAAGTTATGAGAAAGAATGACAGGTTATAGGGGGTGTCAGGAAGTGGGTAAGAAAAGGATGAGAATACTGATAAGAGTGGAGTGGACGGAGAAAGAAGCATGAGAGAGAGGATGCAAGTTAGTGAAATAGGAGATGACTATTGACTTTACATTTAAATTCTTGGAGATTATAGCTGTCGATAAAGCAAGTAAATGGAAGGGAATTCCACAGGCGGGAAGTGCGAGAAAAGAAGCCGCTGGAATAGAATTTGCGTTTACATTTTATTGGTTTCACAGTAAAAGGGTGGGACCTAGTTGCTAACCTTGTGGCTCATGTAAATTTATATATAGGGGGCACCAGTGAGCTAAGTTCATCGGACCAGAAGCTGTGAAAATATTTGTAGACTTAACTAAAAAAGTTGAGAGTTCAATACAGCATAATGGACAAGTAACTTAGACAGTCGAGTTGAAGTATAGCATCTAGAAGTGGCATCACACATGGAATGAGAATGATATACCCCAGTGATCAAAATAAAGGGTTTGGTTCAAAATTCCTACCACCTGAAAAAGGCCAGAGCGTACAACAACCAAAACATTGTAAACATGGCAATAAAGACGTTTTCAATTGAACATCTAATTACTGAACTAGTAAATCTTCTTAAATATATTTAATCTATAAAACCTTTTACTTAAAGAAGTCAATAAGCTTAAATTAAAGTAATCAACATTTAAAACGAAGTGTAAAAAAAATCTCCACACTAAACACTTCTACCAATTCTAATCATATAACTTGGAATTTTCAGTTACCATATTCTTTTCTCTTATAGAATTTGGTTAATTTATAAACTAGTTGTTGTTGCCAAATTCTAGAATTATCCAGTAGTTGAAGAAATCAAGAATTCTTTCTGTTGCCAAATACTTGTTAACAAATGTAAAGACACTTTCCTTTTCATAGTATAACAATTGTTCAAGTAGTTGATTTCTTTTCAAGTGAAAAGGGGTACAGAAAATAACATTTATAACCTGCATGGAAATGTAATTTTAATGATAAGAAAATATATCCCATAAATTTCTATTTTGACTGCTACAGAAATATCTGAAGAAAACTAACTATTTTCTCTATTTTAATATTATCTAACATGGAGTAATAGTTTAAATTTTTATATATATATATATATATACTGTCTGGATATGGTGGAAATACGGCTACTGGGTTTGCACAACGTGACTTTCCGAGATCAAAACACAGTGTGGGCAGTAAGTTCTTTGTTGTAATAAACATTTTGAGGACCAGCTCCTGTGATGAGCTCATCACGACCAGCGGCCTGAAAGCATTGACATAACTGGTGCCGTTTTGACATCATCATTGCAGCACACCCCGTTCCCGAACTAGCGAACCAACCAGCCAGGCAGAGAGTCGCACACACACACATACACGATGAATGGATGGACACATTGTCATCTCTCTTTGAATTTGGAAACGCCATAAATTACACTAATATTTGATTAACCAGTCAAATGCACATGAAACATGATTACCCAATAAAAAACCAAGCACAAAAAAAAACAAAAAAAAACAAAAAAAAAACAATTTTCTTCTTTTTCTCAATATCCCATTCTCAGATAAAGCTTTAATATAAATTAAACATGTTTGATTAAATATCTACCTGATGATTGGATAACGCATAAAACTACAAGTCATGCCTAAAATATAGGCTCTAAACAGAAAATGCTATTTTTGAAAGAACAACTGAACAATGTACAAACTAATTAAAAACAAACTTGTAGGAAAATAAATAAATTCTTTTGTATTTCATTTTATCCATAGAAGAAATTTAGGTGACTAGGCCTTGCCAGAGACAAAATAGTTTTGCTTTTATTTTCTCTTATCTGAAACCAAAAAGATTGGTTTATTTCCTATAGCTTATCAAACTTTACAGGTTACTTAAAACCAGCAGATATTTTTAGATTATAAGAATATTTTTTTGGTATAGGGGTGGGGAATATTAAATTAGTGATACAAGCCTTACTTATTAATCCATAACTGAGGAGAAGCAATGGATTTATAAAATGGCCACCAAATGGCCATAATCTATGAGTCAGATAATGACTGCCATGATAGCAAATGACATCCATGCTACAACAATAACTGTTCACTCTCAGACTGAACTGCTTTCCAATGGACTGGCACATGATTGTGCACTCCACACAGATCACAATGGCCAATTTTACCATGGCTTTTGTCACAGAAGAACAAACATTCCTCAATAAATATGTGGTATGCCATACACCTGGACGCCTACTGTGTTGATGTATTTTCATTATCTGACTCAGACTCTTGGTGTCAAGAAAAACAACATACACATGATACACAGTTTCATAACCCTTCCCGGCATCCACCGCAGAGTGTTACACCCTCTACTCCTCCTCCTAGGCTTCCAGTTCAAGCACACAAGCCCATCCATCACATGTTCTGGGTTTCAAACCATACTGGGCCAGTTTTGCCCTGAGATGTTCTGCAGACATAATGCTCTCATTGACATACATATCGTCGTCCTTTAACACAACATCAATACTGAACTTCATAATAAGAGACGCCCCGCTAAGGCCAAATCCCAACCTTGTTAGACAAAACTGTTTCCCTTTGATCATCATGGTTTGATATGGCCAGTGACTCATGTACAAATACTTGTAGAAACACTTTTTTTTTTGCACTTTTTGTTTAGCCAATTGTTGGTGCTATTTTTGCAGTTTGGCCAAACAAACATCTGCAATTGCAGTAAATACAGCTATAAATACAGCATGTTTGTTGAGCTTGTAATAGTCCATCACTGGGTGTATTGTTCTTTTGTTGTGCTGAACAATGGCCATTAATGGCACTAAGCTTTTGTGTCACCCCAGTTTCTTTCCAGGGGTATAGTATTAGCGAACCATTGGTGATCCATGTTTGGAGCCATTGTTCATAAGCATCCCTAACATCCTTTGAAATGCCCTACTCTGACACCTGTTGTAACGCCAAA
Organism: Ascarosepion bandense; assembly: GCA_037127315.1. Lineage (NCBI taxonomy): Eukaryota > Metazoa > Mollusca > Cephalopoda > Sepiida > Sepiidae > Ascarosepion > Ascarosepion bandense. The sequence continues at coordinate 164,490 of JBBBDQ010001062.1, read as the reverse complement.
CCAGCTGCCCACTTCCATTGTGCAGTCCATATCCCTGGCTGGTGGTTGAATTTCACAGAAAAGTCAGGTTAGGATCGCTGTATATATAGGTGTTTCTTTTGCTGCAAAACCATATGGCTCCATTCTGTGTGACATAGATAAAGCCTAAGACATCTATTTCATCTATTCCAGTAGTAAGTTAAAGCCAAGAGGTTTGTCATAGACCATAAGGACTTCAACTATGGCTGAGTTGCCACTGTCAGTGCAGATATTAACAGTCTCAACACTACAGCATGCCCAGATTCTGCCACCAATTGTCTCCACATCTACGTGCTTTCGAGTCTACAACCTGCATCACTCTGCATTAACAATTAACCGAGATCAGCCTAAGTCAATGAAAGCTGAACACCATTCTCTGTTGACTAATACAATGACTACAGGCAGCACCACATTTATATCTTAGCAGAGAATGAGACTAGATCTGATGTCTGTTCCCCTAATTCATTTCTGTGATATATGACAAATTGTCTCCTCACCAACTCTCACTTTGTCCAGTTTATCAACACTAACAATGTCTGACCAAGGGATTGGCACATCTGTATCATTAGCAGACAATTGACAGTGTATCATCCTTCAATATGGCTCTAACCTGGTCTAGTAGCTGATATTCAATGCATCCATTTGAGATGAAACACAAAGCAGCATCTTGATGTTCTCAGACAATCCTGCTACAAATGCACATGCAAGTCCATAGTCAGATACCCCTCTATACAAAGTTGAAAGCCTGCAAAAATCTCTGAAACAAACATGTACAGATTTGAATTCAAGTATCTTGCTATAAACAGATTGTATGGTACAAATGGATCTGTGACAAAGTTAACATACAAGGCACCCCTCATACAGCATTCAACTTTTCTTTCTTCCTTGCTGGGTTGTTGGAACACAGCAAATGTGCCTCCCATCAATTGGAGTGGCAAAAATTTAGCAATGGTCTTCATGCCACATAGATTACAAACAAGGCCAGCCTTTTCAAACCATTCAACAATAGTGTGACCTCCAGCTGAACCATCAAATCCAGGGATTGGCTTCAGGTGGAAATTGCCATCAGCCATGAGTGTAAAAATAGCTTGTTGTCATTTAAGCAGAACCCATTGAGATTTGGGGAGGGGGGAGATACCAAACCAATTGCTCTCCCAGCAGCTATGGGGTGTGAGAGAGAGGAGAAAGAGATGGGAGGTATCAAAGAAATAATATTGCCTTGGAAACCAGAGAGTTTGAGGAAAAGAAATACCCACTGGGAGCAATTTCACAAGACACAGTGTCTTCTTAACTGCTGTTTCCCCCAGCTTTTATTGGCATGAGACATCTTACAAAGACCAAGATCTTGACCAGTTGCAGGGAAGCCTCTACCTAGATAGGCATGCCAAACTGTCTCGCTGCTAATAGGAAAAAACCCAGATGTAACTGGTGTTGACAACCATGTCTGCATGCAATCCAAGGCCTCTTTTGCATCTTTACTGACGTGCATTTGCCACTGTTTTTCTTGTAAATTCTCGTCAGATTCTACTTTTGACTCTTCTGGAACATCTTGGCCTAACTTTCTACTTAGAACTAAGTCTGTATTATGCTATATTCATTTAACTCCGTCTAGAGTTTCTGCTATCATCTCTAAACTGGATTTTCACAAAGCATGTGGAATTGATAGTATCTCTGCAATCGTCCTTAAAAAAAGGTACTCCTGAAAAGACTTTGTTCTCACTAAACTCTATAATAAATACCTTGTTGCTTCTTGCGCCTCTTCTTGACAAAGTACTAGAGGTTCTAATCAACTCCAAATTGGTTAAGCATCTCCCCTTGCAGGGTTTTCTTTCAAATAAGCAACATGGCTTTTACTTCTCTAGGTCAACTGCTGATGCATTAACAGTGAGAATCTATCAAGCTTTAGAATAGAATAGTGAAACTTAGGCTGTTGTTTTAGATATCGCAAAGGTGTTTGAAGTGTTAGTAGTCTCAAGTTGAAAGATTATGGTATTTCTGGACAAACTTTTGATCCGATTCAATCTTATCAAATCTTGAAATAAAAGCAATCTAGAATAGCCACTCTTCGAGATCTTTTTACATTAATGTAGTTGTCTTCAGAGATCTATTCTTGAACGTGCATTGTTTCTAATTTCCATCAACAACCTTCCCAATGTAATCAGTTTTTTTTTTCCTTTTTAAAATTAAATCACCTTAAGTAAAATGATAAAACCACTAAAATATAAGTGGTTACTAGGAGTGGAAGAGAATGAGAAAACTTTAAAAAGTAACAAGAAACAAGAGATAAACCTCTACTCCTGTTCAAAAGAGTGGAAAGCAGTTCTAAACTCTATATCTATGCTGATGTTACAACAATTTACTCTTGTCTCAGTGGTAAATGTGATGGATTCAATACATTCAAATTGCCAGGTGATTTAAAAAATTACAATATATTGTTAACTGGGACAAGAAATACCTTGTTGATTTCTAGGTTTTCTAAAACAAAAACTGATCTCTTGTTTTAGAAAACCTGTTGTTGTCTTCCATCAGCATGGCTGATGCTAACCTTCAGAAGAGTGCCTCACTGCACCTTCACAGTCTAATATTTTCTGCTAACATGACGCATAAAGATCTTACTGAATCAATTGCCAGGAAAGTTGGTTTACAGTGTTATGCTAGAATCTATCTTACACATTTACAAGTCAACCATGCACTGAATATTGCTACATCTGGTCGGGGGCTTTTTTTTTTTTTTTTTTTTTAATCATCTCACCCCAAGCAAGGCGTTCCACTGCCACTATTGCGCATGGGGCTACATAGGGGAAGGTAAAGAGAAGGCGTGGTTAGACATAGGGAATGTCAGGAGGAAGGTGACAGATGAGTAAGGATACCGAGGATGAGGGTTGGGCAGATGGGAAGAGTGTTTGATAGAATGGGAGCAGGTTAGTGTGTTAGGACTTCTATGTATTTAGAGATTCTTCATAAAATCCAAAGAATAATATGCAATGTTATCGATCCTGAGCTTGCATCATGGCTTCAGTCACTTTCCCACTGCTGTAACATAGCCTCCTTGTGACTTTTCATAGTAATTTGTGTAAATTGTTCTTAATTATCAAATTTAGGTTTGACTTATACTAAGTTAAAACTTAATTACCTTCAGTCACACATTTATTCTTTTTTTCTTTTTTTTTAATTGGAGTAGATAGTACCTTCTATCGCCCGGTCTCACACTCCACCCCCTTCTTTTGGACAGGAGTAGAGGTGATCGCCTTGTTTCTTGTTTAGGAAGGGGTTCCGGTTCATCTCTCTCTTTTTTGGTCTTTGTCGGTTCGGCTGGAAGCTTTTTGTAGTTGGTGAGTATGGTGGCAATGTCTCTTCATTCTGAGGGCACCGGGTTGGCAGTTTCCTGGTTGCTGCTTCCGACTGGTAGTTAGGAGCCCGAACTCTTGCGTAGCGTCTTGAGAGGCTGCTCTGATCAACAGTTGAATAATATCGGGGTTCCTGTAGTGCCATTTCGCGCATGGACGGGCGTCCCTGCCTGAATTTCTGATGGGCAACCCCGAGGCCACATTATGCTGCAGGCGGCGCCATTCACCATCCTTCACCTGCTGCAATTAACGACCATCTGACCCTACTCTAGACCTCTCTCTATCCACAACTATAACCAGCATGAAATTAAACAAACAAAATAGCAAGCCTAAACCAGCTAGTCGTAAATCGCCCAAACCTATCTGCGTTACCTTCACAAATATACGAGGTATTCGCAGTAACTTTAATAGTGTAGAGTCTTTCCTTCTAACTAACTCACCCGATATCTTAGCTATATGTGAGACTAACCTTGACCCTTCTATCCCCTCTTCAGAGCTGTTCGTTCCTGGTTACCTTCCTCTCTTCAGGAAGGACTCCAATGTCCATATGCATGGGCTTGGTGTATATGTCAGCGAACAACTTCCCCTAGCCAGGGTCACATCTCTTGAATCCCTTGATCATTCCTTCATGTGCTTCCGTCTCTCACTTCTAAGCTCGGTTAGCTATCTCTTCTTCCTCTACCGCTCCCCCTCCTCCTCTGACTGTACGTTACTTGATTGCATCTCTACTAACATCGACAGGGCCATTTCTTCTCACCCATCTGCCCATATATTTGTGTTTGGTGATTTTAACGCCCACCACACCAAGTGGCTTGAAAACTCAGCCACCGACCTTGCTGGGATCCGCACCATGCACTTTTCAATAGCCCAAGCTCTAACGCAAGTGGTGGACTTCCCCCATGCGTTTCTCTAAAAACCCTAACGGAAGGGACTCTTTACTCGACCTTTGTTTTACCTCCATCCCAGACTCCTGCACTACCAGGCAACTCTGCCCCCTCGGAAACTCTGACCACGCCGTAGTCTCCTTAAACATATCAATCCACACTAACTCTACCCAAGAAAACCAGACCAGCAGAATATCATACTGCTACCAAAGAGCCGACTGGGACTCGTTCAGGGACTTCCTCTGCAACGTCCCCTGGAACAACGTCTTTGATCTTCCTGTCGAAGAGTGTGCCTCCGAAGTCTCCTCTTGGGTTAAGGCTGGCATCGATGCTTTTATCCCTGCCAGAAAATTCCAACTAAAACCAAATTCGTCCCCCTGGTTCTCACCCGCTTGCTCGGCCGCTATTGCCCACCGGAACCATTTCTTCCGGCTCTATCGAAGCTGCTCGTCGAACCAAAACAGGCGCCTTTTCACCTCAGCACGGAACAAGTGTAAAAAAGTACTGAACAAAGCCAAGAGGGCGTTTGCTGCCAGAATTAGACAACGCATAGCATCCTCTAAGTTTGGCTCCAAAGATTACTGGCGTCTCTGCAAAAGCGTGCTCAGCAGGAACAAGACTTCAATACCCCCACTAATCAATGAATTTGAAGTTCTCACCTCCCCAGCCGACAAGGCTGAATGCTTTGCCCGTAGATTCTCAACCAATTCGACACTGGACTCGTTAGGAATACCTACACCAGACTTCCCACCCAGAACTAAGGCTCAACTAAATAACGTCCACATTACACCCTCGCTGGTCGCCAAGATAATTGCGCAACTTGACCCACACAAAGCGAGCGGCGGTGACGGAATCCCAGTCAAAGTACTGAAGAAATGTGCCCCAGAACTCTCCTCTGTCCTCTCTAAACTCTATAACCTCTGCCTATCTGCTTCCTGCTTTCCTGCCTGTTGGAAGTCCTCCTGCGTAGTACCTATATTTAAGAATTCTGGCGAACCCTCAGACCCCGCCAATTACCGTCCTATTAGTCTCCTTCCAATCTTTGGCAAAGTTTTCGAAGCCATTATCAACGCCGAGGTGACTCAGCATCTTATGGCCAACGGGCTTCTCTCTGACAAACAGTATGGGTTTCGCTTCACCAGGTCTACTGCTGATATGCTAACGACCATTACCGAATACATATACCAGGCACTTGACAAGAATGGTGAAGCCCGAACCGTTGCCTTGGATATCTCCAAAGCATTCGACAGGGTCTGGCATGCTGGCCTCTTGTGCAAACTGCGGAGCTATGGGATAACTGGACATCTGTTTGACCTCATCCAGTCTTTCCTCTCTAACCGCACATTGAAGGTGGTATTAAATGGGCATGCCTCCCAAAACTACCAGACGAACGCGGGCGTCCCTCAAGGTTCTATCCTAGGTCCCACGCTCTTTCTGATCTACATCAATGATCTCCCCGACACCATTAGATCCCAAGTTAGCATGTATGCCGACGACACAACAATCTACTCCCGCATCAATCAGAAACCAGGTCTGGACGACAAAGTGAACCTCGCTGCCGTACTTGAAAGGGACCTCCAATCCGTAGTGACCTGGGGTAGGAAATGGTTGGTAAATTTCAATGCCTCCAAAACAAAGCTGTTATCAACTAATCACCATAGACAATCGCATCTACCTCCCATTAGCATGGGACAGGCTAGCTTCCCAGAGAGTAAAATACTACGCCTCCTTGGCCTTACACTCTCGGCGGACCTCAAATGGAATGACTATATTGTATCCATTGCCAAATCTGCTGCTATGAAAGTGGGCTCCCTGTGCAGGGCCCGGAAATTTTTCCCACCTGAATCTATTCTGCACATATACAAATCTACCATCCGCCCGTGTATTGAATATTGCTGCCATATCTGGTCGGGTGCCCCTGCTGCTCTCCTTGGGCTTCTTGACAAAATACAAAGGAGGATCTGTAACGTGGTTGATACTGACTTGGCAGACCGGCTGCAGCCGCTTTCACACCGGCGTGATGTGGCTTCCCTGTGCCTCTTCTACAAGTACTTTCATGGCTTCTGCTCCGATGAGCTTAGATCACTGGTGCCGCCTAAGCACGAATTTACACGAGATACTAGATTAGCAACTAGGTCCCACCCTTTTACAGTTAAACAAATAAGATGTAACCGTAAATTCTACTCCAACAGCTTCTTTTCTCGCGCTTCCCGCCTGTGGAACTCCTTTCCCGACAGTTACAATCTCCAGGTGTTTAAATGTAGGGTCAATAGACACCTCCTATCACACTAACTCCCAACTATTCTCACAACACTCTCATCTACCCAACCCTCATTCTCGGTATCCTTACCCGCCTATCACCCACCCTCTGTCATTTTCTATATTTAATCAGCCTTTCTCCACTCTACGTAGCCCCCTGCACAGTAGTGGCAGTGACATGTCTTGCTCGGGGTGAAACGCTTATAAAAAAAAAAAAAAAAAAAAAAATTGTTCTGATTAGCTTTTCACTTTGATATCTCAATTTTACAAGTTTAACCGAAGTACCAGATTGGCAGTTAAGTCTCGTCATTTTACAGTTGAAATAGCTAGATGTAACTGTAAGCTATATGCTGACAATTTCTTCTAAAGCACTTCTTGCTTGAGGAACTCTCTTCCAGAGTTTTACTTTCCAGTCAACTTTGATAAATAAAATAAAATAAAAAATAATATTCATTTGAAATTAATATTCTTTCTAAGCAAAGAACCCAAGGTCAGTTTGGTACTAACAACATTCAGAACAAGAATTTGACCAACTTATCCATTTTGGGAAGTGATAAGCATTAATCACAATATCTCAGATTTTTCATTTGAGTTACATTTTTACAGAAATTCATTTAGATGTGTACAATTAATGAAATGTAGCAATTTGAAAAACTATCAATGCTGATGTTTGAATTTTAAACTTTCATATTGATAAGCATATTATCATCTTTTGAATTTGTTTGTCAACACTGACTGTAGTGGGACAAAAATTTTTTATAAATGCCAAGACAAAAAATTAATAAAGGAAACTCTACTATTGCTTTGAATCAACATCACATTTTATGGATCATTATGATCAGGATGTGTGTTGCATTATGGTGTAGTGGATAATCAGCTTAGAACGAGAAATCGGGAAGCCGAGTTCAAATTCCAGCTGAATTCTCTGCATTTACTTATGTGCAAATACCCTTGAGGAAAGTATTAATCCATCCCTTCCCTCCAGTCATGGGATAAATAACAGGACAAATTGGGTTCTATAGCCTTGGTTGGCCACCAGTCTACCACAGTAAATAATGGCAACCTACTGCAGGATAATCTTCTGCCCAGTTAGTCATGTCTCTTTTGAGACAGGATCAACCAAGCATGTATCATGTACGGCACTTAACTGACTGACTGATGATCAGAAATTAACGTGTTTTAGTCCTTTGAGTTTTGAATTGAGATGATATTAGGACCTTAAATAAGTTCTCGATGTCTTCCAACAAATGGCGTTCCCAGAACTGCGTGCATGTCGTTTAAATGGTAGCACATCTATAAGGAAATACTAAAAGCAAACTTGGAATTCAGTGTATGTCATTTTGCCAAAGTGTACACAACTTTGCTTTTTATAACATTAAACATGTTGAATTTCATGTCAAAGAAAGTGTGTTTGTGGGGAATTTTACTGCACTACTTTATTCAAAAGAAATATGCAGCTGAATCACATAGAATTCTTGTTGAGACTTATGGTGACTATGCTCTCTTGAAAACAACACGCAGAAATTGGTTTAGACACTTCAAAAATAATGATTTTGATGTTAAAGATAAAGAATGCTCTAGTGCAAAAATGTTTTAAGACAAAAAATTGGAGACATTACTTAATGAAGACTCATGTCAGGTGAAAGCTGAACTCACAAAATCATTAGGAGTTGATCACACAACAGTTTCAAAATGTTTGAAAGCATTAAGAATGTTTCAAAAGCAACGACAATGTCTGCCGTACAAGTTGAAGCCAAGAGACATCAAATGGTGTCTTGTCTTGTGTAAACAGCTGCTTCAGCGGCAGAAAAAGGCTTTTTTTTGCATTGTATTGTGACCCGTGATGAAAAGTGGATACCCTACGTGTAGAAGATTGTGGGGTAAGTCCAGCCATGCATCAACATCAGAGGCAAAACTGAATATCCATGGTTCCAATGATTCTGCTCTGCATTTGGTAGGATCAGCTGGGTGTAGTTTATTAGGAGCCACTCAAACCGACTGAAACCAACACAGGAGATTGCTATCAACCACAATTGATGTGTTTTTAGCCATTGAAGAAAAAACGGCTGCTATACGAGCAGAGACATGACAAAAGGATTTCATAACATGACGACAGTAGGCCACATGTTGCAAAATGGGTGAAAACCTGCTTGGAAATGCTTAAATGGAAAGTCCTATCCCACCTACCATATTCACCAGACATTGCCTGCCTAATTGTCACTTGTTTCAATTGATGGCACATGGCCTGGCTGAGCAGCATTTTCATTCTCATGAAGATGCCAAAAAATGTCCTAACTCGTGGTTAACCTCAAAGGATGTTTTTTAACATGGAATTCAAATGCTGACTGAAAGATGGGAAACAGTAGCGGCTAGCGATGGACAATACTTTCAGTAACATGTTTCTTCCTAATTTTTGTAAATAAAACATTACTTTTCATGAATAATCAGCAAGAACTTATTCAAGGTCCTAATACATTGGCATACATTGGCAAAGATGACAAAAGATGTTTTTTCAACCTGGAATTCAAATGCTGACTGAAAGATGGGAAACTAGTGGCTAGCGATGGACAATACTTTCAGTAACATGTTTCTTACTAATTTTTGTAAATAAAACATTACTTTTCATGAATAATCAGCAAGAACTTATTCAAGGTCCTAATACATTGGGAAAGATGACAAAACTTTCATTACAATTATTAACATTAAAATTGTTTATCTTAAGAATCAAACAAAAAGCAAACAATAAAGATAATACATGATGAAGTGAATTAAAATCAACATAATTACAAAAAAATAAAATAAATCTAATAAATTTTAAAATATATTTAAAGTATCACAAAGAATGGAACTAAAAACTAAGTTTCAATCTCCCAATAATAGTGTTATCAGTTACTTCATACATTTCAAAGTTAGCAATGTGATTTTGATCTCACACACAAATGAAGAACATTCAACTGACTTATCTTTCGAGTGACTTCAAAGTTTCACATACACAATGGCTTGTCAGGGTCAAATAAATCAGACGAATGTTGTGTACACAAAAAGTTGAAGTCAGATGAGTCAATTAAATTTTCTTATTGATTACTAGCAGTTTAGCCCGGTTTCACTCGGATAGTTTAAAGAATAAAAAACATATATTTACATAGCAAATACTTACACAACATCCACCCTCGTCACGTTTATAGATATAGATAACAATGTAGAATGTCTCTATTGGATTAGGTCGAGAGGGGAAGGGGCAACATATATAGACATAGATAATATAAAGTGGGGTGATCGATTCTATATTATAATCAATACATAAACTGATCCCTGATTTTGTGGGGTGATAATATATATTTTTCTAACCCTAATTTTAACTTTCTGAAAAATTTCAAGGTGTCATTAGCGGTCTAAAATTTTGATCTACATCTGAGCACAGCTCCCATAGAGATAAACTGCAAAATGCAGACGCTAAATCGAATATATCAAACAAACAAATACTTACACAACATCCACCCTCGTCACTTTTACAGATATAGATTGTTCTAGTTCTCAGTCAAGGACAGACATTCTTGGCAAAATTTCTGCTTACTTAAAGGCGTTAAATTCTAGTGAATTTTAAGTATTTCAATAAGCGCTATTGATATATTTGACAGCAGCCTTTGAGATTTAAAAAAGATATCACTCGACTGGCAATAGAAAGCAAGGGAAAATTTACTCGCCCCAAAATCACTTTATTCTATCGACTGCATTTTCTTAATTGCCGCCTTACGTAAATATAGCGTGAATCGCTGACGGAAAACAAAAAAAATGAAATTTTTAATTAAAATTTCAAACCTGTTAGAAAGGATTTTAAATATTTTTAAAAATAATAGCAACAAAATTTGATCTTTCCTCTTAATAATAGCATAAACATTTTGATGATAAAATTTTGTTTGTATTAAGTTTGAGCCTTTTTAACATCATGATATACTGTTTTTTTTTGGGGGGGGGGGGTTGGCAATTGAGTGGAGGTACCTAAATTTGTAGTTTCTTTCTTCTGTTTAACTACAACCTCCATCTCATAGATGATAAAAAAAAAATAACAAATCTGATTTTCTCAATCATTTTCTAGTAAAAAAAAATTACTTATATAATTTGTTTTTCAGTGCATGGTTCAAAGAAGTATTTTTTTTCTTTCTCTCAAATGTTCATTTTTACTTTTTGTAAGCAATCTGGGCAACAGACATTTTGGCTCCACTCTGACCAGGTCAAAAGCAAGACCAAAGAGTTCAATAATGTCACTGTAGGTCAACTTGTGAATCTTCAATGGCATACTTTTGGGTTGTAAAAGTGGGGTTGGGTTTTTCTATATTTGAAGGGACACATTTCATTGTGAGATTTTTAATTGGGTGAGTAAAGCAATAAACTTTAATCGCCCAATTAAATTTTTAATCAATTGAGCAGTGAAGTATCAAAGGCTGTTTGACAGTTCTTAAAGCACTTTTTCAAAATTTGGGTCTCTGCTGTTATTATGGCATCCAGCATATCTTTTAGATTGGTTGACTGTACATCCAATATTTGAATGTCCCTTTCTCCCACGTCAAAAAAGTACTCCATGCAATTGAGTGACTATTGCAAGTGTCATAGATCCTTACTTAGTACGGATCGAATATTCCACAACAGCAAATCTTTTATCTTTGAATATTTCACTAAAGTGCTAGGGTTCTCTCCCTTACATTGAAAGGTTGTCAGCGGAATAGACAAAGATAATAAAAATAATGTTTCCGGGATCCCCATTCACTAACACATTCAACCGACCATTGACCATGAATTAGTGAACAAACATCAAACATATAAGATTATAATTTAATGAACAAAGAAAAAGGAGGTGAATAACAAATATGGGGAAGTGGGGATAAATATCATATTGTTCTTAATCAATGGTAAGACATTGAGCGGTGAACGAAAAAACCCAACAAAGCAACATAGATCATACAATTATATTCTATTTCGACATTTGTAAAGGTGTTTGTATGAACGTAATGTTTTGTGGTGATTGTACGCTAATGCTAAAATGTGGCGGTGGAAGGAGTTATCTTATAGCGTCTTCTTTTCCCTTTTCTTTTTTTTATACTTTAACGAATAGCTTTGGCTCTCGTCTTCCTTTTCTCTGACGATTGGGGATTATATTTTCTAGCATCAGGCTTTATTCTTTCTTCAGAGATCTTTAAATGCAATGGCTACTTTAATGAACAGCTTCAGTTCTCGTTTTTCTTTCCTCTGACAGTTGGGAATTATATTTTCTGGTATCAGGCTTTCTTCAGAGATCCTTGAGTGCAACGACTATATTCTGCAATAGACTATCTTTGTTACATTCTCGGCAACTGGAACAATGTGACTTGTTTTCTACCTCAGGGAATGTACAGTCTTGTCTAATTTCTTAGAGTCGCAATTAGTCTGATTTAACCTGTTGAGATTCAGCAGGCTACTAACTATTTTTGGAGTTCATCTCGTGGTCTGCGTATTTTGGCGCTAAAATTTTCTGGCTTGCTAATTGGTTATCCTCAGCCAATCGCTTCGCTTCTTTTGTCTGCTGCTGCTGCTGTTGTTTTCGCCTACACGCATATGGTTTCAGAGGTGGGTGTGTATCTGTTGCTAGCTTGTGCGTGATATGGGAAGTGGGTGGGTGTTTATTGTTGGCTTATATCCGTAACACAAGTAACACAGAAAATTCATTGCCATGTGCCAGGAACCAAGTTGTTATTATTCCCAATTTGTGTCTTACGAGAAATGGTCAACCGAGAATGGATACATTGTAGTTATAAACTGAGGGGTGTGGTCAGCTACTATAACAAGGTATTATTCAACAAACTTTTATTAATCCGAAGAAAGAATATTCCCTCATACCATTATACCATCACCAGGTTCAAGCCATTGATAAAAGGCAAAATGCATTCATGATATTTATGTTGTTTATGCCAGATTATAGCCTTACCATTCAAATGCCACAGCAGAAATTTGGACTCCTCAGTCACCAAGCTTTTTCCAATCTTCTATATTACAATGTTTGTGATACTTAGCAAATTGTAGCATCTGTTTCATGTTCTTATCCGATAAAAGTGGCACCTGGCATGGTCTTCTGCTGCAAGGTTCAACATCATGTGTTTTCAGAGATGCTCTGTTTTAATAAGTTGTTGGTTTCAATCTATGAGAATAATTGCTAAAAACATCCCCTCTCCAAATTTACAGGCAAATCTTACAGATGCATGCTGGGATTACTTCTTAACCAATAAAATGAATCACTTCTCAGTCTGCCATATTCTTGTTCTTTCTTGTCTTGAAAACAATGCTACAATCACTTGACTGTATTTCTTTTGCAGGTTAACACCATTCTTTGTGAACTTTTGACCTTATTACTGTAACCAAGCTGTAAAAGCATTGATTCCTGAAGCATGAATCAGAATCATTAAATAAATAATTCCCCCTAAAAATGCTATGATTCTAATTTGCCCAGCAATAATATTGTCCTGCATGTCACAAATGTGAACCTAAAAGTAATGAGTGCAAAAGCAAGAAGGCATATTTCATAAAAATCTATTGAACATATTTCAGAAAATGAAAATTCATTTCTATTTTCAAGTGGACTAGACACCATTTCCAACATAAATTGTTTATTTGTTGATTGCTGAGCCACAACTCACATTATTACTGATGAACCTGAATTTATTAGTTTTAATAATTATTTTAATTCAGAAAAATCACCATATCAAAAAGGCCGATGGAAGTAAAATAAGTAATATTGTCTTAAGAAGCAATGCTCTAGTTATTTTAACAGATATACAAGGAAATATGCAAAATAGTATTTTAAATGATGCTCTTAATACCCCTACATTTTAACAATATATTCTCTGTTCAAGTCGCTACTGAAAAAAAGGGCTTCTGTAAAATCTGGCCGTAATTATTCAGAACATGTATACCCTAATGAAGTAAAATAGATTATTAGACCTTATTTAGCGCAATCTAGCTGGCCCAATTGAGCCAATATTGTTGAATAGTTTAAAATATACACTTTTTTTTTGCCAACAACCATTCTGGTGTAACCATGGTTCATTTTCTAAAACAAAAGGTAAATATGTTTCTTACTAGGAAGAAATATTTGGCAGACATCAAGCCATACAGATGTGTGAAACACCTAAATAATAATAATAATAATGGCACAGAAGTTAATTCTAAAGATTTTGAAACTTCTAATCAATAATCCTATTAAACCTGAAAAATCATTCCTATATTCTCCACACAAAAATGACACTAAAGAAAGATCTTGGTCATCCCTCTATTGCAGTATGCTTTTATAACAACTGTATATGCTAGAAATTGGCTTATAGTGAAAGAACTGGACAAAAACTGTAGAGTGGCCATTGGTAAATGTAAATAAATGGAAAAACTAACCAACAGACAGAATTAGCAAAGCTTGTAATAGAGCAAGAAAAAAAAAAAAGAATATGACAAAAAAATATTATACAAGACAAAGCAGCAGTAATATACCAAAAAGTTTGCACACTAAAAATTGGGGTTGACACAAAAGAACAAATTCAGATGAACAAACACAGCGTTCTGACTTCAAAGCAAAACAGACCGGGACTGAGTCAGATGACACTAAGAACTGGCCTATTTGATTGGCTAGGAAGAAACCCAAGCATGCAAGATAGCACAATATAAAAATAAATTACCCAAATGTTTAAATAAATTACCCAATTGTGCAAATAAAATTTTAGAAGGCAGTTTATTGACTGATGATCCCTATTTGAAATGGGAAGATGTCTCCTAATTCAATTAAAACAACCAAATCTTTTATGGTTATATTCTATTATGACCGCTGCATACATCAGAAATCAGAGTTATAGTCAAAGAACTAGAAAAACTGACCTCAAAATGTTCGTGGGTTGCAAACTTAATCTTAGTAAAATGCGTATATTTGGCAGTTTGTTATGCCTACATATAAGGTTGAACGAAATTGGACTGTAAATGTGCAAAAGCAATTTTCATCGGCTACGATAACACAAAACCTGCCTATATAACATATAAGGTTAGAAACTAAAAAGTTCAAAAGTGTAAAGTGCATAAAATTTAGTGAAAATTTTGAAATCCTGACCACATCTGAAAATTCTTCACTTCCAGTTGAAGAAAATGCAACATTACTTCCCAACTATTTGGAGAGAAATTCTTGTGAGAAAGAAAAACAAGAAATTCAAATTACACAAGATAATTAAAACAACAATATGGAAAATAATCCCAGTGCAGAAACATCTAGCAGAAGTTACTCCAGCAGGTTTTGAAAAATGCTTGAATACTTATTAGATTATGTTGTTAAAAATTTGGACAATCTCATTATTCAAATTTTTGCTTTGACAGACTGTTGTTGCTCTGTAAAATATATATCCAATACTTATATTGAAGCTATTACTTCAAATGATTCTATAAAATGGCACAAGGTCATGAAAAAATAGATAAATGCTTTAAAAATGAATGATACATATAAATTAACTACACTCCTGACCAGTAAAACTTTGGAAATAAAAAATGGTGATGAACAATACAAAGATCGGTTTATTGCAAAAGGTTACTGACAAAAACCCTATCAACAAGAGCAAATGTCTCTAAATAGAGCATAATCATGAACTTTTTGTGTTTACCATATCTGCTTACACTACTGACCTTAATAAAACAAATCTGAAATATCAAAGAAATTTTTGCTTTGACAAATGATACAATGAATAAAATTTAAATTTTCATTACTTTTTTGTACTCTCTCATAATTATACAACTTTTTCTTTTACCCCATTTTTGATTAAGAAAAAAAAAGATTACAAATAAAAGTAAAAGTTATATATATATATATATATATATATATATATATATATATATATATGTGTAAGGAAGTGAAAGAACAGATAGATTAAAATCCACTGTTCATGCATTTACTTTTATAAAGAGTGCTCAATACAAAGTAGAGCTTAATATTGTAGTTTTATTGCAATGGTTTATAAAAGCATCATATCACTACAAAGTTGATTATTACCCATCAATTTCCAAGGATCTTGTCACTGGAATTCACCACACATTATTCAGACTTAACTATGTGTAAATATAATATTATAATAGCTACTTAGACATCCATTCTTGACCACAACCAAAAACAATGCATAAAAAATAATTTTGGAGACCAATTTGACATCATAATGAAAGTGAAAGAACAGGTAGATTAAAACTCACTGTTCAAGCATTTACTTTTATAAAGAGTGCTTGATACAAAGCAGAGCTTACAAGCAAAACTATTACCAAAAAACTCAAAATTAGTGACAAGTTAGTAATCAGTCAGTTAAGTACCATATGTGATACATGCTTGGGCGATCACGTTTTGAAAGAGACATGACTAACTGGGCAGAAGATTCTGTGGTAGACTGGTTGCCAACCAAAGATATAGAACCCAATCTATCCTTTTATTTAATTCATAACTGGAAAGAATAGATGGATTAATACCTTTGCCAAAGGTATTTGTGCATAAGTGAATGCAAGGAATTCAACTAGAATTTGAACTTGGCTCTGCGATTTCTCGTTCCGAGTGAATATCCACTGCACCAAAATGCACATCCTGCACTACAATGCACATCCTCAAGTTAGTAAAAGATGCTTACATAACTTTAACAGACCACAAACCTAATTTTGAGACAAATCTACCCACTAGAATTATCAACCCTACCAGGCCAGAAATTAAAAAAAAAAAAAAAAAAAAAAAAAAAAAAAAAAAAAAAAACACCAGTAAAATTATTCTAGAACGGACTAATGACGTAATGAAAATAGAGGACTGATACAACTGATATCATAAATTGGTTTTGCAATATAAAGAATAAAAACATCTGTTCTTCAATCCAATTTGACATAGTTGACTATTACCAGTCAATTTCCAAGGACCTCTTCACCTTGGCACTGGAATTTGCCACACATTATTCAGACTTAACTAAAGACGAGCATAATATTATAATAGCCACTAAAACATCTTGCCTTATCTATGACCAAGAACAATGAATAAAAAAATAATTTCGGTGACCAATTCGACATAACAATGGGTGCATTAGACTCTACAGAGTTGTCCAATCTTATTCGTTTATTTGCTCTATATAACCTCATTGCACACTATGACATGAACACATATGACAGAGTTATACAGAGATAATAGACTTATTTTAGTACAAAATTCCACACATTTTAAAAAATAAATAATCTTTCTTCCCAAAAGAAGGTCACTATTTAAATGCTCCTCAATCAATGGAAAATTGGTTGAGGATTCAAAAACCTTTCTAAACAATCCTGGGGTGATCATTAAGGAACACTGGAAATAACCTCAATGCATGGGATAACCTAGCAGGGGTGAAAGACACTTTACTGGAAGTCAGAATGGCTCAGATCGAGTCTCCTAAGCTGAAGAAAATGGCACAGCTCTGTGCAGGGAGGGTCACAATACTTGTCTACCTACCCCTCTTTGAATAGAGCTTTAAAGCTAACTTTCCTAATGGACGTCAACAGTATTGTCGTGGATAAACGCATTATGTCCAAAATTGGACAATCTGCTGGGGTCTTGACTCTCACAGATTTACATCCAGTATGTGTCTGAGAATTTTACTTGAGAAATGGAGATCAAGCTAGCCAGCTTGAATGCAAAGGACTTGAGAGATCAGAGTAAAGCTGCCAGCCTGCTTCATGATCCCCTGTTCTTCAGGGTAGATAAGGTTGCAATTCAACACACTGCTCGTGTGTTGTCTAGCAATTTTGTTGTCTATTCAGCATACAGGAACTAGCAGGCCAAAGTGTTTTCTTGTTGGTTAAATGTACCCTGAGTGCGAGTGTAGACTTTGTCCATGTCGGCACAGAGGCCAGTTGATCATGGACAATATTGCCACAAAGAATAGTTTGTTTTGAATTACAGCGGTTTATGCACCCAACGACCAAACGAAGAGTGTTTAATTATTATTATCAGTTGGGGTTTCTCCTTGTGGATTCTTTGCACCTAGTCTTAGTGGGGAACTGGAATGCCATCCTTGACCCTAAAATAAACAGGTCGGACATGGCCTGGTTGATCTGATCGGCGAGTTTGGGCTTGTCGATAGATACTGGATTGATCACCCTGGTGGGGGAAGATGGGCACATAAGTGGCCATCCATCCAGGTGGCTAGCTACCTGGATAGAATGTTAGTAAGAAGGGTCAATCTAGATTTGCTGGATTGTTGTACTGGTTCGGCTATTTAGACCACAGACATGTCTGTGTCGGATGGCATTAAGTTCTAGACTTAGAATAACTGGACACTGGAAGTTCAACAGCTCTTTAATTGACAAGCAGGACTTCCAGCTACAGCTAACTAATGCAGAGAGAACTAGTGGGGGTGGTTATTGGGAATAAGTGGTAAGAGAGGCTTAAGAATAGTATTACGTCTTTCACCGATGACTATAGCCAACAACTTGCCCTAGCTAAGGTTAACAAATTGAAGATGCTTAAAGATAGTCTGTCACAGTTTATCCCCTAGAGATAGTGTTAGCTAGGCAGACCCTGGAGTGTGAGGCTAGTAAAGTGGTACTGAGGTAAGGTAAGCATAGGTTAAACAAGATATCTAACAAAGCCATGAGTATGAGTGCAGAATTGCATAAGAAAAATATCCATCGAGGTGGTGAGCCATACATTTGGGAAGTCTATACCCCGGAGGGGTGTTCTCTGAGGTCAACTGCCGATATGTGCAAGGTGTCTCAGCAGCTTTTCAAGAGCCACTTTATGAAGGAGCCTGGCCTCTTTGACAAGTTTTGCAGTTATTTGGCTGACTTTCCTCGGCTTGCACTGACTTAAGCAACTAGCTGTGAGGGTGAGATCACAAGAGTGACATTTACATAGCATTGAAGAGGGTTGGCAGTGGCAAGTCTCCAGAACCTGATGGTTTACCCCATGAATTATACTTGAGGCTGTCACATTTTTGAGCCCATTTTGACAGTGATGTTCAACAACTAGTTCTGGCAGTGCTTCCATCCCTAACCAGATCTCTAGGGTGTGATCTCACTGTTGAAAACATGATCAAGGATGTTGAAAAAGACTTAGGTGATTACAGGCCCATAACTCTGCTAAACACAGAGTGAAAGATTTAGGTCCAGGAGAATGGAAAGCAGTCATGTGCTTTTTGAGCTGTCTTGGTTAGTCCGTTAAGGTTACCCACTTTCAACCCTACTTTACACTTTGGCACTGCAGCTTTTCTTTCACTGGCTAAGAGACAGAGTAAGCAGTCTGGCCCTATATGGAATTGCTGTCCTTGGCGGGGCTCAAGACAGGGTTTCTGCATACATCAATGATGTATCCAGTTTTATATCATGCTGCAGCAAGACTGAATTGGTACAGAAAGAGATTGCACAATGCAAGAAGGCGACAGGGGGAGGGCAGTATTAATCCCAACAAGTCTTCCAGTTTGCGGTTAGGCACTTGGAAGTGGGTTTTGACTGAAGAACATGTCTGCATTCTTGCAGTGCAGTTTGGGCCCAGACTACAGCTGGAGAAGATTTGGTTGGAGGTACTGGCAAAGGTCGGAATGTTGATCTGGACTTGCCTTCAGCAGCAGTTGTCTGTGAAGGGTAGGGCTGAGGCGTGTGCCACTTACATCTTTCACCTTATACTTTATCTGTTGTCAATACTCTCTCTCTCTCTCTCTCTGATGACTGTAGGAAGACAATCGAGCATATGCTGTCTGCCCTCTTGTAGAGTGGACACATGCATCAGGTCAACAGAGATCTCTGCACCAAACATCCATGTTATAGGGAGGTGAGAATGCTACACATGGTGAGTCACCGACACACCTTAAGATTGGTTTTCCTATGCTGCGAGTTAACAGAGAATTCGATTTTGAAGATGAGTGTTAAGAACGCCTTCCCTGGCCTTGCCATCACTCCTCCTGTTCTGAGGGATGAGCACCAGTGTAGGCTCTGTAATCAATAGGAATTCCAAATGTCAAGATGCCTAGCGAGCCATTCCTCGATCCACTAACCTTTCTTGGCCTCGGAGGTACTTATATCATTTATTAGTGGAGGGGGGTCATGACAAAGAAACCTCTCCATGGATGGCTTGGCTTTTCGGCAACCTAATTATAATCTTTCTGGTATTGCGTGCCAGTAGTGAAATACCTCAGTAACCCTAATTTTTTCACTTACCTGGTGATTAATTTGGAATAAGCTATCTCCCAATGACATGACCTTTGGCTGTGACCTTAGTTTAGAAGAAATGGCTGAGCACGCCTTCTACCATTGTTTTCAGGTGCACCCTTTCTGAGACCATGTTGGTGAGTTGATGGCCCGTATGGCTCCTGAACAGCTCATGCCCATCAATCTTGCATATGCATGTGATAATGTGTCACTCACATATTCTGGGGTGAAATAGATGGTGTTTTTACGTTGTTAGCTATAGCAAAAATGGTAATTTGGACATCATGAATGGAGAGAATTTTGTGGTATGAACATTATTCTTATCAGCTTCTGAGATTCTTTGAGTATCAGCTCACGATAAAGATCAGATGTGATATTGACAGATTTCAGCAAAAAGTGGATAACTGTAACAAGTCTGGTTTATGCGAACGGAGCCAGCCTAGATTTTCTTTTTTTAAGTCAATGTTGTCACAACAGAGCGGTTTCCTGCAAACTCTTCCCTGGTTAAGCGAGATTCTCTTTGCATACCTAGTGAATAAGAGTATGTGTTGTTCCTAGCCTGTTTCAGGCTTTCTTTTTTGTTGTGATCCACGTCAGGATTCCCAACCTCCCCAGTTTGTTTTTGGCTCCCTTTTTATCTTGACTAGATCAGTCTTTGATTTTCTCACTGCATTATTCATTTTTTTTTTTCCTTCCATCTCCGTTAGCGAATGTGCTACTTGATTTCACCGTTTGGCAGAATACAGCAGCCACTCTGATTTTTATTGTTGGGTGGACAGGTCTTAGTAACATTTGTTTACTTTTAGTTTGTATATTTTATTATAGTTTAGTATGTCTTGGGTTATTCGCCCCCCACCCTCATTTTCATATCATATTTTTAACTACATTTTTATAAAATATCTATCTAAATCTAAACTTATTTATAAATGGAACTTTATCTGTGTGTGTGTCCGTTACCTATAGACTCCGAAACGGCTGAACCGATTTTCTTGAAAGTTTACACAGTTGTAATATAAGCATCTGCGAGTGTTCTTAGCTAGGTTTTGTGTCGAGGTACCCCCAATAAATATTGAAAATCAAAAAAAATCGGGTTATAGAAGGAGTGGTCTGATTTTAATCAAATTTGATACACTCATAGACAAAGACATAAGAAACAATATTCAGAAGTTTCAAGGTTGCAGTTCTTACAATAGTGCAGAAAATCGATAATATATATATATGTATAAATCGATACCAGGAAATCAAAATTTGACTTACATCCATTCATTTTTCTTTCAGTCTATGGTTTTGCTTTAACTGGAAACTTTTTAGTCTTTTGTGCCAACGTCCAAAGAGTCTGAGCTCCAGAACCATGGATTACTTTTAAAGCTTTCATTACACCCGAGCAACGCTGGGCTATACTGCTAGTTCTACATAAAATAAAATGTAGGGTTTTAAGGTGACGGAGAAATTTTTGTGGTGAATGAACAAATTGTGATGAGCGATTGGGTTGTGAATCTGATTAGCTAGATATAAGTTAGAAAGTGGTGACCAGCCTTAACCCACTCCTCCTTTGGCCATGTGCCATTTTTATTATGTAAATATAAAAATAAATACTAATATTTTTGTTCTTTCTTGTCTTGAAGTCAGAACACTACAATCACTTGACTGTATCCCTTTTGTGTAATACCACTGTTGATTTGCCTTATTAATATCATGCTCATATATCTATTGTTTGCCCAGTAGTATTTTAACCTGTTCTTTTTTTTTTTATCCTTTTGTTATTATTTATTGGAAACTTTATCAATTCTGTTTGTTGAGCAGTTTAGTCAGTTACACTTAACTATGGCCAATTACTTTACAGAAGTGATTATTTGAGCTACCATTGTCTTTCTATTAGCTTGAACTAGTCTGATCATTCTCTAATCTTTTTCATCAACAAGAAATTTCTACCCATAGAACATCAGCATACTGGGTTTTTTCATTTTGTAACCATTCACTATAAATCCTAATAGATCAGCAGAAATTGTAATACTCTGAGTCATCCATTCAAAGTTACTTAAATCAACTTTCTTTCCATCCTATTACATGAAATGAAATTCATCAAGCTTAAATGCCTATTGCTGCCACATCATTAGATAATTAGAATCATTAGACATTTGCATAAAGGATCATTTCATGATATGTACTTAAGTGACTATTACTCTTCAGAAATGAACTGAGTTCTTTCGGTGGCTGGCATGTGTATACACTGCTTATGTACAATACGTTAAAATTTCCCTTCTCTGATTCCATGCGCCTATGGCTTAGGGGAGTAGCGGCTCCGACTGACACCAAATTGGTTAAGTTTCGAACATGGCCAGAAGCAAGTGGATGTGTCTAGCCACACTGATGAGCTGTGATACAGCAAAACAGGCCTGTATGTGGATGACTGATATATATATATATATATATATATATATATACACACACACACACACACACACACACACAGTTGAGTATATGGATGAGGATCTGACAAGATGATAATAAAGCAAAAAAAACAAATAGGAAATATATCTCATGTTTGACTTTTATTAAAGCTTCTTCAGAGATTGACAGGAAAATGAAAAAGCAAAAAAAAGACAGTATACTGGTATGTTGTAATTGTTATGGTGCCCTATCTACATAAGAATGAACTCTTCCTCCTTCATAAATACTAACCTGCGAGACTTCCGAAAGGCGGCAGTCAAGATGCAGTGTAACTTGACAGTTCAGACAAACACTTCTATCTGTTGACTAATAACACTCTTATTTTGTATATATGTTCTGTTATTCGAATACACTAGTTCAATCTACCTTCTTTTCATGTCACTCTTCCTGGCCCTAAAGGCAACAGTAATTTAGGGTTAATTCTTATTGGTCAGATATGTGTCATATGTGATAGTGCAGAGAGACAAGCATTTCTACATAAACACCCACACTATCACATACTTTACTGTCAAAAACATTCCTCACATGTATTTAAAAATTGTACATTGCTTCAATACACATGATACATGTATTAATATGTACACACAAACACATATTAATGTTACCATCCAACATACACCTAAACAGACAAGTGTTTTTATACAATAACAAACTGTTATATATTTACTATTCAAAACATTCCACACACATACATTTAAAAATAAAAAATAATTATCTACCGCTTTAATACACGTGACACATATCTGACCAATCAGTCAGTTAAGTGCCATACGTGATATACGCTTGGGCGATCATGTCAAGAAAGAAAGTAAGTTGCCATTACTTTCTGCACTAGACTGGTTGTCAGCCAAGGCTATAGAAGCCAATCTGTACTATTATTTAACCCATAACTGGAGGGAGAGACATATTAATACCTTTCCCAATGGTATTATTGTGCATAAATGAATGCAAGGAATTTAACTGGAATTCAAACTCGGCTCCCAGATTTGTCATTCTGAGTTGATATCCACTGCACCACAACGCACATCTGACCAATAAGAACCCCAAATCCCAACATACCAGTATACAGTCTCTTTGTAGTTTTCATTTTCTCTCAGTGTCTAAAGCAGCTTTAATAAAAGTGAAACATGTGACATTAATATACATTTCCTGTTTGTTCTTTTTTCTTATATATATGAGTCCGCACAGCCCTGTTTTGCTGTATCACAGCTCATCAGTACGATTAAACATCCGATTGCTTCTAGCCAGGATTGAAGCACAACCAAATTGACATCAGTTGGTGATTCTACCTCTAAGCTATGAATGCTCAGTGGAAGAAGGTAGATTTTAGCATGTTATATACACAATATGAACACACACCAGTAGCTGAGAGTGTTCAAATTCATTACTGAATGAACAATGCATAAATAGCAGTGAGTAGCTACTGTTTTTAAAGTCTACTATTTCTCCATAATGCTCAATCAGCTGACGAGAGTATAAATATATATATATATATATATCATACACACATGTGCATGTGTTTGACATCTGTCCTGAAGATGTCCAGCTAATTTGAATACCTTAAAAATAATTTATGCAATCAATGGAGACCTTATTGTTTATACACTCTCTCATGTGGTAACTCATTTGGCAGTAAGATTTCATTAAGCAAGCTTGTATATTATATGATGATTGTATTCACAATATCAAGTTTGTTTTATTTACTGACAGCTCACCCAATACAAGTTCCAAAGGACACTCAAGGTAGATAGTGACTGAAGGAGATTTTTGTGAGGGAGGGAAGAAGGAATTAAAACATGTATATTATAAGGATATGTAGGATATCAGTTGACCCTGGACATAAAGAGATCAAGATTGTAGTTGCCGGATAAGCATCCTCTTGGGAGTGTTCCACAAAACAAACTTTTGTCTAAGGCAGTGTTTGCAGATGATACAATAAGCAAAGCTCAGATAAAAATTTAGTATCAACACATCAAGCTTGGCCAGGAATCCATTGGAAGCAATCCACATTTATTGAAAACAAAAAATACCCAAAAATATTGACCACATACTGTCTGCAATCCAAAGAAATCAGAAAATTTCAAGAACTGTCCAGAAAGGATACAGGTAGTTTGAATATCCTAACACTGCAGTTTACATACTTCTGGATTTCCCCACATCCCACAAGCTAAAATTATCATTGAAAAGATGATTTCAGGTCTGACAAGGTTAAAGACAATTTGATGACCCAGCTGACAGTAATCCCAAAACAAGACTTTGCTGATTGTTCCAAAAAGTGTAAAGAACATTAAAAATGAGTACAGTTTAAAATAAAATATTCTGAGCAAGAGAGGAGGGTAAATGTCACTGCTTTAGGGGTGCTTCTTTTTATTGATAATACGAACGAAATGGTTTGATCATTTCCAGAGAGACTTTATACATTCTATACTGTACCATTAGAAAAAAAATGTATGCATACATACACCATGCTTTATGAGAAACTACACATTGTGATTATTATTTCAGATTCAAAATAAATTCTACTAAATAAAAAGCTTTGTTTATTTAAATTCTTCCAGAAAAATATTGAGCTGAAAATATAAATTTTTGAGTAAAAAATAAAATGGAAAACAGTAGTGAAAATTCTGATAAATTGTGCTAAGAAAAAGTGCTTTGAATATTTGTACTACAAAACAAGAATATAAAACCAACAAAATAATACTTGTTGATGTTTGGGACATCATTTCTATTTTTATTTCAATCTTCTTATCTTTAGTGTTTTTCATTATTTTTTAAATCATTTTCTTGGTCGCTCTGAAGAAGTAAATTAAATTTTTTTTAAATATCAAATTCAGTTTTCGTTAAATTCCATATTTTTAATAGGAGGTTAATTTCTGATTTCGATTAAATATCCCTATATATATAGTTCGATAATATGATTTAATGATTTAAAACTGCGATTTCCAAGCAAAAGTGCAACTAAAAAAAAAGTAAAAACTTTTCTGGAAATTTCTCAGAAATCATAAAATGTTGTCAGCGAAAAAGTACAACAAAAAGAATTTAAAATAAATAAAATTATTATTGCTTGAAGTTTGTGACAATATTTGTTAGTCGATTCGAATTATTTCACTTCAGATGAGTTTTTTTTAATCACGATGTTTCGACTGTGTACTTTCCAAACTTCAAATAATTTCAGCAACTCACTTGATTCAAGACTTTAAGAATTAATTTCAATTCAAACATTCGCTTAAAAGTTGTTTTTTTATAATATAGCAAATTGTTTAAAATCATATTCGCAGATCATAAATACATGTGTAGGAGGTTGTTATTTTTATCCAGTTTAAAACTAGAAGAATGTTATTGTTATGTTAACAAAACACAAACAGTGACACTTGACTTGAGTGAAGCAAAACAAAGATACAGGCCTTAAAATGGTTTCATTAATAATAACGTTTTTGTAGGACTCAATTGAACACTACTTTCAAACAATATTTTTTCTGTTTTAAATATAAATAAATTAAATTATAAATCTGAAGTCAACAATTTTTTTCCATAGACAATTGAACAATATATTCAATTAATATTCGCTTCACTTTTTGTAATTCAAGATGTTATTTTAAAAAAAAAAAAAAAAAAAGAGTAGTAAATTAATTTAAATAAATATTTTTAATAAAAGAATGTTTTTTTCCATGTTTTCTTCAGAGAACTCATAATTTGATAGAATTCAATTTTCATCTGTAAAAATGAAAAATAGGTCAATACTTTTCTCTTTCTTTCATCAAGTTTTACATGTAAAGTTTACTACATTGTAAACAATCCGTTAAAAAATTAGTTAGGTTCTTCTTAATGTTTTTTAACAAATCTATTTACGGAAAGATCCATCCAAGTTAACGATTAAGTGATTTTATTTTTAAAGAGAATAGACGTAAAAAACGCATCGAGTGTAACACTTTTCCAGTAAATGCACAGATACTACACAACAGACTTTCACTTTGAATTCTTGGAAAAAGGTGTCCATCATACATGTGATAAAGTCATTTTTTATGGGTACTATGCTAGTTCAGTAATAAAGCTACATATATATTTAAATAAAAAATTTTAAACTAAAACTGTTTTTTATGCAGTAAATTGATTAAAAAGGTCTTTTTTTTTAAATTAAGCGGTTTCAAACAATAAAATGTTTATGTTAGTTTTTTTTTTGTTTTGTTTTTTTTAGCCATCTTAAAACTCCTAAGTTGAAAATTATCAATTCTACATAACTTTTTATGAAAGAATAAATACATTTTTAGAAGAAAGACTAAAAAAGTTTAAAAGATGAAGTCGTTACAAAAATAAATAAAAATAAAAAAATTTAATTTTCCTACGTAAAAAAAAAATGTTTGAGTTTATTCTTTAAATAATTTACAAAAACTTATTTTGAAAAGAAAACATATAAACAAAATAAATTTGTCAATAATAAAAAGAATTTATTTTATTATTTTACAAAAATCTAAAACAAGAATTGGTAAATTTTCTGAAAAAAATAAATAAATAAAAAGTCGTCCAAAACAAAAACAAAAATTTGAACTTTAAATCAAATTTCCTCCAAACAAAAACATTTTTTTGAAATTTTTTTTTTTTAAACTAAAAAGAAAAAAAATTAAAAAACGAAAATTCCAAAAATGTCTAGTTCCAAATACAACATTTTTTTTTCTTTTAAGAATCAAAGAAGAAAATTATAAAATATTCTTCATAACAAAACATTTTCCAGAAACAAGAAGGGATTTTTACCGATTTGAAAAGATCCAAAACACAAAATATTAAGTTTTTATTGTTAAACAAAAATTAAATTGTCATTTTAAATTAAAATAAATACTTACTCGTTTCTAGGAACACATGTATCGTTCAGACGAACTTTTAAAAGTAAAATAGCGTAATCACTGGATTTAGTTGTTGTTACTTTTTTAGCTTTGGAAAAAAAGGATCACGACTCGAACTAGACTATGGCGCCTCGATCATAGCATCGCTTACTTCCGGTGGAACACCCGGTCTTGTTAAGTACTTCCGGTTCTGTTTACCCGCTTATGGTTCGTACTTCCGACTTCATTTAACGATCTAGCAACCAAAATGCTAGTTAATGTATGTAACTTAAAAATGAAACACATTGAATAAAAATCTAACTTAGCTACAAGTAAAACACTCATAATCATCTAAAAATATTCTTTATCTTTTTCAAGCAGACATTTTATTACTAATTTTCCAGAGTAAACAATCTTTTAGACTTTTTTAAAATTCTAACTTTTTTTTAAACTAAAAGAATTAAAGAAAGTTTGTAAAAACAAAACACATTATCTTTCAATAAGATAAGAATTTATTATATTCCAATATAGACTACCTAATCAGTTTTATATCATTATGCAACTCTTTTTTAAAATAAAAGTTTTACTGAATTTGAAAACATCTCTTCTAAATAATTTTTAATGCATTTTTCTTTGTTAAACACAAAAGGAAACAAAATATCCTCATAATTTGGAATATTTTTTTACCATAGTAATTTATTTATAGTTTTATTATGGAAATAAATTTTACAAGATGGTATTCAAAGAAAATTATTTTCTTCAAAATGTAAATATTTTTAACTTATTGATAAAACAAATATGCTGATCATACAGTTATAATATGTTTTTTTGCATACTGAGAAATTCTAACTACATTAACAGAATAAAAGGAAATACTTCCAAAACTGTAACAACAGTAATAATAACAATAATCTAATATATAAAACTCAAAGTTTATGTGTATTCACACAAAATCCTGAAATTTGATTAAACTTAGTTGTCTATGTATGATATTGTGGAACTACACAAACACACACTTATGCACACATATAATTGCACATGCACCAAGTTCATTATGTATTCATTATGTATGTTTAATAGATGTAAGCTGTTTGTTGATTGGTTCGATATAATCAATCAAAGCAAAGGTAAGTAAGCAATCTTTTTACCA
Organism: Ascarosepion bandense; assembly: GCA_037127315.1. Classification (NCBI taxonomy): domain Eukaryota; kingdom Metazoa; phylum Mollusca; class Cephalopoda; order Sepiida; family Sepiidae; genus Ascarosepion; species Ascarosepion bandense. The sequence continues at coordinate 136,373 of JBBBDQ010001062.1, read as the reverse complement.
CCAATTTGTTAAGTTGTTTAAACCACTATATAAACATTTTGAAAATTACTCAGTTATGACAAGACAATCTATAGAAATTATTACGCAGTCGCCAACTGGGTGCCCCGTGATTGGATGAAAAACAACCAATCACGAGCTACCTTTTGCGATTCTCCACAAACTCCCCATGTGAGCGGGTTTTACAAATTCCCTTCCTCTTTTGCTTGTTGGGGCTTATAGACACAAGACGTCCCTGTCTTCTTCTCCATCATCTAGACCCAGGATACATGAGGGGATTTGACAGCAACTGTAGCACAGAAGTCAAGGCTCTATATCTTCAACCCAGCCATAATGACACAGGAAATATAGACTGCTAAAAGGACACATCTTTAAAGATAAGTTCCGCAAACCAGACTGTTTGCAAAAGACTATTCTTTCTTCTTTTCTCTCCTTTCCTAAATACAATTTTTTATAACATCTTCATCTGTGTTTGTGTTCCTTTCTATTGATCTTTGAGAATATTTTACCTTCGTTTAATCGGTTAGAAACTTCTGGGCTAAGCAAAGAATAATGGTGGTCTTTGAAGTCTGCACAGACTCTAATTTGATTAGTCTTCTTCTTGACAAAGACCACAGGCGCTGCCCATTCGGAGAAATCTACTTTTGTTACTATTTGTGAGTTGACTAACCTGTCCAATTCCCTGTCGATCTCTTCTATGGCAGTGAATGGTACGTTTCTTTTCTTTCTGAAGACTGATTTTACGTTATCTTTCAGTTGGAATTTTGCTTTTACCTTGGTACACTTTCCCAGGTCTCCTGAGAAGACGTCCACAAATTCGTTTTTTAGTTCATTTTTTAATTCTTCACTTTTTGAGACTGAATGTTTTTACAAAATATGTTTAGCAGATAATTCCAGAGGTCAAATTTTTTGATCCAATCAGTGCCAAATAAGTCCATGGTATTTTTCATGACGTACACCTTAAGCTTTTTAGTTGTTCCATTTAACGTAACAGTAAGGCTTACTTTTCCTAAGATATCCTGTTTCTCTCCCGTTACAGACCTTGCTGATTTTCCTGTTTATTAGTATATTTGTTGAATTGTTTTTTATTGCATCTATCAGAGGAGTAATATTTTGGTCTGGTATAACTTCAATAAAACTTTTTTCCCTCATTCCATTCTGGGGAGTAGCGGGTCTGTGTGTTTTTTTTTTTTTCATGAGAATTACGAACCTTCGTTGCCAACCAATTGATGTACAACAATTCTGTGTTTTTTTCTTTGTGTGAGTTATGAGTCTTCATCACCAATTGATGTGCGACGATTCTGGTTTTTTTTCTTCGTGTGAGTTACGAATTATCGTTGCCAATTGATGTACGACGATTCTGTGTTTTTTTCTTCGTGTGAGTTACGAGTTTTCATTGCCAATTGATGTGGCCTAGGTTTTATGACCACTCAAAGAAAACACGAACGCAACGGATTTGGTTAAATACGTATACTGACAACAATACCAAGTACAATACAACATATAATAAATACAGATAGTCAATCAAATATAAGCATTTAGCAGAGTCTTGAACTATCGCAATAATGCTACTACTACAGTTACTCGACTTAGTCAAGTACTGTCTCCTGGCTTAAATAGAATCTGGATGAGTTCACTCTGATATGTGGGTAGTGCTCCCACAACATTATCTTGAATATATCCATTTTTCTTTTTCTGGTCTAGAAGTCAGTTAGGATAAGTAATGATGAACATGATTATAATGGCCATGCCCAAGTCAGCCTTGCACTAAGTTGGAATGACCAAAATAAAGTTTGTAATTACTTCATTAGAGAAGGTCAGTAAATCACATTCATAAATCAAAACAAGGATGGTTATATTGCTCAAGCTCAAGTCTTGGAGAAAGGATGAGAAAGAGGAAGAAAATGCTTGTCTTTTGTAGAACTCAAACAATATCACCCAATGGGTGTTTGGCAAAACCAAGTGGGATAATACAATTTCCAGTTTCTTTATTACTAGTGTCATGGGAAAATGTAGTTCTTTTTTCATTATTCATTATTATATTTTTTTTTTTTTTTTTTTTTTTTTTTTTTTTTTTTTTTTTTTAATCGTATCACCCTGAGCAAGGCGGTAACGCCACTGATGTGCAGGGGGCTACGTAATAGTGAAAAGATTGGAAAAGAGAAAGCCGGAAACCACATCCTAAACAGGGAACAAGGGATGAGCCTCTTAACCTGTTCAATAGATGTGGGTGGAGTGTGAACTGGGCGATAGATAGATCTATCTACTCCAATTGAAAAAAAAAAACAAAGTGAGAAGATTGGAAAAGAGAAAGCTGGAAACCACATCCTAAACAGGGAACAAGGGATGAGCCTATTACCCTGTTCAATAGACGTCTTCTGCTTTCTTTTATTTGAGGACTAGCAGTATAGCCCGGCGTTGCTCGGGTGTAATGAAAGCTTTAAAACTAATCCATGGTCCTGGAGCTCAGACTCTTTGGACGTTGGCATGAAAGACTAAAATGTTTCCAGTTAAAGTGAAACCATAGACTGAAAGAAAAATGAATGGATGTAAGTCAAATTTTGATTTCCTGGTATAAATTTATACATATATATATTATTGATTTTCTGCACCATGGTAAGAACTTGAAACTTCTGAATATCATTTCTTATTTCTTTGTCTATGAGTGTATCAAATTTGATTAAAATCGGACCACTCCTTCTATTACCCGATTTTTTCGATTATCGATTTTCAATATTTACCTCAACACAAAACCTCTAAGAACACTCGCAGACGCTCATAGTACAACTGTGTAAATTTTCAAGAAAATCGGTTCCGCCATTTCAGAGTCTATAGGTAACAGATACACACACACACACAAACACACACACACACACAGACAAAGTTCCATTTATAAATAAGTTTAAATTTAGATTATGTCGTACAACAAGATCTGCTATGTGTATGAAATTATGCTTTTATTGCACTGGGTCAGAACTCTCCAGAAAGATGACTCTGCCTTAGAGGAACTCATCACAGCGGCCCTGCAAACAAATAGTGTGAGAATAAAGGAGAACAACCTTGCCATAGGAGATTGCCAGAGAGAAGAAATGAGTGTGTGGGTTTATGCAAGCTCTTTGGCAATTGGAGTCTTGTTGGAGAAGGATGGAACAGTAATCAAGGATGCATACTGGTTGCAACTAATAAATAAAACCACACATATTAACCTGGCAGAGTCGGATGCTGTACTGAAGAGTGTCAACTTGACACTCCAGTCAAGGGTTAAAAGGTTACATATATGGACTGACTCCTTATGTGTATGCCACTCGGTGTTGGATACCTTAACAGGTAAATTCAGTGTGCACACCAAGGCAGCAAGCAAAATGCTTATTAGAAGGAGGGTGGACACCATCAAGAACCTGGTTGCTGAATATGATCTGTCCGTGGATGGGACACTGGTGACGTTAAACTGCAACCTTGCTGATGAGTTGACCTGTTACGATGCCATCAAAAAACACACTGAGCTTGTACCACCAGTATGTGTTACTTCTGTGGGGGAGTTAGATAAGATAATGAAATTACACCATCACAGTGGGAACCCTGGTATAAGAAGGACATGCTATTTTGCTTGGTTGACCAATCTATCAGTGTCTACAACTGCCATAAGGGCCATAGTGAAGGAGTATCAAACATACCAGTCAATAGATTCTACACCAGTCAAATGGTGAAAAGCGAAGTTATGAGTAGACAACACTTGAAGCAGGCTGAGCATGGTTATAATCCGTTATGGTGGCCAGCATTTCCTCATGCTTATAAATTCACAGTCTGGCAACCATTGCCTCGGCAGGACTCTTCAAGTGTAATCCACCAATCAGAGTCAGTGTTTTATGAATAAAAGCCACCAAAGGAAACCCTTACTGACAATGATACCACCTTTTGCAGCAGACAGTTCAAGTGCTTCCTGGATGACTGGACCAATGGCACAGCTGAAAGGTGCCATCAAAGTGTAAAGTGGATCACCACCAGAAAGCAGTGTACAGTCATGGAAGCAGTGTAAAGGATGACATGTCTATCACAAGTACACCTGCTAACGAGATTTACAACTACCAGGTTTATCTCAAAGGGATTGACAGCGTGTATCTGCCTAATCAAAGAGAAGTACACAAACCATATAGGATGGGGGACTCTGTTTTTATATAAAGCCACCCAGTAGCCAGTGCACCACCAACTTCAAAAAAAGGCATGTCACCAATATTATCAGTGAGCATTCTGTATTGGTCAACAGAATATAAGCATGTAAACAATCTCCGTCCTATCCTTGACATGACATCATTACCATTGACAAGTGAAGGTGAGAAGGAACTGTCGGAAAGTGAGTTGCTGATTGAGCCCATACCATGTGAGATAGATAATTCACTTGAGAACCCATAATGATCGTGACAGATTTGACAGCTCTTCTGAGAGCTCCAAAGAAGTTCAAACAATCCCCTTCAGAGGAGCATAAAAGTGGTCCATGGTTCAAAAAAAGTTGGAAGCCATTTTACTAAATATATTACTACAAACAAGATACTGTAATTACATCTTTTAAACTATAAGGTAAGCAAGAAAGTATGAAAAAATAAAAACCATTACAGAAAAATAATTAATTAGTAAACTAATAAGTTTAGAAATCTTTTTCTGAAAGGATACAAATATAGATTTTTATTGCTTGAGTTTAATGCTAAACATCAGATACATATGAAGATGATTAGATTCAATTCAGGTCCCCAGCTGGTCATCACCAATGTGAAACAACCATTCTATACAAAGTGAATCTTTATTCATTGCTAGTGGAAAACTTTATGAAAAACTTTTGAGCAATACAATCACTAACTTTATCTTCATAATGTGTACACTTTTGGTAAGTTACTTCTGCTGCTTTTGCTCCCGGTTTTAGATTTTTACAGTAGAAAGGCTTTTGCAACCAACTTTCTGCCAGGTTTATTTCTCATTTTACTACTGCAGATATACTAAAAGAAATTTAAGCTGATTGAGTATTATTGACTTTTCTGACAGTAAACATATGCTGCATTGAGCTCTTGCTTAAGTTTTAAATTTTAAAAATATTTTTGGTATATTTCGATTTGAGGGAAAACAGCTGCATTTGTTTTTCATCCAGAACCAATCAAAAGATTTCCCTTCAAATTCTGAGAAGTGAATTTAGAGCTTACCTGTTCATAATAAAAAAGGGTCTTGGATTTAAATTCAAAGAAGTCAAGGAACCTCTGCTGCTGGAACCCAAATTGGTTCGGCCCAGAAAGAAAAACAATACTGAAAAAATTTGCAAACTGACAGATTAGAACTGAAAGGAACATCAAAGAAAAGTCTTCCACTGGGATGATTGTTCTGTTATTTGCTGTTACCACAAACTTTGCTTCAAAAATTGTACCAATTCTTTGAAAACTATTCAGTGAAATATTTTCTCCTTTTTTACATTTTATTAGGTTGTCCCAAAAGTTTGTAAACACTTGCGAAATGGGTCTATCTGGTCCAGCACAATCGAGACAAACGATGGGTTCAGAAATGACAAGAGACACAGTCAGTTCCAAAACAAGATCGATTCGGCAAGAAAATCATGTTGTGCATTTGGTGGAACTTTGAAGGAATCATGCATTTTGAGTTTTGAAAGGTCACCAGATTTGAAAGGTCACCAGATTTAGGATGTGGTTTCCGGTTTTCTCTTTTCCAATCTTCTCACTTTTTTTTTTTCACTTGGAGTAGATAGACTAAACTATCGCCCGGTTCACACTCCACCCTCGTCTATTGAACAGGTGAAGAGGCTCATCCCTTGTTTCCTGTTTGGGATGCGGTTTGCAGTTTTCTCATTTCCAATCTTCTCACTTTTTTTTTCAATTGGAGTAGATAGACTAAACTATCGCCCGGTTCACACTCCACCCTCGTCTATTGAACAGGTGAAGAGGCTCATCCCTTGTTTCCTGTTTGGGATGCGGTTTGCAGTTTTCTCATTTCCAATCTTCTCACTTTTTTTTTTCAATTGGAGTAGATAGACTAAACTATCGCCCGGTTCACACTCCACCCTCGTCTATTGAACAGGTGAAGAGGCTCATCCCTTGTTTCCTGTTTGGGATGCGGTTTGCAGTTTTCTCATTTCCAATCTTCTCACTTTTTTTTTTCAATTGGAGTAGATAGACTAAACTATCGCCCGGTTCACACTCCACCCTCGTCTATTGAACAGGTGAAGAGGCTCATCCCTTGTTTCCTGTTTGGGATGCGGTTTGCAGTTTTCTCATTTCCAATCTTCTCACTTTTTTTTTTCAATTGGAGTAGATAGACTAAACTATCGCCCGGTTCACACTCCACCCTCGTCTATTGAACAGGTGAAGAGGCTCATCCCTTGTTTCCTGTTTGGGATGCGGTTTGCAGTTTTCTCATTTCCAATCTTCTCACTTTTTTTTTTCAATTGGAGTAGATAGACTAAACTATCGCCCGGTTCACACTCCACCCTCGTCTATTGAACAGGTGAAGAGGCTCATCCCTTGTTTCCTGTTTAGGATGCAGTTTCCGGTTTTCTCTTTTCCAATCTTCTCACTTCTTTTTTCTTCTTTCAATTGGTGTAGATAGACTAAACAATCGCCCAGTTCACACTCCACCCACGTCTACTGAACAGGTGAAGAGGCTCATCCCTTGTTTCCTGTTTAGGATGCGGTTTCCGGTTTTCTCTTTTCCAATCATTTCATATTTTTTTTTTTCAATTGGAGTAGATAGACTAAACTATCGCCCGGTTCACATTCCACCCACATGTAGTGAAGAGGCTCATCCCTTGTTTCCTGTTTAGGATGCGGTTTCCAGCTTTCTCTTTTCTAATCTTCTCACTTTTTTTTTCATTTGGAGTAGATAGACTAAACTATCGCCCGGTTCACACTCCACCCATGTCTATTGAGCAGGTGAAGAGGCTCATCCCTTGTTTCCTGTTTAGGATGTGGTTTTCTGGTTTTCTCTTTTCCAACCGTTTCACTCCTATGTAGCCCCCTGCACATAAGTGGTGTTACCGCCTTGCTTGGGGTGATATGATTAAAAAAAAAAGATGCAACAGAAGAAAATTTGAAATATTAACAGATGTAACAGAAGAAGCTATGAAAGATTCACAAGAAATAACAAAATAAGCCTTAAAATAGAATGAACCTTAAAAGGTCACCAGATGTAGCAGAAAAAGCCTTCAGATATAACAAAAGAAGCTTTGAAAGGTTGCCAGATGAATTTAAGCATTTCCCTAAAAGCATTTGTGCAAAAGTGAATGCTACAGATGAAACCAGAATTTGAACTCAGTTTGCATGAATAACCATTACACTACATGCACATCTCACTCTTTAATGGGCATTCCAAAATATTTTGGGGGTTTCCAGAATAAGCCTTGCTAATTCAATCTCTCTTTTCATAACACTTAACAAAAGTTAAAACATCAGCAATCTTTAACTTTTGTGGCTAGAATAAAACAATGTTTCCCTTGAAACCACTGTAATATAATAATCTGGCCCCACCCGAAGAAGGAAGCTGATGCAAGCGGGGGCGTTTTCCGGCCGTTGAAAGGAACGGATGTTTGTTTGACCTTATTTCCGGCAGTAGCGGAAATGGCTACAAGAGGCAAGCAGAACAGGTGTCCCTGAGAATTACGTGGGCGTGCGTAGGCGAGGCAAAAATCGGAAGTACCGGTTTGGAGATAAAAAGACCTCAGGCACGGATTTCACGACAGTCAGTCGGACAGACGAGTCTGGGCAGAGAGCCAGACCAGAGTAGAGGAGCAACAGATACGACGACACCCCCCCCGTCACCCTGTCAACCCTGGAAGCGCTTTCTCACTCTCTGTTCACTAGGCTACACGGTCCATCATTCATTAATAAAAATATAACTCATATTTTTATATATACCCATGTTTGTTTGTGGCCTTGTACCAGACAGTTAAATATATAACACCACTATCATTTTAACTACCTTCACTCCTTCAGCAATATTTGTTTTTTTAAAAAGCAACAATTAGAATTTTAATAAAAACCACTCACATGTAAGTAAATTAAACATTTTCTTTGTTCTTTGAGAATTTACAATCAAAACACTATTTATTCAAGAGATTGTTTATTTAGAAGAATAATTTTATATTTACAACATTCTAAAAATGTGAATCAACTCATACAATACAATGTTTATCATTTATCAATTTATAAAGAATTAGATATGCAAATGAATTATTTTATTCATAAATTTATAAAAAAAATGTCTGTGAACAAAAACATTTTTTAAAAAAAGATAACAAGGAATTTTAATTATAAATTTTAAAAAACAAATGCATTTTCTAGGTATTTCTTTCATTTGCTAATTAATAAATATTGCATTATAGATGGTTTACATATTTCAATAATTTTGTAATATTTTTTCATTTTAATAATAAAAAGAATTCTTTCCCCATTTATTTGTTTATAAAATGGTAAACAAAAAATCTTTATAAAAGATAAATGCCACATTGTACTTGGTTCACATATTGTTGTGTAGTGTTACTAACTCACGGGAAGTGGTAAGCACTCAATTATATCATGGGTAATAGCTATAGCTATTTATACCCTTGCTGACTTCCTATGTAAAAGAGCCACCTCATATCTCTGTACTGAAGAGGTTTTATCCCCTTATTTTCCCTGGTACTTCTTCTGGGACCTTTTCTCTTCTCATTATCTTCGCCCTTCTCCCTAAGACATGATCTCGATATGGCAGATCATGATCTTTTTCTTTTTTCATCCTGTTGCATAATATTTATTATTTTGATTTTATCAGAAGGATTTGAATTAGAAAAGATTGTGTGTGAAATAAACTCCGCAAGCAAAATTTATTTTGCATGAGTCAAGAAGAATTTTCTGAATAAAATTTCTGACACAAGATGAATTATAAATCCACAATTTATAGATACAAATCTATAATACAAATTTGTGTCTAAAGAATGAATGTGCGGAATTTTTAGGTGCAGATTTAGAGTCATAAATGCATTAAAGTCATTTGCCAATATTCCTCATTTAGAAGGGGCTTATGGCCATATCATGTTGAATACACCGGTTCTCGCTCGATCACCGAAGTTAAGCAACATTGAGCCTGGTCAGTACTTAGATGGGTGACCGCTTGGGAATACCAGGTGCTGTAAGCATTTAGTGATGGATGTGCGTGGTTACGGCCATATCACATTGAATACACCGGTTCTCGCTCGATCACCAAAGTTAAGCAATGTTGAGCCTGGTCAGTACTTAGATGGGTGACCGCTTGGAAATACCAGGTGCTGTAAGCGTTTAGTGATGGATGTGCGTGCTTACAGCCATATCACATTGAATACACCGGTTCTCGCTCGATCACCAAAGTTAAGCAATGTTGAGCTTGGTCAGTACTTAGATGGGTGACCGCTTGGGAATACCAGGTGCTGTAAGCGTTTAGTGATAGATGTGCATTGTGGTGCAGTGGATATCGGCATGGAAAGAGAAATTGGTGAGCCGAGTTCGAATTCCAGTTGAATACCCTGCATTCACTTAAGCACTGGTATCCTTGGGAAAGGTATTAATCCGTTCCTTTCCTCCAGTTATGGGTTAAATAACAAGGGTAGGACTTGGGGACCCTGCACTTAAAAACAAATCCCAATGAATCTTGATACTCGAATAGAAAAAAAGTATTACTAGACACAAAACTTATATAAAAACAATAATAAATTGTTGAAAGAAAAAAGTATTACCAGGAATAAATAAATAAAATTTAGTTGGCATTAAATGACCCACCGAGGTTGATATGCCATAAAAACAACCAACCAACAATCATTTTGAAGGCTGTTTACCAATTTCTTCTGAATCATATCCTCTTTGATTGACTTGTTTTCCAGTCCCAGTTTCTCAAACTCACAATATTTGGCAGCCTATTTCTCTGCATTCACTAGCTTTTTCTTAGGTGCTATGATTTTTACTATTAGCTGACTTATATCGTCTAACTTAATTTCCCCTAACTGTCTTGGGTGTGCGATTGCTGATACTTTTAATAGCCTCACAACACGCAGTTGAGAAGAAGAGATCAGTTATCTGGTTTTCTCCTCCAACTGATTTCAAATTCTTCAGCTTTTTTGCTCTAGCTTTGGCTGCTAGACTCCTAAGCCACGTTTGTGTGTATTCATAATTGTCAAGTGATAATTGTTTATGTTATGTTGTGAGGAAGTAGTAAAGAAGTGATAATGAAGATGCAAAAAAGCTACATTTGAATCATATCCTCTTCGATTGACTTGTTTTCCAGTCCCAGTTTCTCAAACTCACAATATTTGGCAGCCTATTTCAGTGACTGGTTTATTCCCATTTTGAAAAATGTTCATAAACTTAGTTCTCTCTCTGCATTCACTAATTTTTTCTTAGGTGCACTTATTTCATTGTAAATGTCATTTTGAATGTAATTTGCACAAAATTACTGATGAATTTGTAGAATCACTTCTACATGCATGTACATACCTACATACATATCGCCATGCACACACATTCATACACATATACCCACACACTCTTACGTGAGGACCGCACATGAAACTTTCTTTTTTCCCGCGTTTATTAAGAAATATATAAACTGATTTCCACATGTGCTTAACCAGTTGAAGGCTGTTTTTCGGAGAATAAATCTGAATGCCGTTTGTCCCTTCCAACTCACTTACTGAGCTAATGGCATTCCGCAATTAGCCACATAAAATGTTTCTCTCTATCTTATAAGACCATTTCAATACATATATAATTATATTCACTACTATTCAGTACAAACATATTATTTCCTTTTCAGGAACTCTTCTAGCATGAATATTGCGACAGTTTCTTTAATATCTAAGAGAGAACTTTCTTCATGACATCTTGCATCAATCTTGTAACCTTACTTAATACAATGTTGTTATATTCATTACGTTGTGCTTTGAGTTATTTTATTTATAATTGGAGTGGTTTGGGCCACCAATCTACTTTTCACTGTAAAAATTACTACCCCGACGGTCAGTCTACTACATATTGGTACCCAATTTGTCCAGTCCACTACAAATTCAATTTGAGATTATCTTGAGATAGTAAATTTGATGTTGCTAATGTTTCCCTTATAAAAGATTCGTAATATGCTCCATTAGAGCTGTAGCCTAATAGATCAGCAGTTCATTAATCCAAATAAAGTACCCTTAGTGTATGTCACCAAGATGAGATTTGGTAAGCAATCTCTTTATTGCCAAGAAAAGGCAACCTCTCCTGCCTCCCATAAGCATGGACCAAACGATTCTCCCTGAGAGCAACACACTACGCCTCCTCGGCCTTACCCTCTCCTCAGACCTCAAATGGAACCACTATATTGATTCCATAGCTAAATCTACTGCTAAGAAGGTTGAGTCACTATGCTGATCCAGGATGTTTTTTCCGCCTGAATCCATCTTGCATATATACAAAGTCAACCATCCGTCCGTGCATGGAGTACTGCTGCCATTTATGGTCAGGCGTCCCTGCCGTTCTCCTCAGTGTTCTCGACAGTCTTCAAAGGAGAGTCTGTAATGTGATAGGTACTGATCTGCAGCTCGACTGCAGCCACTTCCCCACCATCAAAATGTGGCCTCCCTTTGTCTGTTCTATAAATACTTTCATGGCTTCTGCTCGAACTTAATTCACTGGTGCCTCCTCAACAGGTGTTTACTCGTGCAACCAGACTGGCAACTGGGTTCCACCCATTCACAGTCAGGTTAGCCAAATGCAGACGACAATTCTACTCCTGCAGCTTCTTCTCTCGCACTTCCCGCCTGTGGAACTCGCTCCCATATTCTTGCTTTCCTGATGGCTACAACCTCCAGAAATTTAAATGCAATGTCAATACTCATCTATTAACCACTGGACTCTAGCTCTCTCCCCACCCCCGTATATCCTTCCCTTTCTCTCCACCTATGTATCTGTCATCGCACCTGCATTCTCAGCTTTCTATTGCTCCTTTCTAACTAGTTTGTACTCCTCACTCTTTTCTAATTAATCTTTTTACAGTTATGTAGCCCCCAGCTCATCAGTGGCATTTCTGCCTTGCTCAGGGTGAAATGATTAAAAAAAAAAAAAAAATTAGAACATCAATTATCATTGTAACTATATTTACCTATTTCTCAGTGTCAATCATGATTCTTTTGCAAGACATGACAGTAATCCGAATTCTAATTTCTCCCCTCCAATTCATGCTATAGTAAATAAATTTTTGTGTGCCATGCTATTTTCATGTTTATGAAAACCTGCCAAACGGCTTTTAACGTTAACCCAGAATAGTTTGTACCCCATGACTGATCGTCGCTTCTGAAATAGTGAGAGCACTGTATGAGAGAAAAAAGCTACAAGGCCAGGAAACAATAAGACTGTTTTTTAAGCTATTATCATCATTTAATTTTGCTATTTGGTGTTCTAGCATTGAGAGCAGACAATGAAAAATGCTGACTGTTAAAATCAAGAGAGACTGAGTATTAGATGTTGCTGGTTAATTAAAATCAATCTTCTTTTTCACTTTTACAAAAATTCAAAATGACGTGTAAAATCCTGGTTTTCCCAAATAGAAAAAAGATTGACCATGTGCTTAAAGAAAAAGTCAAACCCAGAATTCGCAAGATGTTAAAATGATTTTTGACGAATAGGAGCGGCTTGCAAGACCAAAAGGACTTTGTGAGTAAGTGCAAAAAATCTAGATTACAATATAAAGACTTCATCAGCGTCAGTCAGAGAGAGAGAGTCAGATGGGAGTCACGAGATGAAACATCTAAAATATAACTTCAACTTCAAGCAACTTAGACATTGTCCTCTTTCTCCTTATCTCTTTCAATAATTACTTCTACGAACATTTTGTACAAACTCTTGATACTTTTAACTTTCTCATTGAATATTAATTTCTATGAATTCTTGTTATTCCTCCTTTAATAAATTTCTATTTTAAAATGCAAAATATATATTTTATTCTTACACTATTCCACACAATTCCACATATTCCAACCTGCCGACAACCAACCTTGTGATAACGATTCAAACCTTCTGATGATTCTTCTGATGATAATTCTGGATAAAACTTGTAAGCTGTAGGGAGTTCGGTTATGTCTGACACAAGGCCGAATCAAAGAAACATTAACCAGCCCTCAACGCTACACTGAAGTCTTAGAAATGCTCGCAACAAGCCACAGCTGGTTCACATAGACACAAACATAGAATATATACAAGGGGTTGCAGAAAGCTTCTTAGATCAAATGATCTAAAATTTAACCAAATGATCATTAAAATTTCTTATACTATTATTTGCCCCTATTCCCTTTCCAGCTGATGAACAAGAAACAATATTTTTAACCAAAATTTCCAATATTCTAAAAAGGATCCAAAAATAGAATTTAATAATCAAAAGATCTATAGGATACAAAATCCTGTATTTTACAGTGAATAGCTGAAGCTCCAAAATGTAGAAAATGCACATACATAAAATCAGATCAGAATCACTAAAAACAAATTTTGGTACAAAATACTACAAAAATATGATCCAAAATAAATTAAGTAATTCTGATTACCAATTGGACAAAAAACAAATTGAGCTTTTAATGACTCATGTCCAGGAGTAAGCCAATGTATTGGCGTCAGATACACTAAACTTGTCATGTATAACAAATTAATTAACATCAACTCTCTTCTTCACTTTTACAAAAATTCACAACGATGTGTGAAATCTTGGTTTTCCCAAATAGAAAAAGAATTGACCATCTGCTTAAAACCAGATTTCGCAAGTAGGTGTTAAAATGATTTTTGATGCATGGGAGTGACTTGCAAGAACAAAAGCACCTTGCATGTAAATGCAAAAAAATCTAGATTATAATAAAAGGATTTCATCAACATCAGTCAGTGAGAGAGTCATTGGGAGCCGCAGCGCGAGATGAAACATCTAAAAATGTAGCTTCAGCTTCAAGCAACTCGGACATTGTCCTCTTTCTCTTTATCTCTTTCAACAATTACTACCACAAACATTTTGAACAAACTCTTGATACCTTAACTTTTTCATTGAACATTAATTTCTACAAAATCTTGTTATTCCTCCCTTTAATAAATTTCTATATTAAAATGCAAAATGTATATTTTATTATTCCACTCTTCTACACTAATCCACACACTCCTACTGACAACCAGCCTTCTAATAATTTTGATGAAAACCTGCTGATGATAAGTCTGGATAAACTTGTAAGCTGTAGGGAGTTCGGTTAAGTATGACACAAGGCTGAATAAAAAAACATTAATCAGCTCCCCACGCTATAAACCCTCTATTATTTTTACTTAATCAAATGCGCAAAGAAAACAAACACACAATCAATAAGCATATAACAGATAAAAGTTCTTGGTTTTGTGTACAAATAAGTGATTGAAGCTGTTTTGATAAAGAACAATAGTTTGGGAAGTGTGTAAATATCAATCAATTTGATGATGTATTTCGGTTCACACTCCACCCACATCTACTGAACAGGTGAAGAGGCTCATCCCTTGTTCTCTGTTTAGGATGTGGTTTCCGGCTTTCTCTTTTCCAATCTTTTCACTCTTACATAACCCCCTGCACATCAGTGGCATTACCGCCTTGCTTGGGGTGATATGATTAAAAAAAAAAATGAGTATGTACAGAAACGAAACAGTTTGTTTTTGTTGAGAAATTGTTGGTAAATGTATATTCACTTTAGAGTTTTGAATAGTTCTCTCTATAACTGTATTATTGCAAAGTTCTTGAGTGAATGCCATTGTCTTGCCTTGATTGAGTTTAAAAGTTGAGTTGACAATAAAAGATTTAACAAGATTTAACTATATTGAATCCATTGCTAAATCCGCTGCTATGAAAGTCGGTTCTCTGTGTAGGGCCCGGAAGTTTTTTCCGTCTAAATCTATCCTGCACATTTACAAATCTACCACCCGCCCGTGCATTGAATACTGCTGCCATATCTGGTCGGGTGCCCCTGCTGTTCTCCTCGGTCTTCTCGATAAGGTTCAGAGGAGGGTCTGTAATGTGATAGATACCGACTTGGCAGACCGCCTGCAGTCTCTCTCTCACAGGCGCGACGTGGCTTCCCTGTGTCTCTTCTATAAATACTTTCACGGCTTCTGCTCCGATGAACTTAGATCACTAGTGCCCCCTAAATACGAATTTGCACGAGATACTAGATTAGCAACTAGATCCCACTCTTTTACAGTGAAACCGATAAAATGCAGCCGTAACTTCTACTCCAACAGTTTCTTTCCTCGCACTTCCCGACTGTGGAATTCTCTTCCAAACGATTGCTTCCCCGACGGCTACAATCTCCAGGAGTTTAAATGTAAGGTCAATAGACACCTCCTAACACACTAACCTGCTATCTAGCACTCTTCCCATCTGCCTAACCCTCATCCTCGCTATCCTTACTCATCTGTCACCTTCCTCCTGACATTCCTTATGTCTAACCACTCCTTCTCTTTACCTTCCCTTATGTAGCCCCATGCACAATAGTGGCAGTGGAATGCCTTGCTTGGGGTGAGATGATTAAAAAAACCCAAAAAAAACAAGTTGATATGAAGTGAAAGAATTACTTCAGTAAGTTGAGTTTTGTAGATTGTTGTTGCTGACAAAGTGATTTGTGTGACAAGCTGAATAAATTCTCGTTGAGTTAAATTGAAGTTTCATTTTTATAATTTTTGTTGGTCATGTCGTAGGATCAGAATTAGTTGGCACAAATTATCATCTACTAAAGATACATGTGCATGTGCAGGGTAAAGGATGAAAGGAAATATGATTATTTTTGACCAATCAGAAAGTGTTTTTTGCTTGTAATCCACTTTTAATGGGTTCAGAAGAAATTGAAAATATATGGCTGCGATCCAGTTTTAATGGGTTTAAAACAGAAACTGTAGAAATGTATTCCTATGCCCGTGTCTGTTTTTTTGGCACTAAGAACCATAGACACAAGTCCTTTTATTTTTTTAGTTAGTTTTTTGGGGGTTATAGTGGGGGTATCTATTCTTTTCCCGTTTGTAGTGGGAGTTCGTTCTAGTGAAGGGTAGTTGTATATTGTTGAAGATTAACGGAATTTGGCCTTGTTGTAGATAGCCCACTATAAGTCATAAAATGATTATAAAATCAAGAAAAGTAAATTGAGTTGAAAAATAAAATTTTATATATACACATATCAATTAATGTTTTTACAATTGAAGTAATACTTGAAATATAGGTCCAACGGAGATTGAAATGTTCATGGCAATAAAATGCTGAAAGAGAATTAATGCTTAGGAATGTGGGGAGCGCTATGAGTATGTCTTTGATGTAGTCACTCCTTAGGTCAGTAAGTAGTTTTGAGGCAGGGAAGAAGGAACGAGGTGAGGGAGGCGAGCGTAATAAGCCACTTGACTTTCGGTCAAGGGAGATACTAATTACTCTCTTCTCCTCGAGTCGGTCTGCCTGTCGATGCTTTCTGTATCCGCTTTTTATATCTTCTTTTTGGATCACAGCAGCTCATTTGGGATTTCACACTTGTATTTGATTCTGGGCTTCCCATTGGCTGATAAATAAAATTCGCATAGGCTCGCAAACTGGAAATTTAATATTTAATTAATTTTTAGTTTTCAACCGGAATATCTGCGTGGATCCAGCGGTGCAGCGATGACTTTTGGTCATTTGCTTTTTGGTCGTGAAAGTGCAAACATCCATCGCTTTTGCTTGGTATCACCACAGGGTACCTACTTTTAAAAGATTCTTTTACTCAAATTTAATCTCTAGGTAGAAAAAAATAAATGCTGACTAGGATCTTAAAAAGAAAAAAAAATCACTTACTTTTATGCTAAAGTTTTCAAGCAAAGGCTCTGTGGAAGAATTTTCTTTCAGTTTGTCATTGAAACCTGAGAGAATTCTTTTCTAAAACTATGAAATAAAAATGTGACAATTCCAATATTGAACAATCTTTTTTATTAGTCTTAGATTTTTTTTTATGGCATTGTATCTCCTCTACCCATCCTTTATATCTTTATCCTTTCTTTCATTCTTTTTCTAATTTCTCGAGAAAAAAGACAGGAAAAATCAAAATTAAAGGACTGGTAATTTTCTAAGCATAGCTTAGATGTAGCACAAGGCCAGAAGTATGGGACACCCAGCAAGAATAAAACTCACTATTCATTCGCATTTTTGATCAAGCAAAACAAGCTCACTAACCATTACACTACATCATCAGAGGACTGGCGCCAAAGTAGAAACTTCTAATAAAGGTATGAAAACTTTGGTCTCAAGCTTTTCCAGTTGAACTCAAGAATCCATAGAAACTGGGTTTTTTGTTTCATTCTTGCAAAAGGAATGCTGACTTCAAATAACATTTATTTCCCAGCTTTGTGAACCAGTTTTTTTTTTAGTTATTTTCCATTTTATTTTAATTTTGAGTTTTAATTCTTTTCTCAAAATATTTTTTTAATTAGATTGCAACAACTTTAAAAGAAAAATTATCGCACGAAATTTGTTTTACTGTATTTTCGTATATAGAATTTCAAGACGTTTCTAATCCTAATTCAAACAAAAAAAATGAATAACGTATCTGGAGCCTAACTCCAAAAAAGTAAATGAATAATAAATTCTCTATTTACAAGGTAAACATATTCTTTCTTGAGGAAATATTTATTCACGAGATAATCCTCATTATTAATTTTTAAAAATTACCATATGGCATAAAAAGTTAATAATTACAGAAAATTTAATAAAAATATAATCAATTTTTTTTTATTTAAATGTATTTTGCTTGTGGTGAGCTTTTCAACTTTTTTTGTTGTAACATCCAAACCAAAAGAGATAAGAAAGAACAACCAAAACAATGCCGAAACTATTCTGAAATTCTGTCAAACAAAGTGAATGGGTGGAGCTCGTGTCAAGGTTCATTTAATTCTATCTTTTTGACAAAGTTTTAAGTCAAAGAGCAAGACATACAACTGCCGTTGTAAAACAAAAAACTAAAGACAAATTCACAGATTTGGACGAAAAAAAAAAAAAAAGGCAGAATAACATCAAAACCGGTAAATTTTTTTTAAATTAATAATAATTGTGCATAATTTGTAACATAAATGTAGATAGAAAAAAAAAAAAAGCAAATGTTGATATGAGGTAAGTCACAAAGCACTACCCCAATCAGACTTGACTCCACCCACGTCCGCAGACATAGGTTGTACGCGCCGGCCCTGGTATCTGCTTATACACGTGTACGTTTCGTAACGTGAAATTAACATGTACGTAACTACTAATAAATATGCTGTTAGTGTTCTAATAGATACGTATTATTGAAATCGTCAAGATAGACACATAAATAAAAATTATTCGGTTTGGAAATATAATTCAAAGAAAATGAATGAGTGTGTACAGTCGAATATCAGTTTTTTTCCAGGACAACTGCCGATTTTGGGCGGCCTAAGCGTCAAGCACTTATTTGTTTTTACGACTGCATTTAAAGTCGGCATAACACCTCTTTAACCATTGTTTCCGACCGAGCAGAGTACGAATAAAAACTTTTGCTTGAACAGTATTCTTTCCCATCAGAAAGCAATGCTTTTTTCTTTTCTTCAACAAACGAAATTCAGACTTTTCTATTGTTTTGAAAATTTGCAACCGTAGCTTCACTTAACTGTAATTTGTAAACTAAAATCTAATTTTGCCCGAATTTCGTCACGTGTCATTTGAAGTTTAGTACGTCAGAAAAATCATACTGTTTTATTATTATTATTATTATTGGTACCATGTATATGTCAGACCCGGGATCTTTACGACATACATGTGGGCTTGTCGGAAGAGACAATGAAATAACCGGATGTACGTTTCAAAACTTGATTTATCGCCCCTTAATGGAACAGGAAGTGAACTTTTTAGATTCAGTGTTGACCTTTCATCAATATGGCCGATGAGGAACAGTTTGAAAATGAATGGGACATGGATATTGTACGTAACTTTTTTTACAATTTATTTCAATTAAAAAAAACTATGAATAATGTATTATACTAAATGTTATTTTAAGTTAATTCTGTAGTTTTTATCAGTTGGAAAAAGAAAGATCGTATCAATTTATGAATTGTTATGTAGCATTTGTCATTTTTAACTTGTTTCTGAAGAGAATGCGGTGTAAAAAAACTTGAATCGAGATTTATTTTCAGTTTTCCTCTAAAATTAAACATTTTAGAATTAGATGTATATTTTCTTAAAATATGTGTATCTTAAACTTGTAGATATTTATAAAAGAAAAGCAAGCTTATTTGTATATTCAGATAAATGAGATTTTATTAAAAAATGTTTTGAAAAGTTTATATTTTTTAAAAATTTTTAATTCACAAATTTGATGATGAATTCAAATTGTCTTCAAGTTTTATTTTATTTTGAATGTTTTTTTTATTAGTACAATCTCCCAGGGAGATTTTCGATAATAAAGAAAAATAAAATAGTTGCTCCCCTCAAATTCACATCAAAACGAAAAGTATTTTGTGTCAAACAAAAACAGACATATCTTGCAAGAATTAATAAATTCTGAATTTTGAAAGTATTTTGAAATTTATTTTTAATAAGTTCTGTTTTGTTATTTATTATTATTTTTCAAATTTAATCTGGGTTTCATTGGGTAATCTTTCACTTTCATTCATGCTTGTCTGTAAGAACAAAAATTACTCAATAATTTCAATTTCATGATTCAATCAAATAAAAAGCCAAAAAAAAAGTCTACGACTTAAACAGTGTTTCAGTAAAAACAAAATAGAAATTCAAAAATATTGATAATTTGCTATCTTTTAGAATAATTTACGTATATTTAATTTTTGTCCTCTATTTGCACCCAGAATGAAAGAAACCCACATGATTAAAACAAGAAGTGGATTTTATAGTTGCCGCTAAAATACTTGATTGGTGGTGGGTGGTGTCCGTGGGGGGGATTTTTCACCGTCGTTTGTATTTATTTACTTAGTAATTCGTGTGGACAATTTTAAAAAATATTTCAATCTTTTTGGCTAATTTTATTATATAAACATTATTGGCTAATTTGAAAAATCTCTGACAGCAAGTTTATGTGTTTGTTTTTAAATGTAACTAATTTCTTCATCACTTGATGCAATGTGAATAATTTTCCCGTGGACTACGCTAATTAAATAGAATTATCAGTTATTGGTAGGAAAACTAACTCATAAACTGTATTTTTGAAAATAATATCGTAAAAAAGAAGCAAGCGATAGTGAAACTTCTCTTCGTTGAATTTGTAAGGCAAGAAATGAATATTGAGAAACTAGTATTTATAAAATTTTATAAGGATTTCAAATTCTAAAGATAATGAAAAAACTCAAAAAAAGAAAAAGAGATCCACTAAGTGTGTAATTTTTTTTTAAACTGATACACTCCTTTTGTGAGGGAAGGTCGCTAATTTTTACGCTTAATTGGAGAATTCCGGGATTTAATAATTATTTTTGAAGAAAATAAAACGAATTATCTATTAATTTGTATTTAAAATATCAAGAGACAACTCCATACTTAATTTCCAAGATTATTTTAAAACTATGAGAATTTCATTTACAATTTAGTTTCATAACCTCTTTGAACAGAGTTTCGAATAAAAATGAAGATGTTGCCTATTACACTACTTCGGACAAAAAAAATTTAGGAAGGAAACCATTATTAATATTGGAAAGAGCGATAAAAAAAAAAAATTACTGGTCTTGAGAAATATATTCTCCTGAAAAATTGTTTTGAGAAAGATTTTATAAATTTTCGACCGACAGAGAAGTAAGTGTTCGGTCAGTGAATTTTTCCTTGCAAGGAAATATCTATTATTGTTACCATCA
Source organism: Ascarosepion bandense (assembly GCA_037127315.1). Lineage (NCBI taxonomy): Eukaryota > Metazoa > Mollusca > Cephalopoda > Sepiida > Sepiidae > Ascarosepion > Ascarosepion bandense. Next base: position 115,533 of record JBBBDQ010001062.1, on the reverse strand, counting down.
TTTAAGTTGGTACCTCAGAGATGTGTTAAATTATGATTATGCTCAATTTTTAATATGATGAAAAAATACCCCAAGCTTCATAAAAACAAAGTTTCATTGTAAGATTCAAAGAATTGTTTAATTATTACATATTTTTTTATTCTTTTTTTTTAAGAATATTTGAAATTTTGGTTAAAATTTTTTGTTTTTCTTGTGTCTGCTGGAAACCAAAGATTAGTATAGGAAATTTTGCATTGGAAAACATCGATTTGAAAATTCTTGCAAAAATCAAATATTTGTCAGATTTTAATGACACTTTCAGGACTTATTCACAAATGAATTAAATTATTTTAGAAATGTCACCTGTTACCCCCCTACACACACACTTATTTAATTTTATGAAATTTCAAGAAATTTTTGTGCCACTTAATGTTTTATATTAGTATTTATACATGAAACTCTTTAGAGAATTTAAATTGTAAGTACCTCCACTTTTCCACTAAAAAAGAACAGCATGATTTAAAAGGCCCCAAACTTGATCAAAACAGGTTGCCATTGCTTTCTGCTGTAGACTGGTTGCCAGCCAAGGCTATAGAACCCAATCTGTTGTATTATTTAACCTATAACTGGAGGGAAGAGACGGATTAATACCTTTCCCAAGGATATTTGTGCATAAGTGAATGCAAGGAGTTCAACTGGAATTAGAACTTGGCTTCCCGATTTGTCATTCCAAGTCAATATCCACTGCACCACAACACACATCCAAATTTTAAAGATTACTGAGTACTTAAAAAAATATATAAAAAAGAGTTTGTGTCATTTTCTGAAATTGTTTTACGGATAAAGTCTCTGTAGAACAACATATGTCACCACCTTGTCAAACATGTAAACACAGCCACTGTTTGGTTAAAACATTAATTTCTGAAATATTTTAAACTTAAAGTAAATAATATTTCTTTCAAATCAGATTAATTATAATTTAAATCAGTTAATATTCTTCAAATAAAGTTTCAGAAAAGTACATCTTATTTTTGCAAGAGTTTTAAAACCAAGAACTAACATATATCTCAAAAATTGACAACTTTGATGATGTTACTGAAGATAAAAAAAATTGATTCTAATTAATATAATTTCTGTTTGAAATACACCAGTGTTTTGTTTACTCAAAATAGTAAATTTAATCCTTTTAGCTTTCAATTAAAATAATTTAAACTTTAGAGATTTTTATGGAGGTACCTATTAAATCATCAATCGTTTTTCTTTCTGTTGTATCATCAAGGTGAATGATGCACAGAGAAGAATGAATACTTATAGCGAAGAAAACGGCGACTTACCTTGTCAAACCAAGCGACAGCGTGTCACGTTAAAACTACGACGTAAAATGCAGCGAAAAAGAAAATTTCAGACCCAAAACAAGTCTGCCGCAGAAGTCTCTATGGGAGTGTATGCAAATCTTTGGTGTCCTCTGTGTTGTCGGCAAATGGAAAAAATTCATCAGCCGATAAAAGCAGTCATTCTCGAAGCGAAGAGGAGGTTTTACTGGTTAGGTGGATAGCAGTTGGCGAGATTGGACCGGCGAGTTGAATTGTCAGCATTTTCTTTTTCTGGCCCGATATTCGAGTAATTTGCGAGAGAATATTTCCTACAAGCTATTTCGGCATTATGACGGACAAGATTTTGACGTGAAGTTGATACCAGAGTTTGATGGTTCGGTAACCGGACCGGCAGTTACTGAATGGATTGAGAAGGCAGAACTTGTTTGTGACCTGTGTAGAATAAAAAAGGTCGAATATGTTATTCCTCTGAGGTTGATGGGCGGAGCATTTGCTGTTTATCAACAACTAAACTCAGAGCAAAAGTCAGATGTCGAGCAAATAAAACAAGCCTTACGGATTGCCTTTGCACCAGATTGTTTCTTGGCTTACGAGCAGTTTGTGGAACGCCAACTGCGCCCAAACAAATCCGTTGATGTGTTTTTAGCCGACTTGAAGAAGCTAGCGTGTCTCTTTGGCAGAATATCCGAGCAAGGACTCGCATGGGCGTCCATAGCAGGATTACCAGTGCATGTCAAACAACTACTGCACGCGTCTTCCAGAATGGAAGACATGAAGACAAACCAACTATTGGACCGAGCTCGGGCCATAATGAAAGATCAAATCACAACTGAGGAAATGGTTGCAGCCACCATTTCACCAGGCGGAGCTGATAAATATCCACATGATAAACGTCGGGAGGGTATGTGATGCTACAGATGCTCTGGGTGGAATCACTTTTCCAGGGACTGCCCAGTTTGACGAGAAGATGCCCGTAAGTCACGCAGGTCACGCACAACACTGCGTTGCTTCAGATGTCAAGAAATAGGCCACATTGCTTCACTCTGTCCGGGAAAAGAGGAAGGGAACAAGACGTCAGCGCCAGTCTCTTCCCCAAGCGAGTTATAAATGAGGCGCTACCGGTATTAAATATTTACGTGAACGGAATTAAGAGAGTAACACTGGTGGACATACTCACTGTAAACGGAAATACTCTTAAATATTGTGGAGTTGGAAGTGTTAAGCTTGGCGAAGTCTTGGTAGTGGATGGAGAACTATTGGGCTTTGATTTATTACTTGGGTTCGACGCCATTAAAAAGTTAGGCAGACTCCAAATAACAGAGTGTGGCGATGTACGATTTCCCAAGCATGGGACTGTCTGTTGCGCCGCTATTAAAATAGAAGAACCTGATTTCTGTGCCGAATTCGACCCAACCCAAAAGATATGGGTTGCATCATGGAAGTGGTCTGATGGTCGATCACCGGAGAGTTTGCGAAATCGGATACCCGAGTACCCTATACCAACAGCAATTAAGGAGGAATACGACTGGGAGCTGCAGACCTGGCTTGACAACGGTTGGTTGCAGCCTTATCCTGAAAAAGAACTTGGTCCTCCAAAAGGACTAATTCCGTTGATAACAGTTGTGCAGAAAAACAAAAATAAAGTGTGGCCAGTATTAGACTATCGAGAGCTGAATGAGTGTCTCGATGCACACACAGCTAATGCTGACGCATGTGCACAGAAACTGAGGGAGTGGCGTAAAAATGAACCGGATGTCACTATCCTTGACCTACGGCAGGCCTATCTGCAAGTTCATATCCATAAGTCACTTTGGCCCTTTCAAACTGTAATCTTTAAGGGGTGAAGATATTGCTTGACCCGAATGGGTTTCGGGTTGAATGTTGCACCAGCCATAATGAAGGCCATCGTGGACACCATGTTGTCGAAAGACGAGTCAGTTCAGCGGGCAACCTCATCATATATTGATGATATTTATGTTGATGAGAGAATGATTTCAGTAGCTCGTGTGAAGGAGCACTTGGCTGCATTTGGTTTGACCTGCAAGGATCTGGAACGGTTACAGGACGGCGCAAGTGTGCTGGGTTTGCGTGTCAAACAAGATAACGACATGCTTAAGTGGAAGCGTGAAAATGAGATTCCATCAGTTCCTGAGGTCCTGACGCGACGTGATGTTTTGGTGGGTCACGTTCCCATGTGTGGATGGCTTCATGTTGCTACATCATTTGTTAAACACAGGACCGTATCGATCACATCTGGTTGGGATGACAGTGACAGACACTCCCCTTAAGAACATGACTGAGGACATAGTGGAAAAAATTTTCCAGAATGACCCTGCACACGGTAAAGGGTGCACAAGCGGACACACTTATGAGGTATGGGTTGATGCAAGTTGTCTCGCCACAGGGGTTTCACTGGAAGTTGACGGAAGCGTCGTAGAAGACGCATGCTGGCTGTGGCCTAAGAAGGACGTCCAACATATCAATTTGTCAGAATTTTTTTTTTTTTTTTTATTGTATTAGCCCGAGCAAGGCGGCAATGCCACTGATGTGCAGGGGGCTACATAATAGTGAAAAGATCGGAAAAGAGAAAGCCGGAAACCACATCCTAAACAGGGAACAAGGGATAAGCCTCTTAACCTGTTCAATAGACATGGGTGGATTGGATGCTATTTTGAAGGGGGGTCAATTTAGCCCTACAGTGGGGCACAATGAAGCTACACCTCTTCACAGACTCCGCGTGTGTGCACTGGTGGGTATCAAACATGCTCACTGGCAAAGCCAGAATACGAACTAAGGCGGCAAGTGAGATGCTGATCCGGAGACATTTGAGTACTATTGAAATGCTGATTCAAGAGTATAACTTATTGATCACAATAAGTTTAGTATCATCAAGTGAGAATCGAGCAGATAAGCTTACCAGAGTACCACAACGATGGTATGATGTGATTAAGAAGGAAATTGAACCAACACATCCGGTATGCGCTTCTATGGTGAACGGAACCTCCCCTGATCAGATACGTGTCATTCATTGCCGGAGTGGGCATCCTGGCATTAGGCGAACGCTGTATTTTGTTAGACGAGTTTACCCTATGACATCCAAAGCAGCCGTCGAGGCAGTAGCCAGAAAATGAAAAGAATGCCAGTCAATTGACCCAGCCCCGAGTCGTTGGCCACATGGCAACCTAAGTGTAACTGGAACCTGGACCCGCTTGGGAATGGATATTACACATTATGGTAGACAACACTACCTTACGTTAATTGATTGCGGCCCCAGTCGATTTGTGATATGGCAATGCTTGCCTCAACAAGACTCAAGGAGCGTCATCTGACAGTTGGAAAGTATTTTTTTTTAACGAGGCCCACCATCAGAAATACTAACCAACAATGACACTGCATTTCGCAGTAAGTCCTTTAAATTTAAAGATTATTTGGTTGAATGGGGAGTCCAACTTCGTTTTCGTTGCGCTTATGTTCCTGCAGGAAATGGTATAGTGGAAAGATCTCATCGGAGCATAAAGAGAATTGCAGCAAGAAAGCAATGTTCAATAATGGAGGCCGTATACTGGCATAATATCACGCCGAAGGATGATGTATCGTCGACTAATGCGCCTGCCAATATGATTCACCGTTACCAACTGAAAGTGAAGGGAATTACTACTACATTACCACCTGATCGCTGTAAGGATCATAGTATATACAATATTTAATTGGAGTAGATAGACTAAACTATCGCCCGGTTCACACTCCACCCACATCTATTGAACAGGTGAAGAGGCTCATCCCTTGTTTCCTGTTTAGGATGCGGTTTCCGGCTTTCTCTTTTCCATTCTTTTCACCCTTACGTAGCCCCCTGCGCATCAGTGGCGTTATCGCCTTGCTTGAGGTGATATGATTAAAAAAAAAAAAAAATATTGGGAACAGAGTATGGGTGAAAGCTCCCCATGGCCGGTGCACCTCCAGGTATCAAGTTGGTATCAAGTCCGCAAACAATAATAGTTGACAGGATGCTACGGCACATAAAAGATCTACGTCTTTTCATTGGTTCTGATGCATTGTCGAGCGAATCTGATGATGATTCATCGTCTGACAGCGATCGAATAATCGAAATCTGCGAATCCAATGCTTCCACAGAACCCGAGATTTCAGAAACTCGAGATACATCTGATGACTCCTCAGGAGAAGACTCTCCAACACGAGTAGAGGAAATCGTCCCATTACGACGAAGCACCAGGATAAAAAGACCTGCTCCAAGCTGTTCGTTTTGTGATAATGAGATCATGGGGGGTATAGCGAAGAAAACGGCGACTTACCTCGTCAAACCAAGCGACAGCGCGTCTCGTTAATACTACAACGTAAAATGCGGTGAAAAAGAAAATTTCAGACCCAAAACAAGTCCGCCGCAGAAGTCGCTATGGGAGTGTATGCAAATCTTTGGCGTCCTCTGTGTTGTCGGCCAATGGAAAAAAAATTGATCGGCCGATAAAAGCAGTCGTTCTCGAAGCGAAGAGGAGGTTTAACTGGTTAGGTGGATAGCAGTTGGCGAGATTGGACCGGCGAGTTGAATTGTCAGCATTTTCTTTTTCTGGCCCGATATTAGAGTAATTTGCGAGAGAATATTTCCTACAGTACTTAATATATTTATTCAGTACAGTATCCAGTGCTAATGGATATATACAAAAAATATAAAGCAATGTTACAAACAATTAACATGACAAAACATATGAGCAAAAGAGAGGAGGGTCTAAATGGTGAGTAGCTGATGAAGTAAATCAGTCCGAATATTAATCTGCTTGTTGCAACTTATTAAAATGACCCTTTAAATACATACTTGTAGACACTTTCAGGCTATGAGACAGTCAATCAGTTAATGCTGAAGGGGTGCTAGTTACTCTACTTTTTCTTTTTTTTTTTTTTTTCTGTCAAACAGGACCCCAATTACCAAAAATATGCTTCGAATTGTAAAATAAAAAATGCAATAAAACTAAGACATTATTTAATAAGAAAAATTTTTAATTGCTTCTATAAATAAGATATATTATGGACACTATTGTCTTAAGAATAAAAAATTTTGGGGTGATTAATGAATTTTTGCAAAACGTTTCATTTTTTAAAAATTTGAATTAGAATAATTCATAAAAATTTAACTCTTTAAAATTCCTGTATTAATTTGTACTGGTTGAGTGACATTGTTGTTAAGTAAAAACTATATTTACTAATCATAAATGGAAAAGCTTACTACAATTCAGTGACACTCCCCACCCCATGTTTTAAAGATAATCATTCTGATTTTTGTAAATGCAGGCATCCATACATGATATCAGAAAAAAATAGTAATAACTATAGTAAATTTAAATCCAAATTACCTAAAATTCAATAAAACATTAGATTATGGATAATATTTTCGTAAATCTTTATGATTACTTGGTAGCTGAAAATTATGTAAAAAAGGTACTCCTCTTATATTCCTCAAATGTCTTCCATAGAAAAAAAAAAAATAGATAAACTTCTGTCTGTCAGTCAACATGTCAACCTCTCAACATGTTAAATAAACACCTACATCCATGTTAAAAAAAAATGCATTTCTGCATTGCTTTAAACTAAAAGTAAGTAATGTTTGTTTCAAAACAGATTTATTAAACTTTAATTCAGTTAATATTCCACCAATAAAGTGTCAGAAAAATCAGCCAGTTAAGTGCCATATGTGATACACGCTTTGAGCGATCATGTCTCAAAAGAGACATGATTGACTGGGCAGAAGATTATCCTGCAGTAGGTTGCCATTACTTTCTGCAGTAGACTGGTTGCCAGCCAAGGCTATAGAACCCAATCTGTTCTGTTATTTGATTCATAGCTAGAGGGGGAAGAGATGTATTATATTATTAAGTAATAATTAATGGGGGATCAGTTTATCACTTCATATCAATATAAAACTGATCCCCCACTTTATGCCTAGTAGAAGCCTTATTCGTGTTTTCAACTTTTATATTCAGTCAGTCAGTTAAATGCCATGCGTGATACATGCTTTGGGTGATCATGTCTCAAAAGAGACATGACTGACTGGTTATCCCACATTAGGTTGCCATTGCTTTCTGTGGTAGACTGGTTACCAACCAAGGCTATAGAATCCAATCTGTCCTATTATTTAATCCATAACTGGAGAGAAGACATGGATTAATAAGGGTATTTGTGCATAAGTGAATGCAAGGAATTCAACTGGAATTTAAACTCAGCACCCAATTTGTTGATCTGAGTCGATATTCACTGCACTTCAACGCACATCCATCAAAAAAGTAAATTTTATTTTTTTTTTAAATTCTAATAAAGAGAATTACAATGTAATGACAAATGGCTAAAATGAGTAATTTTTAGCAAAATTTTTTTTTTTTCCAAGTCAATTTAAATTAGTTTTTGAAATATAGCAAAGTATTTTGCTTATTGGGAATATTAAATTTAGTCTATTAGCTTGAAATTTAAACTAAAATAAAAGCTTTAAGAAAGATTTTTCATAAATTCATTTTAAATCTTAGTCATTGTGTTTGTTTGGAGATATCTGCCAATTAAGAAAGTTAATTATTAGATGTCAATTTTTAATTTTTTCAACAATGAATGTTTTAAATCAATTATTACAGCAGGAAAATCTAAAATATTTGATAGGGAGTCATGTGGCTGCTTATTTTTAGATTTTTTTACAAAAAATGATTTAATATAGCATAAAGTCTATTTTTCTTTATTTCAACTGATTGTTTTATCCTCTCTTATTAACTCTAACTGGTCTAAACTATTTTGTCTTGTAATATTAAAATTTTTTTTAACCTTTGTTCAATTTATTATTGAAATAAGTTTTAAAAAATAGTTTATTGTCTGAGATACAAAGTATTTTTGATTGGGTCAAATACTGTGAAAAACATCAATAAATATGATTGAAAATAGTTAGATAAGGACAATAGTCTGCATGGAAATAATCTCTCATACTAGAAAATTAAAACTGTATACAATTCACTTAATCTTGAAAGCTATTATCTGCATTTTTATCAGAATGTTCCAGACAGTCTTCTTCTTTTATGTGCCCTGTCCCTTCAGGACGTAGGCAATCATGGCTTTCAACATCTCCCTATCCCTGGTGGCTCTTAGCACGCCATCTTCTATTACACCATGCAACCCTAGTGTCATCATCCAACTGATTAGGTCCTTCAAATATGTTATCTGCTGTTTTTCCTTGTCTCTTCCCCCACCCCTATCTGGCCTGTTAGTATCAGGTTCTCCAAGCCCTCCTTCCTCATTGCATGTCCCAGGAACTTCAGCTGTCTCTTCCTGATGCTCAGTATTAATTTCCTTTCCGTTTCCATCATTTCCTAAACCTCATCATTGCTCACATGCTTGATACATGATATTCTCAGCATCCTTCTGTAGAACCACATTTCAGTTGCTTCATGTTTTTCCTTCATCTTTGATGATATTGTCCAGCATTCACTGCCATATTGAAGAACTGACAACACATAGCTTTCCTTTTTTGTTTCTAATGAAATTGTCCTGTTTATTAATATTTGACTCAACTTCTGGAATGCTTCCTTTGCCATGCCAATTCGCCTTTGGATCTCATGAGTTGAAATGTTTAAAAAATAAAAAAATTGTGATGTTGTTATTCTTAGAATTTGAAACATATTTTGCTGATCTTTTCATCAGTTAATCAGTCAAAAAGTAAGAGGGAAGTCGTGATGAGCCATGATTGGTAACAACCTGAAAGGATATGACACATAAAACAACTCAGCTTAGAAATAATATGAATTCAGAACAAAACTGTAAATAAGAGACTGACTCCTTGACATTCATTACAGCAAGAGTTTTCTATATTGTGCAACAATGTCTATATCATTTTGGTCATTAAAACTACTGTGACCAGATTCAACTGCTATTGTTTTCACTTCAAATTAACTCTCTGCAGATTTGTAGATGACCAATTTACAGAACTATTTTCAGTTATCTGAGGATCTAAGATGAAATACTTTTAACACGTCACTCAATAAGTTCTGGGCATGACATATAGATGGTGCCACTAATGAAATATCCATATGATTTTTATGAAGTACTAACCTTCAAATGGCATGTGACAAAATTTGGGCCCAATCAGATTATTAGTTTACAAATTAGTCATTTAAGTGAAGCTACTGTTGCAAATTTTCAAAACAATAAAAAAAAAATCTGAATTACGAGTGTTGAAAAAAACATTGCTTTCTGATGGGGGGGATACTGTTCAAGCAAAGCAATGGCTTGATAAGTGTTATTCAGACTCTACTCTATCAGAAACAATGGTTAAGGGGTGGTATGTTGACTTTAAACACTGTTGTACAGACACAAATGATGCTGAATGCTCATGTTGCCCAAAATCAGCAGTTGTCCTGGAAAACACTTAAAACAATCACGATCTTGTTTTGGCCTATTGTGAATTGAAGTTGCATGAGATAGCAGAGGAGTTTAACATATTAGAAGGCAGTGTATTCACCATTTTGCATGAACATTTGTCAATGAGAAAGCTGTGTTCAAAGTGGCTGCTGCGTTTGCTCACATTCATTGAAGATTCAGAGCAGTTTTTGCAATTGTTTCAGCACCACAAGAAGTTTTTGCGTAAATATGTAACAACGGATGAAACATGGATCCACCACTTCACTCCAGAGTCAAATTGGCAATCAGTTGGGTGGACAGTAGCAGGTGAAAGCTGTCCATTGTGACCAAAGACACAAACATCAGTAGACAAGCTTTTGGTCTCCATATTTTGGGATGCGCAAAGTATTTTGTTCATTGATTACCTTGAGAAAAGAAGTACCATCAGTAGCGAATATTATATAACATTATTGGTGCGTTTGAAGGAAGAAATCACTAAAAATAGCCATAGGTGAAGAAGAAAACGTGATCTTTCACCAAGACAACGTACCATGTCACAAGTCGATGGTAAAACTACATGAATTGCACTGAATTGTTTCCGCATCTATTCTGTTCTCCAAACCTGGCCCCCAGCAACTACTGGCTATTTGCTTTCTCAAAAGAATGTTCCAGGGAAAGAGATTTGGCTCCAATAAAGAAGTGATATCAGAAACTGAGGCGTATTTTGAGGCCAAAGACAAGTCATTCTACAAAAAAGGCATCAAATTGTTAGAGAAGCGTTGGAATCAGTGTATCATCCTAGAAGGAGACTGTGTTGATGAATAAAGTGGAATTTTGCCTAAAAGTTGTTTTATTAGTTAGGTCCAGGACTTATTGAGTGTTGTGTTATTATTCTGTAAATTTTACTACCTTCAGTTGTTATTGTTTAATGAGAATGCTAGTTGAATAGAATGATATATTAGATTGTTAAAAAATAATGACCACTTGAAGTGTTATATTTTGAAAAGTCATTTTAACATAGTTTTCATGGTATTTATTAGGTGTATTTTGGTATATATGATAGTTGTGTGCTCTTTAATAATTTTAATTTATTAAATGTTCTTGACACATAGAAGCCTTTAATTATTAAAATGAAAAAGCATGATCTTCATTTACTTTTCTTACATGAGTTCAAACTTTGGCACAGTGCCTCCCAAACTTCTGCCAATATCAACAGAACATGGGGAGATGGATCCACAAGTGATCAGAAAGTATGGTGGTGGTTCCAGAAATTCTGTACTGGTGATGAGAGCCTTGAAGATGAAGAAGGTAGAGGACGGTCATACAGTCTTAACAAACAATTGCAAGCAGTACTTGAGCATGTCAAAGTGTCCGAAAAATGTCTCAGATGCTTGGTGTTAGCACTGCATCAGTCTCACGCCATTTGTAGACTTATTTACAAAGGTGAAAAAGCTCGATAAATGAATTTCTCATGATCTCAATGGAAATTAAATACTTAGGTGTTTTGAAGCGTGCTTAATACCCTTTCTGTATGATACCAATGATCCTTTTCTTGATCAGATAGTTGCTTGTGATGAAAAGTGGATCCTTTATGATAACCGTAAATTAGCAGGTCAATGGCTTGATCATGATGTGTCCCCCCCCCCCCCCCGCCTTTCCTAAAGCCAAAGTTGCATCAGCAAAAGATTATGGTGACTCTGGAGGTCTGCAGTTGGTGTTATCCACTACAGCTTTCTGAAAGCCAATCAGAGCATTAATGCAGATCTTTATTGCAATCAACTTGCTGAAATGCATGCATGCTTACAAAAAACAGGACCTGCATTGGTGAATTGATGTGGTCCAATTCTGCTCCATGATAATGTGCGGCCACATGTTGCAAAAACTCACGGACTTGGGATATGAGAGTTTACCACATTCTGATCTTTCATCCGTAGATTATCATTTTTTTAAGCACATTTTTAAATGTTTAAACTTTTAGTTTCAAATCAAAGGTAGAATCGGCTTTCAAAGATTCTGTTGCATTTGTTATAGTTTGTCTCCTTTCTTCTTGCCAGGGTGATGAGGATGATGATGAAGACAAGAATGTGCAGGAAGACTGTCTCAAGACTCTCACCACAGATGATTGCATTATGGAACCAGTAATATTCCAGGTACTTAAACGGTAAGCCCTTAGAAATATAATTTGTGTTCTTTTAGTTTTATTTGAAAAAGTTGCTTGCAGATGTTTACTGCTGGAATAGTTTACTTACAATATTTAAAAAAAATTTTTTTTCCTTCCTTTCACCTGGCAACGTTATGTTAACCTGTCAGAGGAAGGAGTTCAAAACCTTTATTCATGGTTTCTATCTGCTTTTTGGTCACAAGCTAAGTAGTACATTTTCTTGCCAATCTGTTTCACTGTCGAAAGATAAACCAAATCGGAAAACACTTGGATTGCTTATAACCTCTTAGATTTTCCTGCCTGAATTTCATCCCCACACAAGAGAAAAGAAAATGTCTTCTTCAATCTTGTTTATTTTATCACATTGATTAGATATGAATACAGGTATACCTCATCTTACGTCTGTCATTTGTTCCAGGTGAGGCAACTCTAGTCAGATTAACTTGTCTCCAGGCTAAACCACAAAAAACCATTCCCAGTTTTGTATTTTATTTATAAATGCGTTTTTAATAATTTATGGTTGATAAGAATCTCTTTTAAACTTAAAAATAAATTTTAGTTTTTAATATAGTAGAGAGAAAAAAAGGGCGGACCTGAAGGAGACTACTATGACCTATAAATTCGTTGTTTTTCATTTTTTTTTACTTTTTCGACGCAGTCTTATCGATTATTACATAAAGTTTCTGATTATAAAAAGAGTTTGTAAAAATTTCAATATTTAATTGGTGGGAGGGCTCAGTTTCGCATACAACGTTATAGTAAATCGATCCTCAATTTTTTTTTTTTTTTTTTTTTTTTTTTTGGATGAGTTGTTGCTCTTGTTTTTGTCTTTTTCAAGTTTTCTTTGGTTCTTACAATGACATCTTCCTCAGAAACTCTAAGAATGGCTTTTTTTTCCAAAATTTCAGAAAGGATCCAGTTATCGAATATGTGCAAGTAAAACAGTTAATTGCACAGGATCAATTTAATAATAAGTTTATTATCTAAGGTTGTATGAAAAACTGAGCCCCCGCTAAAATTATTTAAATGTTGAAATTTTTACAAAAGTAAAAAAAAAAAAATGATAATCAACAAATTTACAGGCGGTGGTAATGTTGTACCGGCAAGTGGTTCAAAAATGGAGGATCGGTTTATTATAACATTGTATGAAAACTGCCCCCCCCCCCTAAAATTGTTTAAATATTGAAATTTCTCCAAATTTTTTTGTCAATCGGAAAGTTTAGGATGTAATCAATGAGACGGCATTGAAAAAAGCAAAGAAAAAACAAAATGAAAAACAACAAATTTAAAGGTGGTGGTAGTCTCCTTCAGGTCCACCAAAAAAAGTAATCTAAATTTAAGAATATGTGTAGATGTTTACAATTTGACGATCTTTACAGTACATCACGGACTCTTTATTTGTTAATGTGTTTTGCTCTAAGACATAAAATGATTTTGGAATTTTAACAAATACAGTGATTGAAATTATTTTGTGATAGTAGAAAATAAGTTGATTTATATTAAATTTACCAATATTTACATTCAATTTGTTTATTTACATCACTGATGTAGATGGCTGTGGATCATCATCATCAACAACTGATTTTGGCTGTTGTTTCATACACCTTTTAATCATCATCATCATCATTTAATCATTTTAATAATCATCATCATTTAATCATTTTAATAATCATCATCATCATTTAATCATTTTAATAATCATCATCATCATTTAATCATTTTAATAATCATCATCATCATTTAATCATTTTAATAATCATCATCATCATCATTTAATCATTTTAATAATCATCATCATCATCATTTAATCATTTTAATCATCATCAACAACTGATTTTGGCTGTTGTTTCATACACCTTTTAATCATCATCATCATTTAATCATTTTAATCATCATCATCATCATCAACAACTGATTTTGGCTGTTGTTTCATGCACCTTTTAATAAGAAACTGATCAAGAGTTCCTTAGTGTTTTTCTTTTCTTCAAAGATTACATTTACTGTAAATATCAGTCAGTTAAGTGCCATATGCGATACACGCTTGGGTGATCATGTCTCGAAAGAGACATGACTGACTGAGCAGAATGTTATTCTGCAGTAGGTTGCCATTGCTTTCTGCTGTAGACTGGTTGCCATTGCTTTCTGCTGTAGACTGGTTGCCATCCAAGGCTATAGAACCCAATCTCTCCTGTTATTTAACCCATAACTGGAGGAAAGAGACTGATTAATACTTTTCCCAATGGTATTTGCGCATAAGTGAATGCAAGGAATTCAACTGGAATTCGAACTCGGCTCCCCAATTTCTCATTCCAAGCTGATATTCACTGCACCACAATGCACATCCGTCACTGTAAATGTAAATATTTCAATATGATTTTATATACTTTTATTCTTATTTATTGTACAGTAACATTATTTTATTTGCTTTTAATGCTTTTCTAGTGATATTACGACTTCAATATTTGGGGCGGACAGATGTAAAGTCAAATAAAATGGCTTAAACTTGATTTTTATTTTTCCATATATTTTTTTGACAAACTACGTATAAGCGAGAATGACTTAACTCAAGGTATACCTGTAATTATAGATGCTTTGTAAGAAATTAACAAAAGTAAAATTGCAAATTGAAATCTGAGAGAATTAAAAATAATCTAAGGTATGATGTGGTTCGCTACTAGAAATATATTCAGAATTGAAGTTAAACTTTGTTGTAGTGTAATGGATATCAGATTGAAATGAGAAGTTGGAGTTTGAATTCCAGTCGTATTCATTTCATTCACTTATACACAAATACTCTTGGGACAAGGTATTAATCGATTTATTTTCTCTCCACCTATGGGTTGAATAGCTGGACAGATTGGGTTCTATAGCCTTGGTTGACAACCGGTCTACCACAAAAAAAATAGCAACCTAATGTGCGAAAATCTGTATGGTCAATCATGTCTCAAAAGACATATGATCGCCAAAGCGCGTATCATTTATGGTACTTATAAGCCTGACCAACTTGATGTGAAATTTTCAACTTTGTCTTAAATTGCCCTAAAACTTGACCAAATCTTTCTTTATGTTGAAGAGATCAGATCTGTTATTTCTATTTTGTTTAAGTTTTAATATGTTATGCGGCAAACAAAATTTTGATTTGGGCACATTGAGAAAATGTCATGGAAAACCCAGTCAGCAATTGTTGGTAGGTTTATTAAGGTTGATGGCTAAAGAGTGGTAGGTTCTTCTTTCTTCTTATGCCACTCGATTCCTTGGGGAACATAGGGCCGCAATGACACTCCTCCAACGCACTCGGTTCTGGATGGCCTTCTTCAGCTTGGCCCATGCCATTCCAGCAGCGTTCGCCTCATCTTCAATGCTTCTCCGCCAAGTCTGTCTTGGGTGACCCACTTTGCACTTTCCTTGAGGGTTCTAGTCAAGGGCCTGTCTAGTGATGTTGGATGCAGGCTTCTGTAAAGTGTGGCCAATCCAGTTCCACTTTCTCTTCTTGATCTCGATCTCCACTGGAGTTTGGTTTGTTTTGGCCCATAATTGTTCATTGGAGATAATCTCTGACCATCTGATGTTGTGAATGTTTCTGAGACATCTGTTGGTGAATGTCTGAAGTTTACGGGTGCTGGTCTTGGTCACCCTCCACGTTTCTGAGCCATAAAGTAGGACTGACTTCACATTAGTGTCTCCACTCGTCAGTCTTGTTCTTCCACTTCCATTCCATCAGGTCTCACACTGACCTAGAATTTTCAGATTGTATTGGTGCATCTCACTACTCACTTGTGCACTCTTGCCTGTCTCGTATAGGGTTCTGATGTTCCAGATCCCTGTCCTGATCTTGGCTTTGGTCATCAGAAGAGTTATCGGCGCACCAGCTTCCCAAGAGCTTTCACCAGCCTGCGTCATGAGCTCTACTGGAGAGGACTCTTCCTGGACCAATAAGTCTTCAGATAGTGTTGCTGCAGTTTCTGTAACAGGCTTTGTTTTATAGAATTGGATTGTTAGTCCTATTCAAACCCCTAACCTGGAGGACCAGTGAGTGCTTTTGGTCTGGTCCTTCGACCTGTCTGGCTTGGGTGACCCTACTAGGAGACGAATCTCCCACCAGCATGTCTCTCCGGGTCATAGAGACATGCAAGCCCCCTAACCATGGCAAGGTGGCACTCGCTAGGGAGAAGAGGGGTAGGTAGGCCATGTAAATCATGAACCTAGCTTATCAAAGATGATTTAAGGAAGTTGAGATGACAGCCAGACATTACACTCAATTGGGCAGCCTGGTAAAAAGCCATCAAGATAACCCTGTCCAACCCATGCCAGCATGGAAATGGATGTTAAATGAAAACCATGATGATAATTCCTTTTTGAACAATTGTTTCTTTCATTTGATTTTTGGCTGCTTTAATTGCAACTCTGCTGGAAATCTTTGAACTTTGCTTCTTTTCAGTCTATCTTAAATGTTTAAATGTCTTTAGAACATTAATTTTGAGTCCTGATATTTCTATTATTTTTATCTTTTATTTTTTAAAAATCTTGTGTGTTTTTGTTTTCTTACAGTTTTCTTCAAGCTGGTGGTTCCCCTGAACATGTAGTTGAACTGCTGTCGAGCAACTATGTTGCAGTGGCTCAGTGTGTTAACCTTTTGGCAGAATGGCTCATTCTCGTTGGTGAGCAAAAATAATCTTTGTTTTTAGAGATGAAATAGAAATTCACATTCACAGGTCATTGTCAAGGCAATTTAGAAAGGTCTTTGCCTTGAAGTTAAACAGAAATAGTTATAACCAATAAAATAATACATTTTTTTAAAAAAATCAATACTTGCAATCAATAACATTCCATTATTAAATTTCGTAATGTAATATTATATCTGAGTTGTTCAGATTTTAAAATGGTTTTGTATACTGTTATTATAAAACTTTATCAACACAAAGCTGATGATTGTTACATTAAAATCTAAAAGTGAAAACATTCTCAAGGTAATTTTTTCTTTTTTTGTAGGCGTTGATTACAAAGAAGTTCAAGAAAGAGTTGAAAATCATTTGAAAGAAATAATTCTGAAATGTTTTGACCCCAAAAAAGCCGATTCCATTTTCTCTGTTGAAGGAGAAGTAAGCATTTATTGATACAGAACTAAGATCTCACATCAGAAAAATTTGATTATCTGTTTTGTTATTCAAACTAATTCCCAAATAGCAAATTTCTTTTTGATAATATTTAATGTTTATTTGTTTTTTCAATATTGTCTTTGTTCTTTTTAACAGGACATTTTACCTGATATTTTTCAGTCTTCCTCAGGTAGATGTTATATTTAGGGCTCTTTAGAAGTCATTTAGTGTGTGTGTGTGTGTGTTTTTAAGCTTACTGCATGAGAATGTAGGGTGATGTGAAATAAAAAAGGAAAAATTATGAAACACCCGATCAAGGCTGATGTCAGCTGAAACATTGCATTTAAAATACAAAAGATAACAATTCAGAAAAGTATACGAAATGAGAACTTTTAATCTTAGAACTTCATAAAAAAGTTTTGTGGAATCTGGAAATGGACTGATTTGAAATTTAATTACAAGAAGTCGTCGTCATCTGAACAAAATCAATTTAAAAAAATATATTGAATGTCTTTTGGAATTTTTGTTGACCAAATTTTACATTTGGGTTTTAATTTTAAAATTCTAACGCTATAGAAATTTGTTAACAGTTAAAGTTTTGATTTGATTCACCTTTGTTTTGTTTTTTTTTTCTTTAGGTTCCGTCCTGGCTTGCTGAAATGATAGAATTCTCTACTTGGAGAAACCTTTTTTACAAACTTGCTGAAGAATATCCTGATTGTCTTATGCTTAATTTCACTATCAAGGTGACTTTTCATTTCTGCTTTACTCTTTCAGTTTAAATTCATCTGACACATTTTTTATTGTATCAACATATTTACAAATAATCATTATTAGAATTTCTTCAAATATTTGTTGTTCTACAAATATTTAAGCTTTAGTATTTTATCATTGAAATTTTTATGAAGAATAAGAATTTTTATGAAACATTTATTTTTTATAGACTAGAACAGTGTTTCTCAACCTTTTTAAGCAATGGCACATCTAGGAGCAAATAAAAAATATCACAGCACACTTAGCAAAATTTTTAAAGGGTATTATACATTTAAATGTTATTTAAAAAAAAACCATAGATATGAACTTTCTTTCAATGTTTCTATTCAACTATTTGTCCAACTTTAGTGTGAAACCTGTGCTTGGTATATTTCTGCAATTTCTTCCAAATGCCGCAACAACATTTTATGGCGTACGAGTGTGTTGAGGCACACAGGTTGAGAATCGCTGGACTAGAACCTTGTTTTTCTATGGATTTATGACATTTAAAATACAAATTCTGATGAAAAATGATGACTGAATTTAGGTAATTTTGCGTTTGCATTGGTTATAATTTCTCCATGAATAATTTTTTTTTTTTGTTTTTTTAATACAATTCTACTGTTTCATGTAATAAATAGTTTTGAAATAAAATGCAGTGTTTTAACAGCCTAATCTCCTGTTTACTAATGAAATATTTGTCAAATTATGCCTTCTGTTATCATAACATTAGAATAATCTTATTACTAAAAAGAGGAAATCAGCTTGCATGGCTAATAAACATAAAATCATTGGGTATTATATAATAGATAAAATTTCCTAAAGATAAACTGGATTTGATTGTAAAATTTAAATTTGATTTCAGCTCATATCTGATGCTGGTTATCAGGGAGAAATTACAACAGTCTCCACGGCTTGCCATCAAATTGAAGTCTTCTCACGTGTTTTGCGAACATCTATTACAACATTTTTAGAAGGTGGTGAGGATGCTTTGGAGAAAAATCTACCTGAGTTCATGGTAAATTTTTAATTAATTAATTTTGAAATTAAAGGATGTGATGGATAAATTGTCTAACTTATGCGTAAATGAAAATAACACTGACATCTCATCTTAACCTACATATTTACCAAAATTACACAAAAAAAAAATCTTGAAATCCTAGAATAAATTTATTCAATAAAATTGCCATTGACTTTAACCATGGCCTCCAGACGACTTTGTAATTTCCCGCACCACTTCTGGGTGGTCTTCTTGTTTAAATTGGTGAATGCTGCCATAATCCTTGACTTCAGTTCAGCTTTGGTATGACAAGGAGTTTTGTTGGTTACTTCCTCAATTGCACCCCACATATAATAATCAAGAGGGTTGCAGTCTGGGGAGTTAGGTGGCTACATGTAAGGGGTGATGTGGTCACAGAAATTGTCTGACAGCCATGACTAGGTTCTCCTGCTTGTGTGGACAGCATTATCTCCTCAAGGCAATTAATGTAAGCCTCTGTGTTGAATCTGAGGCCCTGTGGGAAGATGAATGGAGGCATGATTACACCAAACAACATGATGCTAACTGGATATTTGCTTTTCTTCATTCTCGGTACATCTCTTGGGGACATGGCAAACTAACTGTTCTGTGTGTTCACCATCTTATACTGGTAGGAATTTTTCTTGTCTGAGAAAAACCAAAGCATGTTTGGTTGGAGGGGATGCTTGACTTTGTTCAAAAGCATTGTAGTGTGGTATTTTCTCTTGTCCTTCATGGCTTGGCATAAAAATTTATCTTGTATGAGAAATACTGAATGTTTTCATGCACTACCTTCCTGATAAGAAACTCGGATACTCTTGTGTCTCTGTCTCTGATTGACTTGAAGGGATTGTTATCAGTCATGACCTGGATCTCAGCAGCAAATTTAGGAGTTCTTCTTGAATTCTCTATAGATTAGATTTTAAAATGTGTGGAATTTTGTACTATGATAAGTCCAACATCTCTGTATAACTGTTGTATGTGTTAATGTCATAGTGTGTGGTGAGGTTGTGTAGAGAAAACAAATCTATGAGATCGGAACATCTACAGTCTAATGCACCCCATTGTTGTGCCGAATTGATCACTGGAATTTTTTTTTTCCATTGTTCTTGGTTGTGGATAAGGACAATAGCTATTATAATATTATGTTCATCCTCAGTTAAGTCTGAATAATGTGTGGCAAATTTCAGTGCCAAAGTGGAAATTGACCAGTAAATAGTCAACTATGTCAAATTGGATTAAAGAACAGACGTTTTTATCCTTTATATTGCAAAACCAATTTATGATATCAGTTGTATCAGTCCACTGTAGTAATACAAGGTTCTGTTTCATTACGTCATTAGTCCGTTCTAGAATAATTTTACTGGTGTTTTTTTTTTTTTTTTTTTCTCCAATTTCTGGCCTAGTGGAGTTAATAATTCTAGTGGATAGATTTGTCTCAAAATTAGGTTTGTGGTCTTTTAAAGTTATGTAAGCTTTTTTAGTACAAAGTTTCCTAACTTTGTCACTAATTTTGGGTTTTTCGGTAATAGTTTTGCTTGTAAGCTCTAGTTTATATCGAGCACTCTTTATAAAAGTAAATGCTTGAACAGTGGGTTTTAATCTACCTGTTCTTTCACTTGCTTATATTTATGATTACTCTGTACAAGACCCAAGAGCCACTTGTGGAAGAGGATTACAGAGTAAGAGGCATAGTTTGTGTGATATGTGAGAAAGATAATGATTTACTCTAGACTTAAACAGGTTAAGATTGTAGTGATTGGGAAAGCATTCATTTGGGAGTTGGTTCCACAAAGCAAGCAATTTGTGGGAAGAAGCTGCTCAAGTGGAACTTAGAACTCACCAATGGAATACACGAAGTGAATGGAGACGGTTCACTATGTGCATATCATCGTGGGTCTTAGTTGTGAAAGTTAAAACTGGTGAAAATCACAAATGTATTCTATCTGAAAACTTTCCATTGAAATGGCAATAGAGCAGTGACATTTTGTCTGTGGTAAATATTTCATCACCCACAATGATGTGGAGTTGCTTTTGAACTCTGTTGAGACTGATAAATAAAAACTGAACAGCTTCTGTCCATCTATGGAAGCAGTAATCAATTATGGGCCTGATTTGGCTCTTGTAAAAGTAGTGGATAGCAGGAGTCTGCTACTTACTAGGTTGGAACAGGAAAGAACCATTTTTCCGGTATCTTTAACAGTGGTTTATATGTATGAGATTCACTTGAGATATGGGTTGAGCTTAACTTCCAATAAGCGCTCAAGGCACTGGGGCTCCCTGAGGAAACACCCGTTAATTGTAATAGGTGAAAGTTCAGTGCCCGCTCGGTGATGATGGAACATCACTAGTTTACATTTCAGGCATTTAATTCAGCACCCCACTCCCTTGTTAGTGCTAGGCTAGAGGAGAGGTCAATTGACATTCTCTGGTCATCTTGAGTTTTGGAGGTGCATCCATATACCATTGTATCATCAGCATAGATATTCACAAATGATCAGAGTATGTAAAGTCGTAAGTAGGTTGGACTGGTAAGCGAGCCTTGGAGGATGCTTGGGCTTCAGAGGACTGCCTGTTAACAACTACATTTAGCAATTTATACAATAGAAAAGACTTGATCATTGAGAAGACTCATCCATTGATTCCATAGATTGATAGCTTGTGCAATCACTCTGTATGCTGCACCTTGTTGACAAAGGCCTTCAAAATATCTAATATGATACACACAATGTTTGAGTTGCTACTCGTTTTATTTATTGTCTTAAACAGTTTAAATAATACCAACTAGCCTAGAGTGAAAAATCCTAATCTGACTGTTTAAGAAAATTTAAAAAAAAAAAAAAAGCCATGTGTATGTGTGCACATTGTACTTGAATGTATTTTTTATTCAGTATTATTTCTTATTACTATAAAAAAAATTTTTTTTTTTTTTCTGATCCCACCTGATGATGGGTGTAGGTGGGGGTCTGTTTGTCATTTCCAAAAGCCAAATTTTACAAATTAGAGTTATCTAAAATTTTATTTAATAATTTCAATAAAGTGACCAAATGATAATGTAGCTTTTAGTCTCTAGATGATTTTGTGGTGCTAATTTTTCTGTAGGTTTTCCGCTTTCACTTTTTTGAGTTTTGTAGACAGACCCTCCAACAAATACTTAGTCCACTCGTCAGGGTATATCAGCAATTGACTATTTATGTTGTCGTTTTTTTTTGTTTTGTTTTTTTATATATTCCCTTTCATTGGTGCTAGGTTGTGTTTTTTTTTTTGTTTTGTTTTTCATTTGTGTGCTTTTTTTCTTTAAAAAAGTGTGTTGTATTTGAAAGTAAAAATTAATGAAACCTTTTTAAAGTGTAAATGAATTTTTGATTTTGAAGTGAAATAAAAAGTTTCACTGTATTCTTTCCTGCTCAAATTTTACACAAATATTACTAACTTTCATTGAATGAACTTCTAAACATTTGAATAAAGAAGCATAGAGACTCATAATTACAAGAAGATTTGTGTTGTACAAAAGGAAATTATTTGAGGTGAAAATTGAACAGTTTGAAGGCCTTTGTATTTGTATATTTCTTTGATGTTCTTGTAATATTTTTTCTTTTATCAGAAAATGGTGTGTCATGGAGAGCATACTTACCTGTACAGCCAGGTGCTGATGCAGCTGTTATCACAAGAGATAAAAGGTGGTTCCAATTTACGCAGACTTTGCCAAGAGTTGCAAAAGTGTGCCACAGACAAGTAAGTCCAGTTTGTTTGTTTTTTTGTTCTTTGGGCTAATGAGGAAATTTGTCAAAAAACTCATGAATGTGTGAAGCATTTTTAATTTTGAGAGAGGATTACAGTACAGTTAATTTATAGAAACTAATTAGAAAAACAAAAGAATCATTCTTGCTTGTTAATGCAATTTAGTGAATATTTATCGCATAGGTGGAATCACTGATAATTTCAAATCAAAATTCATCTGATAATGATGTATCAGAATATAGGCTTACTAATC
Source organism: Ascarosepion bandense (assembly GCA_037127315.1). NCBI lineage: Eukaryota > Metazoa > Mollusca > Cephalopoda > Sepiida > Sepiidae > Ascarosepion > Ascarosepion bandense. Next base: position 92,819 of record JBBBDQ010001062.1, on the reverse strand, counting down.
AACCCTTAACTATTTTGTCAGTCAATTAATTGCCATACATCATATGTAAATACATGCTTGGGCAATAATGTCTCTTTTATTCCATGACTGACTAGGCAGATTTTCCTGCAGTAGGTTGCCATTTCTTTCTGCAGTAGACTGGTTGCCAACCAAGGCTATAGAACCCAATCTATTCTGCTATTTAGCCGATAGCTAGAGGAAGAATAGATGGATTAATACCTTTCCCATGTGTATATGCATTTAAGTGAATACAACAAATTCAACTGGAATTTGTACTCTGCTCTTCAATTTATTGTTCCAAGTCGATATCCACAGAACACATCCTTTTCTATGACATGATCTTATTTACCTTCTTTGGAATATGCGTTTTATTTTAAGGAATCTACGTAGCTTGGTTTGGTTTTTTTTTTTATGAGTTCAAACAATATTGTCTATTTTGATCCATTCCTTCAAGAACTTTTCTCTTTTTTTCCTTACCACTAATTTATATTATATTTTTTTTCTCTTTCATTTCAGGGGCTTGGATGTGACTCCAATCACAATGGCCCTAAGTGGGGCAGCTGCTTACCCTAGGGCTTGCCAGGCCTTGTCATGCATGCTTTCTCGTCAAGCTCTCAATCCTGCTGACATAACCATTGTAATTATTATTTCTTTGTTTTTCAATTTTGAAAAGCAAAATGTTACCTTAGTTACCTCAGTCTGAAAGATTTATTCTTTTCATAATAGTCTTACAATTTCAATATCAAGTATTGGGAAGCCAAATTGCTTGAAATGAGATTTGAATTTGGTTGAGTGAGTGGTTGTTTGTTTTTTTTTTGTTTTTGTTTTTTTTGTTGTTGTTGTTGTTTAAAGCTCATCAACCTTTTGCAGGTTATTTAAAGTCAGAAAATATTTTTAGATTTTAAGAATTTTGGGCAGAAAACGATTTACCGATACAAGTCCTTTCATTTAAACTCCAGCTAGAAGATAGAAGAGGTGGATTCATACCTTTCCCAAGAATATTTACGAGTAAGTAAATATGACTGACCCGACTAGAATTGGAACTTGTTCTCCAATTTCCAAGCAGTTTTATCCATTACACTACTCTCACATCCAAGCTTTCAGCACATAGTATGCCCAATGGTCACCCATCTGGGTACTGTCCAGGCTTGACATTGCTTAACTTCAGTGATCGTATGGGAACCAGTTTTTTTTAACATGATATGGCTGTTTTGGTTGTTTGATCTAAAACAATATATTTCACATTGGGCTTGCCTCATAGTCAAGCAGACATTCATGGCTTTTAAGACCCCCAAATGATTTTCTTCTCAGTTGTGGAATTAATATTCTTCAACTTAAGAAGATTAAAACAAAACTTTCACATTTATGTTATATGGTTTATGTTTAGGACTGGTAAATTTACAGCTAAACTTTTTTGACCAAAAGTTGAATGCTTTCATCGACACCAATTCGATTAATAATCAACTTTTATGGGATAGAGAGCCTCACCTCTCATTAGAGGGAGGGTAGTAGGAACAGCTGTTAAGTTGAGAAGAAATATTACAATCAGTTAAGGAATTGATTCAAGAACAAGAGTTTACATTTGGATTTTTTTTCTTTTACAGAAAAGTAGACTTCAAAAATGCATCAGTAGGAGCGTGAACAGATTAGCATAACACAGCAAAATTCCATTAGATACAGTTTATCTGTGAGTGAATGAATTACCCTAAAACAATAATTCAGATAATCAACTAATGGTTATTTGGAAAAATTGTTACTCTCAAAAGATTGTTAAAGTAATATTCACTTAAGAAAAAAAAGAACATTCTTACAATCCAATATGTTTTAAATAACCCACTAAAGGTTGATAAGCTGTAAAAAAAAAAAAATAAATAAATAAAAGCAACTATCTGGAAATGATCATTTAAAAGTAAATCATTTAAACGTGCGTGTTTTAATTAATTTCAAAGTTAGGTCAAAATTAGACCAGTTCTGAAATCATAATACTGTCTAATTTCAAACTATATATTCAACAATGCCAAATATCTACTTACAAATTCACTGTTTTGATTTTCTTGATGTGGATTTGCTTGATTTTATATTTGCTCATTATTTTCTTTGGAGATTAACAAAATGCTTCAAACATTAACAAAAAACATCAAATAATAATGCATAATAATAAAGGTCATCTGCAAAGGTTTAAAATATTTTGGGGTATGTAACTTGAATTTAGACTTATGTCTGTCTTACTATCACCATCACTAAAAATTATGCACAAAAAAAAGTTCAATAAACTATTAATTTTTGCCAAGTATTTTATCAGTTTAATTTTTATTGGTTTCACCACTTCTCAAAATGTCACTACTCACTGGCTGTTCATATAAAATGCAACGAAAGAATAAACTTTTGCTGCAATTTGTCCTTGAAGCCCATTTTCTTGAGGGAACTTTTCTGAAGATGACAGTTGCTCATTCAGTTGAACTGTGATAATGTTTGCAGATGATCCAATCTTACCAGGTAGATTTATTCTGCGTTTACCTGAAATATGTGACAATCATCTTTTTTGTCAACATACACTAGTAGTATTTGTAGTATCTTAAATTTGTATTATTAGATGAAATATTAATAGTTATTTTTTTTTATTGAATATTATTTTAATTTTATTTTGTTTTTATTTCTTTTTCTTGCAACTGTCATTCACTATTAAACAGCCTGGGTGGAAATAAAGCTCTCAGCAATACTAAAATTGTTCCAAATATTTTGTATATTATGAAGCCAATGAATTTAAATGCTAAGAATAATACAATTCAGATGTAAATCTTGAGTTAAAAAACCCTGTGTTATCAAGATGATGAATCTGGATATAATTTTTTACCTTTTAAATTTCTTCAGCTCTTCAAACGTTATTCAGAAGGAAATCCTCCTCCTGTAGAACTTATCAGAGTACCTGCTTTCCTCGGTAAGTATGACACCATCCCCTTTTATTTTTTTGTGTATTATAGTAAATTCTAACTACGTTATTTCCAAATGTGTGAGAAATTTTGAACAGTCGTGATGTTTAACTAATCAACTGGTGTTGATTAGTTAAACATTCACTACTGTTGGCGTTTAATCCAACTGGTGTTGGAGGTGGAGGTCCTATGCTATTTTTTTCTTTCTTTATAACCATGAAAGTAACTACTTTCTACAGTGTATTTCAGTTTTTTAGTGATTTTAGCGTTTTTTTGTTTTTTTGTTTGTTCTTTTTTTAGTTTAGGTAACTATGTAGTAAATAAACTGAGTGTTAGAATAAAAACTAAAATACGGAAAATATAAAAATGCTGAAAGTATTGCAACTATCGCTACTATAATAATGACATAATTATGAGGTATATTCATTAAGACTTTTAACAGTAAAAACAAAACTTTGCTGTGATTCATTTGCTTACTCTGTGCTTTTCTTGAGATAATTTTTCTTGATTTTTTTTTTTTTTTTCCAGAGTTATTGATAGAAACTCTCTTCAAACCTGGTAACCGCATCAACCCTGAACACAAACCCAAATATGTCTACTTGTTAGCTTATGCAGCCAGTGTTAATGAAACATATAAAAAAGTAAGAAAAACACTTTTGAGGCATGCACCATTATTTTCTTTTTTTTCTTTTCTTGAAAATGTATTAATAGAAACATTAAAAGCTATAATGTTATAGCTTTTAATATTTCTATTGGCTTTCTAACTTTAAAATATGTAAAACCGTTTCTTTTCACTCCCTCCCCCCACCAATATTGATTTTTAAAATTAATGAAATTACACTATGTTATCAGCATTTTGGAAAGTGTTTTATAATTTGTCAGTTGAATTGTTTCAAGGAGACATAGTCCTGGATATGACAATAAACTACCTCCTGATGCAAGATTACTGATCAGGAGATTAGAGGTTTTGAGGAGGGTAGAACTACCTCTTAATTGCTGCTGTTCCAAGGCCCACTCTGACCCAAGGTGGTAGCACCTATTAGGGTCCCAGTTATGGGCAAATAGTGAACTACCAAATAAAAACAAAACTTATGAAATTATAAAATACAAGTACTTACATAATTACAAACAATACATATTGACCAACCAGAAATATTATCTGTATTTGAAGGCTTACAATGGCATTCAAAATATGTTTAATTGAATCCATAAGATTGTGTTCAAAATAATTAAATAACCCATAGAGGTCAATATGCCACTAAACAAAATGAACCAATCAAGAAGACATACAGAAAAAATTGCTGGTACCAATACTTAATAAAATCTCTCAGAATTAAATTCCAAATTCTGACACGTTTTTAATGTTAAAAGCTTAAAGCAAAAAAGTAATTTTCCCCTCCACTTTTTAAAAAATGTTTACTTTAATAAGTGCTATTGTCTTAATCTATAAATGTATTTTTGTTCTGTTTGTGGGATTTAATAACAATTTTTTCCTCTTATCTTAAATGATTTTAGGGAGTTCGTAAAAATGTTAATAAAGATCAATTGAAGCCAACAGTTCAAGCCTTGGAGAAGACACAGGCATTGTGCAGTGAAAACAAAGGTTCTTCTGAATTGATTGCTGATATCAGCACATTGTTCCAGTGTATAAGGTCAGTGAAACTGTTCCCGTGTGTAAGGCCAGCGTAACTGTTCCCGTGTGTAAGGCCAGCGTAACTGTTCCCGTGTGTAAGGCCAGCGTAACTGTTCCCGTGTGTAAGGCCAGCGTAACTGTTCCCGTGTGTAAGGCCAGCGTAACTGTTCCCGTGTGTAAGGCCAGCGTAACTGTTCCCGTGTGTAAGGCCAGCGTAACTGTTCCCGTGTGTAAGGCCAGCGTAACTGTTCCCGTGTGTAAGGCCAGCGTAACTGTTCCCGTGTGTAAGGCCAGCGTAACTGTTCCCGTGTGTAAGGCCAGCGTAACTGTTCCCGTGTGTAAGGCCAGCGTAACTGTTCCTTTTGGTGACTCAATGCTGTAGACTTTTTGTTATTCATTGTAAATTCTTGTTAGATTTAAACATTTCACATTTACAAAATAGGATGTTAAAACTTTGATATCTATTATCTATGAAATGTTAATCTTTACTAATTTTTCTTGAAATAAATTGTCACATTTTCTTTAACAAATAAAGTTAACATAAATAATTGTTTTAATTGTGTACTTTTATATTATTCACGTTGTTATCATTTCTCAATCATTTTAGTCAGCAATGTTTCCTTTAGTCTCTTTAGCTATAAATGACTGAAATTTATAATCCTTAGCTGTTATTGGAATTTTCTGACAGCAGAAATGTTATGAGTTCTTTAAGCTTGAAAAATAATTCTGTTTTTGTAGCCAAATGTTGCTGGCATCTAATTAGAGTAAGAGTACCCAGAGTTATATAAACGTATAAATTACTATTTACTTTCATAAAATAAAAAAAAATAACTATTTCGTCACTATCGGTATAATACAACAAACCAGTCAATTTTGCAAATTGGAATTTTTCAATAAGTAGTACAAGTCAACCTAGGAGGGTGTAGCTTGTAGGTCAGAATTTCTTTATGCTGTACATAAAATCTTCACAGATTTTTTTATCAATATAAAGTAAAACTGTAAAAATCATTTTAAAGTGAAATGTTAAGAAAGATGAAATATTCAATGATCCAAATTGTTTTGGATCAGTTGTTTCCTGTTTTAATTTTTTCAACAAAACTTTCCACCATTTTAAACTCGGATCTTTTGTTGGTAACTTTACAGTTGACATTCTAGTAATAAATGTTTCGGCCCAAAATCTAACCGAATAAATAAGTTAGTGCCACAATCTTTGAAGGACTTGTTAAAATTTATGGTTTTCTCTTGTGACAAAATCGTGATGCTTGATTTATTCTTGTCTGGTTTTGTGTTTTTCATCTTTGATTGTTTCAAGGAAAATTAATAGAAGGAAAAACAATAACATTAAGAAAAGCTGTTAAATGTTGCAAGAATTTGAATTATTAAGAATATGAATAAAATCTATTTTAATTTTTTTTTTTTTTTAACACTATGCAGAAAGACTGATATAATTTGCTCCTTAAGATTGCTACATTAAATCTAAATATAGTAAAAAAAGACTTTTGCATTGAATTCTATTATAAACAAAACTTTTTATTTCACCAATTTAACTAATTAAACATTAAAAATTCAGTTTTGGTGAGAATTCAATTTTTTTAATAGATGTGTAAACTTTGCCTGACTTTTGTGTCTGCAACAAGAAATTACTTATTTTTTATGTGAAATAAAATTGAAAGCTTTATGCTCTCTGTTATTTACTATATTACAGGTTTTCTGTGGTAGCCATGGGTGTGTTACGTTGGGTTGATTACATTGTATCTGACAAGAGCTATTTCAAACTGAACACTGATCATACGCCATTACACTTGGTCCTTGTTGATGAGGTAATTCTTTTTTTCTTGCTTTTTGCACCAGTTTAGGCTTGCATTGATATTGGCTCTTTTCATTTTACAAAATGCTTTTTAAGAAAAGAAAATTCACAAATTTGGTCAGGTGAACAATTATGGGAGTTTCTTTCAAAGAAAACTGGAGGTGATGAATTAAAAAAGTTTAACAGACATTAGAAGCTAATTTTTAATTAGTTTGTATTTTATAATTTACTTCTGGTTTGTAAGGCAAATTTTAACTACTGAGATTTTGTAAAAGAGATAATTAATCATTTCTTTTTCTCTCTCTCTCTCTCTCTCTCTCTCTCTCTCCCTTATTTCACATTCATAAATACTGTAGTGCTACTGCTGCTAAATCCCATGCCATGAATACATTGAACTCATGAGCGGCTCAATTGTCCCTTCATTATTCAAGGTATTGGCAGTGGTAGAACATCTTCCAGCACCAGATTTAACAATTGTTCTTTCAGCAGCTATGTTGTATGTTGTGAGGTCAGTGCCAGCTTGCATATGGCGGATCAAAATGGTAGACAACTTTGATAGATTAGTCATCACTGGACATGACCGGGCGAGCAAACTTGATACTGAGCAATGGTGGAGCTTCTCATTGTGTAATATAACAATCTGGGCCCACCCATGGAAGCTGATGCAAGCGGGGGCGTTTCCGGTCATTGAAAGGAACGGATGTTTGTTTGACCTTATTTCCGGCAGTAGCGGAAATGGCTACAGAGGCAAACAGAACAGGTGTCTAAGTTAATGATTTATTTTTGTTGTTAATATTTTACCATATATGTGAAGTGAGTTTACTGGTATGTTGCTTAATTAATCTTACTTTTATTGAGTAAGTGAAATGTAAAATCATGTAAAGGAAGTTTCTTCTACTCTTTAAAGTGGATAATTGGATTAACTTGTTGATAACAATGTTTTCGTTGGGTTGTGCAGTGTTAGGTTTTCTTTTTTTTTTTTTGGATTTCTTTTCAATGACTGTACACTACAAAATGATTTACATTTCTATGGTTGTGAATTATGCTTTTGTGCAGGTTCCCATCAATTCAACATCCTCTGTGAATTTTCATTTATGTGACTTGGGAAATATCTTTTGAAGATATATTAATTTAGACCTGCAGATTCCGCAGTTGATCGGAACAAAAAGAAAGATACAAACGTGGAAAATTATTAATAGTATCTAAAGCATAAAGTAAATTATACGTCTCTGGTTCAGTGGGTTGGTCCCCAATTACGCAGTAATTTCCCAATTTTTCAGTGGACACCATGCCGGTAGAATTGCGCAATATGGAGGAGATTCCTATCCGCAAACTAGTAAATACCTTGGAACAGATAAATATGGAGAGATTTAGTGAAGGATGTGAGGAACTCCCGAGGAGGTTGACGATAGGGGTCATTGCTGGCGTGGTCGGCGTTATGATAATCCTTGGAATAATAGCTAGGAAGCGGATTTTTAAGTGTAAAAGAAGCAACAATGCTTCGGGAAAGGAATTTGAGTTATCCGTTGTGAATAGTACTCCGGGGTCAACGGGTGTTCGGCACTCGGGTGTCTCTGCGTTGGGCAGAGGGATGTCGGCAGGTCAGATATGCTTGGATTCGAATCCAGAGGAAGTAGTTCAAGGAATAGAAAACATTGTACAAACTAAGGAACTACGAGTCACGGGTCCATTTTTTTAGACTAAATTAATATAGATGAAACCTCTCATCCTCCACAAGTAAATTGCATGCGGATTAACGTTGGAATCAGGGTAATTTTCTATTGAACATTTCTCGGTCAGACTATGAATGATATGTACGGCAGATAATGGCCATTTTTCTGTGTTCAAACATAGTATGTTTGAAATTAAATTAAATTAAATGAAGTTACATGTGTAACAATAAACTCGAGCAGAAACACGCATGGTGTTGGTCAAAGGTCATTTACTCGATGTTAGTTTGGAAACTGGGGCGCGGTTACCGCCTATAATCATGTGGTTATGCATCGAGGAGTCTACGCTTATGGACAGAGTCGAGAAAGAAAATGAACATTTTTAAGAACTTTGCCCAATTCTGTGAAAATGGATATTAAAAAAAGGGGGGGGGAAGGAACAATGAAACATCGAGCTGGTAGAACAATTTTCACGATGGACACGAACATTGTTGGGTTGCCGATGTAGGCTCCCCTATATATTTTTTTTTGTTGTTTTTTGTTTCGGCATGCACATGTTTTTGTTGTTTTGGCGTGCACATGTTTTATACAATTGTCGGGCTTGTGTGGCGTGGGGAGGAGAGTGAGGGTGTTGCACTTAAAATGTTCTTAGGTGAACATTTTGGAAAATGGGTGGGCGAGGAATGTAATATAACAATCTGGGCCCACCCGAGGAAGCTGATGCAAGTGGGGGCGTTTCCGGTCATTGAAAGGAACGGATGTTTGTTTGACCTTATTTCCGGCAGTAGCGGAAATGGCTACAGAGGCAAACAGAACAGGTGTCTCTGAGAATTACGTGGGTGTGCGTGGGCGAGGCAAAATCCGGAAGTCCCGGTTTGGAGATTATAAAAAGACCTCGGCGCACGGATTTCACCAGACAGAGACCAGACAGACAGTCCAGACAGACCAGAGTAGCAGTAGAGAGAGAGAGACACAACAGATGACACTCCCGTCAACCCTTGGAAGTGCGCTCTCACTCTCTGTTCACTAGGCTACACGGTTCATCGTCATTAATAAAAATATAATTTATATTTTTATATATATGCGTGTTTGTTGTTTATTGATATACAACAATTGGACACAAAATCAGACATGTGGATCATGCTGATTGAAACCCGTACTGCTTGTTATAGAAGAGGTTACTCCTATCCAGGTACTTGATGACCTTCTTGTTGATAATGGCCTCTGAAAGTGTGCTGATGATGCTGAGGAGACTAATGGGTCTGTACTAGGAGGGGTGGTGGATATCAATTCTTGAAGACTAGACATATGCTTGCCTACTTCCACTTGCTTGGGAAAGATTTCCCCTTCAAGTAGCGGTTAATTTTGCTACGATCGGTGATAACTCTGGGTTGATATTCTTAAGAACAACAGTTGGAATTTTATCTGCATTTGTAGTTTTGGCGTTGAGGTTTTTGATATGTCTAGAGACGACTTTTACTGAAATGAATATATTACTGAGATTGTGCTCAGTGCAAAGGAAATAACCTTTGTCATCTGACATTGAGGTTGAGACAAAGAGTTATACCTTATCTGCCGAGGTGGATATGACCATGGGGTCATTTATAATAGTGGACACAGTTGCTTTGCCTCTGTTTATAATTTGGTTTGTGATCTTCCAGAATTCACAAGATCCAATTTATTTCTTTTCAACCTTGGCTTGGACATTGCGCATGTAGCTGCACTTCGTGTTTTCCAGGATTTTCTTACAGTGATTGCAGTTGGTTCTGAAAGAATTAAGAGCCAGACTACACTGTTCTTTGAGATAGATTTTGAATTAGTGGGTCCAGTGAGCTCTGGCTGCAGTGTATTCAGGGGTGAATCAGGGCTGACTGTTTCATTTTTGCTGAAATCTTTTCAAGGTATAAAACATTCCATTCCATATAGGACCGAAAGCTATCCCAGTCTGCCTTCTCATAACGAAAAATCATTCTGTGAAACGGTAAATCAGGGGGTGTCATTGGTTTGGAGTCAATCTGGGCACTGATTAGGGAATAATCTGATGAGGTGGGGGTGGGGGGCAAACTTTTGTTGTGCATTTGTCAGGGCAGAATGTTGGAAAAAGGTTGCGAAGGTATTCCTGCTGTCTCGTTGCATCCAGGGCTCCGGTGGGTTCTTCAATGACCTGGGTCATATAAGCGATGAAGAAGTCTCTGCAACATCTGCCTTCATCAGCAGTTTTGTTAGTATCAGAAGCATAGTCAATAGGTTGAGTGCATATAGTGGAAAGTGACTCTTTCTATTTAAGAGGAAAGAAAAGAGAAAAAAAAACAAGATATATAAAGGAGTTCATATCAAATTATGACTTAGTATAATTCTGATGTCTACTACCAAATAAAACCAGTTTAAACATTTCTGGCGAGGGTGGTGAAGTAAAAAGATTAACAGAGAATAAAACATGCAAAGATGCATATTTTATATATATATATATATATATATATATATATATACACACACACACACATTATCTTATCTTGATGCTACAACTCAAACTTTTATACATTACGCAATCATCATGTGCCTATTACAAACTGTAAAAGGCACATGATGATTGCATATGAAAGCAACAGATTAAAAAAAATTTAAGTAACAAACATTTAAATATTTATAAGATGGCAGAAGGTAATATAACTTAAAAAGGATTTTATAAGTGCTTCATTCCAATCTTTAAATTGGACTTTTTTTTCTTTTTTTTCTTTTTCTGCTTTTTTTATGGACAGCCAGCTGTACTTGTTTTCAGTGGTTTTGGTGTCAGTCAGAGTCGCTACTCCCTAAGCCATAGGCGCATGGAATCAGAGAAGGGAAATTTTAACGTGTTGTATAGAAGCAGTGTATACACACACCAGTCACCGAAAGAACTCAATTCATTTCTGAAGAGTCACGCATCTAGCCGAAGTGGAAGCTATATGAATATGTCAGCTCTATCACTGATATTGAGCACTTTCAAATAAGTACCATGCACATATGATATATAAATAATATATATAACAAATTGCATATATATATATATATATATATATATATATACTTTTCACACACGCACGCACACACATATATATATATAGATTCATGTAAAATCCTTTGTTAAATAACAAAGGAAGCTGATTATGGTTCACCTGAAATAGGCCTATGCTTCCGATTCACCATGAAATAACATGTCTGCCTTAATTTTTCTTATATATTTTTACTGGGTACTGAAAAGTTCTCAATATCCCCAGAAAAATACTGTTTGATTACTTAGTCAAATTTTTCAAAGTGAGTTAGGCACAAGAAATTTTTATTAGCCCATGTAGAATTTCTAAAAGTAAAATTCAAGTCAGTGACTTTATCAAATGATCTCTGAAAATAGGTCCAGTACAGAAATGGCTAAGTTCAAATTCCAGTTGAATTTGTTGGATTCACTTATGAGCAAATACCCTTGGGAAAGGTATTAATCCATCTCTTCTCCCTCCAGCTATGGGTTAAATAGCAGGACATACAGGGTTCTATAGCCTTGATTCGTAACCAGTCTACTGCAGAAAGTAATGGCAATCTACTACAGGAAAATCTGCCCAGTAAGTCATATCTCTTTCAAGACATGATCACCCAAACATATATCCCGTATGGCACTTAACTGACTGATAAAATGTCTGAAATAATTTCTTGTTCTAGAAAACTAATTTTGCAATCATATTGTACCTTCTTAAAGCTTCTTTAATGGGTGATTTTTACCAAATATATAAAGTAATGTTGACAATATTGGGTGTTTTTATTGATAAAAATATTTTCTATTCATTTTTTCATGAAAAAATGGCAATCAAAATGATTCTTTTTTTTTTTTCTCTCTCCTTGTTTTGTAGATTGTTACCCGTCATACTCTTCTGCATCAGAAAGCCCTTGATCTTCTCATTCGACTGTTTGAGGCATCATATGAAGAACTGGATGTTTTAGTCAGGGTAAAAATACAAATTTCTTGCTGGTTTTTACTTACAGTATGACTATTTTTAATCACTGGTGCAATTTGAATTTGTTTCTCAATAAACCAGCCTTAACTCTCCATGTATGCTAAATATTTTTGTTTATTATTGATCTAAATATTAATTTCTCAGAACAATAATTCTATTCTTGCACTTCCATCAAAATTAAGTCATTTTCTAAAATGGACTTTGAATTTCTTGGTTGAAAAATTTATTAATTCATTCTCAGGAAATTAAAGTGTTTTCTTTGTTTGTTTTTTTTTTTAAGTTAAAAAAAAAATTGTTATGGGGAGTTGTCTTAAATGTGATAAGAGCTATTGTGGCCACCTTGGAGTTTGAAATTAAGAAATAACCTAAAATAAAATGTCCTAACAATTACATCTTAAAAATATATTAATAGTATTTTTAAAGATAAATATTTTATAAAAGCAGAAAATTTTGAGTCACTATAGAAACCACTTTATTTTTTTTTTTTAAATACAATAGGTAAAATAATAGATGTATTGATGGTTCCAAAAATCAAATTGGCAGGTTGATGGCATTTTTGAAGTTAGTGGTGGCATTTTCTTCAGGTTATTTATCAGGTATTGCTTGGTAATGATTATACTTATATTTAAACTATAATAGATATTAAAGCAAAAACTTGAATAAAAGTACCTATTACCTTTTTATAGATATTGATAATTCCTAAGAGAATGCAACTGAAGTGCATCTTAATTATGAAGTTTCTTTTGTTGTTAAAAACATTTCCCAGCAATTGTTTATTTCTCTTCAAATTAAAGTTTTATCCTAACAGTCTTCTCACTTTCAGTAATTAATAACTTGAGAAAAATTTATTTTGTTTAACCAAATTTTATTTTATTCTTTTGCAAACTGACTGCTTTAAGTTTGTTTTCAATTAAGTGAGAATATGATGTTTAGTTTTAAAGTGCTGATACAAATCATTTTATTTTGGAATGGGTATCATTTCATGGCACGTTGGGGTTCCGAGGCTAATGAAAATATGCAACCCCCTCTCTCAGATGGGACTGCCCTCTAACTTGCCCTCACGTCTTTAATATTTTTTACTTGTGATATATTGGAACGACATTTACCTTGAAGTAAACTTATTTCAAATCATTTAAATAAATTAGAATAGATATCTTCCTTTTTTAATGTCAAAATTATTCTTTAAGAAATACCACTATTTTATTATTTATTGCAAACTAAATATTAGATATTTCAACGCAACCATAATAACAAGACATTTTTTTAACCAGCATTATAACAAATTGGTCAAAATAAATGAGCTTGTCATATTGATATTATTTCAGTTTATCAAACTAATTAGAAGTTATGACATCTCGAAAATTGAAATCCTTGCTTTATAAAAGCTTGCGAGGCTCTAGGCTGCAGCCTTTACTCACTCACTTAAATAATAATCCAGTCTGCACATAGGACAAATTTTTTGTCTCGATAGGCAATAAATACTTGTCTAGTCTAGGCGTTAAAAGGACTATTTGTTTTCACTCTTGGAATCCAATAAAAAAACAAAAGTAATTATATCAAATGCTCACTGAACTGCATGAACAAGAGTCCATATAACTGACAATATTACAATAGAATATTAAGTGAATGACGTTATGCTGGCAAGAAAGTAGTTTTTTTTTGTGCATGTGATAAAGAGAAATGCGCTGTTATCAAAGCAAAAATGTCTCTGAAAAATGTAGCAAATGCCTACTGAAATGAATCAGAAGCCATGATATTGAGTCTTTGTAATTAGGGCTTCTCTTTTTTTTTTTTTTAGTGTTGCAGGTCATATGTTGTTCAGGTCATTTTTTGGTGTTCCAAAGCAAATTTTAAACTCCACTTTTACAAAATATATAATTTTTGTTTTCTTTTCTTCTCTTCCAAATGTAAACTTTTAGCTGGAGCTCAAAAAGACAGTACTTGATCGAATGGTGCATGTTTTTAGCCAAGGTTGTGTGATTCCAGTGGTCAGCTACATTCGTAAATGTCTTGAGAAACAAGATACAGATATTTCTTTGATCAGACATTTTGTCACCGAGGTAAGCAAACAGAAAAGAAGAAAGGCTATTTATAGAAAACTAATTGTTTATGTAGCACATGGTATCACTTGTATTTATTAAACAATTATGTTAAAGCCTTTCATTCATTCTGTTAATTACATTTGTCCTGACACATGTAGAAAATAAGCAAGTCTTAAAATGTTCTTAATATATTTGGTGTATAAACAAAAATACTGAATATGAATTCAAAATGTTGACCATTTTAATACTAGCATTTTTTTTAAAAATTATATGGAAAATATTAACTTCAGAGGCATGCCATGAAAATATACAGAAGAATTGTTAAAAGCCGACTGTTTCTGAGTGTTGCTTTTAGTACATTTTGTAAAAGTGTGAATGACTGAAAATCAACTGCTTTAACATAAATGTTTAAAACTGGAATTTGATGGTTTAAATGCTACATACATTATTTTTTTTTTCCTTCATAAAACTTATTTGAACAAATCTGTAGGTTGTACAGTGAAAATGAGAAAAAAGTGGTATGTCCGTGGTCAGTCATTATTGTCAGATAAAACTATCATATGTTCAATTTTATGCACTTAATCAGCACTTAAGTTTGAAAATGCAACTAAAAGGATATTTTGGTTTTGTGACTGACAAATGAAAAGCTTAGGTAATATTTCCACTTATTATAAAAAAATGTTCTGAAATTTTTTACTATTTTTTTTATTTTTATTTCTTTTAATCTTTTCACCCCAAACAAGGCAGGACCACCACTGGTGATGGTGAGAGAAAAAAGAAGGTACCGGGGTGTCAAAGAAAAGATAAGTGATGGATGGGAATCAGGGAGATAGAAGATGGCAATTGACGATGCATTTAAACTTTTGGAGATTGTAGCTGTCAGGGAAGCAAGTAAACAGGAGGAAGATCCATAAACAAGAAGTGTGAGAAAAGAAACTGTTAGAGTAGAAAAAGCAATTTACATTTAACTATTTTTACAGTAATTATTACCAACTACAATGCATTTTGCTGTCCAGCTTGCATTCATGTTATAGAATGTCTGACTTAGACTCATAGCGATAAAAAAAAAAAATGTTATTAGATAATGGATATCAATCTTTCATCTCATATAGTCAGTCAGTTAAGTACCATGCGCGATACACGCTTTGGGCGATCATGTCTCCAAAGAGACATGACTGACTGGGCAGAACATTATCCCGCAGTAGGTTGCCATTGCTTTCTGCGGTAGACTGGTTGCCGACCAAGGCTATAGAACCCAATCTGTCCTGTTATTTAACCCATAACTGGAAGGAAGAGACAGATTAATACCTTTCCCAAGGGTATTTGCGCGTAAGTGAATGCGAGGAATTCAACTGGAATTTGAACTCGGTTCCCCGATTTCTCATTCCGAGCCGATATCCACTGCGCCACAACGCATATCTCATATAGACAATATCTATAAAGCCAACTGGGTCAAATCATATCAAATCTAAATCTAAACTTATTTATAAATGGAACTTTGTGTGTGTGTGTGTGTGTGTGTCCGTTACCTATAGGCTCCGAAATGGTTAAACTGGTTTTCTTGAAAATTTACGCAGTTGTACTATAAGCGTCTGCAAGTGTTCTTAGCTAGGTTTTGTGTCGAGGTACCCCCGATAAATATCAAAACTCGATAACCAAAAAAATCGGGTTATAGAAGGAGTGGTCCGATTTTAATCAAATTTGATACACTCATAGACAAAGACATAAACGATATTCAGAAGTTTCAGGGTTGCAGTTCTTAAAATAGTGCAGAAAATCGATAATATATATATAAAAGGCAAAATGTTTGTTTGTGTGTCTGTTTATCTGCCTGTATGTCTATTTTTTTTTTTTTTTTTTTTTCAGCCCTTTTATTTTAGTTTTTGCTTCGGGTTTGGCTTTAAGTAGGTATAATTGTAGTTCTTAGTCTCAGCCATGATACCATTTACTCAGAGGACTTATTTAGCCTTCAAAATTCGGTTTACAATGAAAAAAACTTATTTGATATCGATACCAGGAAATCAAAAGTTGACTTACATCCATTCATTTTTCTTTCAGTCTATGGTTTTGCTTTAACTGGAAACAACTATTGCTTTTCAGTGTTTTGTGCCAACATCCAAAGAGTCTGAGCTCCAGGACCATGGATTAGTTTTAAAGCTTTCATTACACCCGAGCAATGCTGGGCTATACTGCTAGTATTAAATATTTGTGTACACAATGTAATAGTCAAGGCATTGACTTAATGATATCAGTCAGTCAGTTAAGTGCCATACGTGAAACACACTTGGGTGATCATGTCTCGAAAGAGAAATGACTGACTGGGCAGAAGATTATCCCGCAGTAGGTTTGCCATTGCTTTGCAGCTTATATAACGGGTGAGGTCTGTTTTGGTGGCAAAACAATTCCATTGATGTCACAGTCTGAGGTCAGTTAAAAGCCAGAAATTCAAAGTGAGCTGCCCCCCCCCTTCCCAAATTGAAAGAATGCCACAATTCTTTTCTCAACAAACTCTTATACAGTTGGCCACCTTATACGGTTGTCATACTACACTTGGTAACTAAACATACTTTCATTAGATGCGTATAAAAAAAAAGTGTCATTATAGATAAAATAGGGTAGACTAGGTTCTCTAGTCTTGCTTGGTAACCAGCTGTCTAAGAGGAAGACTCTGGATTTGAAAAAAACTGTTGAGAGCATGACAATTTGCAGATGGTAAGTAAATTTGTAGGGAAGCATAATTGTGTACATTCTGAAAAGACATGACATTAAAAAAAAATATCTGAATGGTTATCATGAGCTTGTGTTCTTCATTGGATAATCCAGCAATGTTTCTCTTTCATTTCTTACAATCAGTTGATCTTTTAATGTCTTCTGTTAATCAGTTTCTCATAGCATATACTCTATTCAGGAGTATGAAGAGTATCATATCTCTTTTATGGTACCAAGCTTTTCAGCAAGTCAGATACTCTTTGTACAGATTCATGTCATTCAAAATAAATTATTTTTTATTAACAACTCAAAATCAATGTCTGAACTCATTCAGTACCGAATTAAAAATTTCAATTTCAAGGCCAAGAAAATATTTTTTGACATGACTTTTTTTTCTTATAATGGAAAAAAAATTGTCTAAATTTCTTAGATGAGGTATTAGCTATATTTTTCATTATTCTTTTATAACTAATTTTTCTTTTCAGTTTATTTTTTATACTTTTTTGTTGCAATGCTTGGTTCATTTTTATATTCGTTGACAGTAAACTGCATGCATCTAAAATGAACGAGTTCCGATGATGTTCAATTTTTCCTAGACTAATTCGTTATCTTCCACTCTTAGTAATCGGAGAATATGTATTAAAAATAAAACACCCTAACATTGCAATAAAAATCATCATCATCAACAATAATAATAATAATAAAACAATAATTTAAAAAAAAAGTTAGTCAAGATTCCTGCAGTCTTGATTCTATTAATCAGTAAGTTAAGCAACATGAGTTAGTCGGTTATTAATCTGTTGATGGTGTGTCTCAGAAAATGGATGAGTTAATGAATTTTGGAGAGATCTTATTAAAGGAGGAGAATAAAAAACTATATGATGATATTCTTTTCTTGCACAAATATCAATGTCATCTTTCTTTACTGTAGGTGTTAGATATGATCACACCACCTTATACAGCCGAATTCATCCAGTTGTTGCTGCCTCTCATTGAAAATGAAGACATCACTGGATTACTCAGAACCGAAGATGGATCAGATCCAGTGACGGAATTTATTAGTAAGTATTCTATTTTGTCTTGTATTTTTTTTTTTATAGTAAATGATAAAATTAAATGACATTCTTTTGTTCCAATGTTGTATGTGTAAAATTTAGAATTATACTCTTTTAATTAACTTGTTGTGGTAAATGTTAATAAAACAAAAAGAGCTTGATTAGTTTGATGCAAAAGTTCCCAGCATCATGTTTCACAGTCAATGTTTTGGAAATCTTAGTGTCTTTGAAGTTATCACTGCTTTTTATTATATCCATTATAAGAATTGTCTGGTAAAAGTCAAAGTAATTTCTGTTACAAATTGCTGGAATTTGAAGAAACTGTTCATGCATTGCATGGAAAAATCAGATCAACTGCATGATGCAGTTAAGATTTTGGAAAAATTTTTGGTATCAACTTTAGATCTTTTTGTAATGGAAGATTCTCTGCATTCATGCTTGGTTCTGGGTAGATACTGAAATCACAATCTTGGATGAAGTTAAGGCTTTATTGAGTTTATAAACCTTTTTCTTCCTTATTCTATTTTCTTTTTTTTTTTAAATTTTTCTCCATCATATTGTGATAATATAGTGACATCCAAATACACTGAGCTCTCACCATGTTCTGTGATTGGTGTCAACAAAGACTAACAACAAATGCTTTTCAAGACACTTGTTTGGTAGGGAAGTAGCAAAAAAGTACAAATTGTCACAGAAAACAAACCCCCTACACACCCACTGTCTGGCTGCTTCACAAACTGCTGGTTCTTTTACTAACCACTCGTTATATGGATACTGGGTGGAGGACCCACCACCCCCTTTCCATCCATTTATGTTCTACCAACCAGAAATTGGGACCACCCAAACAGCTTAAAAATAAAGAGGAAATAAAATTTAAAAAGTCAGACATCAATAGATGTAAACTTAGAAAAATTGAATTTGTACAATGTCTTTCACACAAAATACAAGATTCTTAAGAATTGTATTTCAATTATGGAGACAGAGAATCCGAGGGGAAAAAACAAAAAAACAAAATCAACTGTATAACTATCAGTACAAAATTCAGGAAGGCAGTTTTTATACTGCAAAACATACCCAAGTACCAAATGCGGAAGCGACCATCTTCCAGTGAAAAGCAAGTGAAATTGAAGAGAGTCAAGTCATCAGCTAAATTGCGATATTATAGATACCCGAATATAAAGAAGAAATATTTAAAAAAAAAAAAAAAAAAAAAAAGTTTCAAAAGTAGATATCACGGACAAAATGGAAACTTGAAGTGGGATATATTAAGAGAAGCATTAGTAAGTTAGTAACATCAGCAATCGAGAGCATCCCAATGAAAACTAGACAAAGAAAAAAGAATGGATGACGGATTAAATTCTCAACAAAGAATCATGATTTAAAGGAAAATGACGTTAGACCTCTTGGCATCTGCATAGAAAATGATTTCAATGAATTAGAAATAAACATTTCTCAAATGCACAAATCTATTCTCTCAAACTCCTCCCTGGTCAGTAAAACAATCTACTGTAAAATTAAGTCTAATAAACTTCAAAAATATTGATAGGAGTTGGATGTTCAGATACTCTAAATGAAACCATACTTCAAAAGCACCTACCTGACAATTCCTCAATATTTAGTACTGAATCTATGGCAATAGACTTCGCCTTGGATATTATTACAGATGGTGAGACGAACAGATTCATTATATTCTCAAATTACATTCTTACATCATTGAATTATAAAAATCTGTCCAATCCTGTAATAACCAGACTTTTAAACAAAATCAATATACTTTGTAACAAAACACATAATATTCTGCTAAATTCCTAGCCATATAGGCATCAAGGAAAATGGAAAGGCACATGTGGTCGCTAAAGAATCACGAAAAATGAATATCAAAAACAAAAGATCCTCACACAGATTTCAAAACAATAATACATGTATCTTAAATAAGTGGCAACAGTTATGGAATACTCCCCCCAAAAAATAAATTGCACAAAATCAAAGCTACGTTTGGGATAAGACAACATAACACCAGGCTTTCCTGAAGAGAAGCAGTAAGTCTTAGCAAGAATCAAAATTGGTCATACCAATATTCCATATTGATTTCTTCTTAAAGATTAGGATCAGCCTAAATGCATAGTACGCCAGGAGATTTATGCAGTCAAACATTTTATCATCTACTGTGCAAGGTGAATAATCTTAAAGAACTTTTTAAAAATGTCCATGAAAAAAACATTTTGACATACTTGATGAAAACTAAATTAATCAAAATTTAATCCAGACAACTTCAACTGTAAATGACCTATGCAACCAATTATATTTCACAAATTTTAAAAACTTGAGATATTATTGAATAAAAATCTGATTTTTCAGCATTAAATGATCCAAGAGGTTTGACATGCTGGTAAAACAACTGAAACAAACTAAATATTGAAAAGAGCAATACAACTAAAAAAGGATGTAAATCTGTGTTTTTATGCAAAAGTATTTGATAAAGTATATCACAGCTGTTGAAACTGCTTGTTAACCTTGATATATTTGTGGAAGAAGACGAGAATAATTCAGAACTTATACTGGCAGCAAACTGCCTGAATACAGATAGAAAATGCAGTAAATATACAAAAATAAAAAAAAGGTGTAAGACAAGGATGCAGCTTCTCACCAGACCTAACATATACAGTGAGGTGATTCTGAGAAAACTGGAATCCTATTAGGATTGATTACTGGCAGTCACAAACTTAACAATCTTAAAGATAAAGAGGTGACGAAGCAACTGATGTGCAGATGACACCATGTTGATAGGAGATACAGAAAAAGCAACTCAATAAATCCCGGGCCTAACTAATGAAACAACTTTTAGGCAGAATTCAACTTTATTCATTAACATAGTCTCCTTCTAGGGTGATACACTGATTCCAACATTTTTCTAACAATTTGGTGCCTTTTTTTGTAGAATGATTTGTCTTTGGCCTCAAAATAGCGTCTGTTTCCAATATCGCTTCTTCATTGGAGCCAAATCTCTTTCCTTGGAGCCAAATCTCTTTCCTTGGAGCCAAATCTCTTTCCTTGGAGCCAAATCTCTTTCCTTGGAGCCAAATCTCTTTCCTTGGAGCCAAATCTCTTTCCTTGGAGCATTCTTTTGAGGTTTGCAGATCTGGCAAATGGGGTGGATAAGAAAGTAATTCAAAGTGCAATTCATGTAATATTGCAATCATTGCAATCAACTTGTGACACTGTGTTGTCTTGGTGAAGGATCACTTTTCATTCATTTCTGGCCATTTTGGGTGATTTTTTTTTTCCTTTAAACACACTAATAATGCTATATATTATTCACTGTTGATGATTCTTCCTTTCTCAAGGTAATCGATGAACAAAATACCTTGCGCAACCCAAAATACGGAGACCAAAACCTTGCCTGCTGATGTTTGTGTCTTTGGTCACAGTGGACAGTTTTCACCTGTGGCTGTCCACTCAGCTGACTGCCAATTTGACTCTGGAGTGAAGTGGTGGATCCATGTTTCATCCATTGTCAATATTTATGCAAAAACTCCTTTGTTGCATTGAAATAGTTGCAAACAATGCTCTGAATCGTAGCCGTGCTGTTATTTTTGATTGACTGTGAGCAAACGCAGCACCCACTTTGAACACAGCTTTCTCATTAACAAATGCTCATGCAAAATGGTGCATACGCTGCCTTCTGATATGTTCAACTTCTCTGCTATTTCATGCAACTTCAATTTACCATCGGCCAAAACAAGTTTGTGGATTTTTTTGGTGTTTTCCGGGCCAACTGCCGATTTTGAGCAACCTGAGCATTCAACATTTGGGGTGTGGGACGAATAAATTTTTATTGAAAATTGTTCTCTTCTACAATTAACTGTTTTAGTAGTGATTCATCATCATCATTTAACATCCATTTTCATGCTAGCATGAGTTGGACAAGGGTTTTCTTGATGTTTCCATAATTGAACCATCATTAAAATATTGGAGCTAGTTTTACAGCTGTATGCCCTTACTGACACCAACTTGTTTAGGAGATTGGAAACTGATTGTTTTTTTATCAAGACACCATTTCTAGGAAGATTATCTACCAAGGTTAGAGAGTTCAGCGTACCTTATTCTACACAGTTGGTGTATAGGTTTTTATTTCAGAGATTTCCTTCTCTTACATAAGTTGCTATCCAAAGTGAAAGACTCTTACACAGCCTAATCTTTGTCTTTTTACATTTAATATATAAATGCACATACTTCAACAATGCTAACCTTAGTTATTATTTCTAGGGATCCTTTGGCATGACTTGTAATTTCAGTGTAGCACAACCGTTGACTAAAAGTCCCATCTACCAAATTTCACTCTCAAGCATTGGTTTCACCCAGGGTTCAGTTTTCAATCACTCTCCAATAGTGCCACATTCTGGCATTGCCTCTTCCAACTGATAATATTCAGAAACCACCTTTCTGACAAATCTACTATTGCAAAATTCAAACTTGGGTTTCATTGTCAGAAAGTGAACACTTAAAACCAATCATGTGCCTATTATAGCATACTGGTGTTTTGTTTTTTGTTTTTTTTTTTTTAGATGCAAAAATTGATTATGAAAAAATCCTCGAGTGATGTGAACTCATCATCATCATTTAACATCTGTTTTTATGCTAGCATGGGTTGGACGGGGTTTTCTTGATGTCTCCGTAATTGAACCATCATGAAATATTAGAGTGAATTTTCCAGCTTTATATGCTTACTAACACCAAGCAGTTTAGGTGACTGGACATTCAGTGTTTTTATCAAGACACCATCTCTCGGAAGATTACCTACCAAAGCTAGAGAGTTCAACCTACCGTATTCTATACAGATTAGGTTTAGAGGTTTTTTTATTTCAGAGATTTCCTTCTCTTATGTAAGTTGCTATCCAAAGTGAAAGACTCTTATCCAGCCTAACTTTTTCTTTGTCTCTTAAACAACTATTGTTTGTGGGTGGTGGGGGTAACTATTTACCCATAGCTGGTACCCTAATGAGTGCTACCACTCCGGGTCAGGGTGGACCTGGGAACAACAGCAATTAAAAGGTAGTTCCACATTCCTCTAAACCTTCCGATCAGAGGCCATGCTGTCATGTGTAGTTTGTCATACCCAAGATTGTTTTTTCTTTTTTAAATAGAAATCCTTTTTAAATTAAATGTGGTCTGTTTTTAAATCTTTTTAATTGATTGTACTAAAATGATTGTTGTGGATTGTTGATAAAACGTGTTTCTGTTTATTTCAGCTCATTGTCGTTCCAACTACATCATGGTGACATGAAGAATTCTTCTTTCGAACGAGTCCTTTGCTCAGTTGATCATTTCATTTTTTCCTTTAAATGGACAATGGAAATTATGCCAAATCAACTTGTCAACATGAAATGCTAAAACTGGTGCCTATATCTTAAATCTGGTTGCGTTGGCTACCACTTGCATTTAAAAGAACGCAAACTATGACTCCCTCCCAGACTTTTAGGAGAATCGGTGATACTCAACTTAATGGTGAGCAAAACGTGTCTGGTTTGTTCTTTTCTCTTTTGTAAAGAGCTTCTTTTTTTTTTCTTTCTTTTTTTTTAATCTGTCTGCTGCAACCTTTTTTTTTTTTTTTTTTTTTTTTTTTTGTTCATTTCCCTGGTTGCCAGTCTGTTCATCTTCTGACAAATTCTCAAACACAAAAAAAATCAAGTTGGAAAAAGGCTGCATAATGACTGACAAGCAAACTGATTAGATTAATAAGCTACTAACAAATTTTAACTTAAAGTTGTTTAACAGGACTGTTACTCTCCAAATTCTGCTTGAGAATTATTTTACTTTCCCACTTTGATATTAGGGTAAAAAAAAAAACCCCAAAAACATTTTAAAAGGCTCTAACTTGATTCATTTTTTCATGTGACATTGGGTGAAGGGGAAAAATCATGACAATTGTAAAATCTTTTTTTATGCAAATATCTAGTAGTTTAACCAAGATAGAAAAATCAAAATACACACACATACACACACACTGTTTTATATTAAAAATGGTAAAATGGTTGTCATACATATTTACTTTGAGCTAGCATTGCCAGTATCTCAGGAAGGAGAAAACTTCTGAAAAGCCAAATAAGAACAAAAAACAAACGCACATACAGAAGCAAAATATTGTGTAATTATTCTTTAATGGTTTTTTTCATTAAAGCAGAATGTGTTCACTTAACCTTATTTACTTTATGGTTTAATGAAACTGATGTTACGCTTCAGCAATATTTTTCCAACTGTAGACATAACTTCTGTCAAATATCTTAAAAAAAAAAAAAATAGAAAAATTCTTACTTGTACTCATCAGCATTTGATATATTGGGTACCTACCTTGATATGATGATTAACAAGCTCATCTTTTTACCCAAATTCACTAGTTTTGTGATTTTGCTTCTCACTGGGTGTCCTACAACCATGGTTTTATATCAGCCTAAACTTGGTAAATAATTCTATATACACATGGCCGAGGTGGTTGCAATAGGCATTGGGGTTCCAATCAGAGTAGAGGCTTTTATTTGAATGCCAATTTTCAAGGTAGACAGATTGTTTTCACCACTTAGGTATTGGCGCAACACAGTCTTCTTCTTTTACATCCTCCCTTGCCAGAAAGACACACACACAATCCACATGCTCATTGCACATATTGAAAGAGATAGTATTTGAAATGCTGTTAAGATTGGTCATTTTCACAATGTACTTTCTGTATAGATGTTTGTGAGGGATTCTTGTTTCAAGCCTGCCACTGTCTGCTTGATTGTCTTTGTTTATATTCAGTACATCTACAGCATTCATTGAAATACACAAGTACCTTTTTTTATTTGGTCAGTTTCAAATCTACGTCCACCCCCTCATTTCTTTAATGTCAGTCAGGATTTTAGTCTGATTTTGTCAGAGGCACATTGAAAGGCTCCGGAAAAAAAACCGGGTAAAAACAATTACAAAACGAGATTATGTTTCTTCTGGGCAAACCTGGACAAAACTTAAAATAGATTTTTATTTCTATGCTTTTGACAAGGGTTTACATCACTAAAATATTCTATAAAAAATGTTAACTTCAACAGAGCTTGACTCAGGTTTTGTCCCTCTTGAATGTGAATCAATCACCAGTGTGTGTGTGTCTTGTATTCATCTGTTGAATTCAACAATTATTGGCCAGTTTTGGTTTTTGCTGATTTTAATTCCAAAATGGCAAGTGATTTTGTTCAAATTTTCAGAGAAAGGTTAATGGTTTAATCTATTTAATTTCTTCTAAGAAAAGGAAAAAGAAACCCTACACAATAGTTTTTAACCTTGACTTCTAAGAGCAATTTTGATCCTGTAAGATGTAACAAATTATGCATCCAGTTAGATTTTCTTTTCAACACATTGCATTATCCAAAACCTTTTATTGGTATCAGTTGCGTATAAATTAATTTCTGATATTGTCAATAAAAGAATTTATAAATGTGCAAATGTTAGACAGATTCAGTAAATGTTCATCTCTTCTACAAAAACCAGCTTTCATTTAGCCATAAATTAAACAAAGGTATTTATAGATAATATATAAATTTAGATCTAAAAAATATATTCTGACTTTTGTTGATTTCTCCAATTTAACTTTTCTTTGTTAACCTTAAAAGACAGTCCAGATTATTTTCTGAAATATGATCCCTCCTTTCATTTGCTTAACCTCTCTGTCCAGCATTTGCTGCTGTCGATAACCATCATCATCATCATCATCTGCTTCAGTGTCTCTTCCAAATGTTGTATAAAGTGCAACTTTCCTGCAACAAGTTTGAAGGTTGCTATTGTCAATAAAATATATAAACAACATCTCTGTCTTTATTTGTCAATCATTTTAACGTTTATTTCCAACAAAGCCTGGAGAAAAATCTTTCCTTAACATTAAAACTGGACCTTCTTCCAGAGCAAATATTAGGGGGGGAAAAGGGGAAAAAAAATGTAACTTTTTTTTTTTTTGTAACTGTCTTCATTTGGGATGACTGGAACATTTTTTTTCTGTCCCAAAAGGTAATTAAAAACAAATGAAGAAAGTGGAATTTCTTTCCAAACACTTAACTGCTTCTAATTGACTCGATTCAACTCAATTTTTATATCAGCTGTTTGAAGTGCGAGTGGACATGCATTAGTTAAATTTACACAAGCAATTAAGAATATGGAAAGATTATATATTGAATCAGTTACTAGAATTGATTCAATGTGTTATACCAGGCAATTTCTCTTGCCAGAATTGCTGCCACATCTTGAGGATGGGAATGTCTTATAAGCCATTAAACAAGATTATAAGAATTTTGCCTCACCAATTTCTTACATTGAAACAAACTTGCAATGGATTTTTCTTTTTCTTTTGAGCTTACCAGAGTACATGATTTAACAAATTTATCTTTCAAATTGACATATACTTTAAAATACATTGTTTATTTGTAGAAAATGTTTAAATTAAAAAAAAAAAAAAAATTTCAAATGCTGATATTTTTTTTTTTTTCTTTAGGTAAGCCCTTCCAATTTGACATGATATTTATGTGCAGATTCTTTCATATTTCCATAAACGTGCCTGAAATATTGCACCCAACTTGTTGATTATCGAGAAATATTTGAAAATCAATGACGTGGCTAATGTTTTTGAGAGCTTTTTTTATCAGTTTAAAATTATTGATATGACAAATGTTTTATTGAGATTTGCAATTTTTTTACTGTTCTTTCTAACAAAGTAAATACGTTCTCTGTCGTCGTATTTTTCTTTCTCATTTTGAGAAGTAAAAGAAAAAACAATTTTAAAAATATATAACGAGATTTTATAACTGAAACAATTTATGCAAGGGAGACTACTTTCTAATTGTCACAATTACTTCCCTTGATTTTAGCAATTTTCATCTATTTTGACATTCAAAAGAATATTTATCACGGCAAGATAGCAAATGTAAATTCGTAAACGACACTGGTTTTTTTGCAGGTGAATAACTATTATTGATAATGAGGTTGGCAGTTTGGAATTTTTTATAATAGACAATTTAATTTTCTTATTTGACTTGGTTGATGTTACATAATCTCAGATAATATTGCAAAGTGAAGATTCATTCTGTCTATTGTTATTGAACATTTGATTTTTGTAAAAAAAAAAAATTAATGTTTTTGTCTGTGTGTTTGTGGTTGCCATTGGTTACGTTATAAAGAAAAAAGTTTGATATGGTAATCAAGTAAATAAGTGGGAAAGCCATTGTTAAATTTGTTTCAAATTGTGTATTTCTTAAAAGAAAAACGATTCAGAAGATGAATTCTCATATGCTCTCGTGAGGAAATTTTTAATAATGGCAAGAATTTATGCTCAAGGGTTTTTTATATACTGAAGTTGTGAAAGTATTATTACTAGAATCTACAAGAACATCCAGAAATGGGAGTTTGTTTGTTTTTTTGGTTAAGCTCATATGTAAGTTCAGAACACAATGTTATACAAAAGTAGTTTTAAGATGATCAATTTCGTTTTTGTTGTCAGCTTAAAGCAACATATCAACGTATCGAACATATATTTTTGGTTTAGTAACTTAAAAAAAAACAAGTATGTTCTCAACATGAGATATGTAAAAGTTTCAGAAGCATGGACCAAGAGGGTTTCCCATAGTTACACCACATGCAAAAGAAAATTAAAAATAATGTCATTACTAATAAAAAAGAAATCCTACACTTAACATGGTAACAATGATGCTTGCTGTGTTCAGAACTTAACATACACAAGACTGTATATACATAAACTTTCCACATGTCTATTTTTAAGTAAAACAGAATTCTTGATAATGGCTAAAAGTATAACCGAAAGCGCTCAAAAGTACAAAAGATTTGGTCAATTCTTACATCATTTGAGTTCCAAAAAGAAAAAAAATTATACGAACACATGAAAAATTATATAAAAAACTTAATGATAATACTTTCTGCCATTTTCAATGAAATCTGTATAAAAGAGAGTTTGTTACTCAAATACACTATTTATAGTCATCCACAGGCAGATCTGTTTCGCTGTATCACAACTCATCAGTAAAGTTTGACATCCAATTGCTTTTAGCCAGGATTGAAACCCAACCAAATTGACATCAGTTGGCGATTCTACTTTTGAGCTATGGGCGCTTGGCGGAAGGAGGCAGACTTTTAGTGTGTGATATCCCATGCAAACACATGATAGTAGCTAAGAGTGTTCTAATTCGTTACTGAATGAACAATGCGTAGATGCTAGAGTAGCTACTGTTTTTCAAAGTCTACCATTCTTTGTGAGAGTGTGTAATGTGTGTGTGTGTGTGTATATATATATATATACATATATATATATGATTAAATAAAATAAAGACGAGGAAAACTGTATTTTAAATCGCCTACGCGTTTGTCCTGTGATGGACTTTATCAAGGCAAAAAGGCAAAATGAGCTTTATTCTAAATTACGTATCTATAAACAAACAGTGTTGGCAACCACAAAGACGCTCACAAATCATTTCAAAAGATCAACAGAATATTTTAGTTTTTAGAATTTCTTCATGTCTAGTGCAAAGTCATGAGATGTTAAAATGAAGGGAATTCAACCGTTTTCTTTGAAATTTTTATTATGTATGTTCGTCTGTTTTAGTATAATTTCCATAAGTAATGGTGAGATTGGGAAAAATCCGGGGCGCAAATTGATGTTTTGGTAGCACTGGATAGCAGCACTCTCGAGAACTTTTCTGAATAAATTGTTTACTCTTTTTATTAGTGTGGCATTTTTAAATTCGAAATTGTGGTTGAATTTATTTTTGTGAATCACTAATGCATTTGTAAGATTATTATTTGTGATGTCTCTTTTGTGTTCATATATACGTTTTTTTTTTTTAGATTTCTACTTGTTTCTTCGACGTACATGGAGGAACAATCCCGACAATTTATTCCGTATACATCTGCTTGTTCGTCATTTTGATTTCAGTTATTTTTAGATCTGATAATATCCATAATAGTTTTCAAAGTAGTTGTTACTATGTGTGTATTTTTTATGAGATAGATTGTTTTGGATATTAGATGCAATGGAGTTGGTTGGTAGTATGATGTATTTGTTATTGTTTAGATTATTATTGTTAACAGTGTTTCTTTTGTTGTGGTTGTATATATTATATGCTGTTTTTTGCATTGTGAATAAAGTGATATGGGTAATGCAAGTTTCTGAGTGTGCTTTCTATGTATTTTTCTTCTTTTGTTAAATATTGGGGGCTGCATATTCTTAGTGCTCTTAAGAAGAAACCTATAATACCAGATTTGATTTTGGAAGAGTGGCTGGAATAGAAATTTATCAGGTCGTTTTTGTTGGTAGCTTTTCTGTAGACGTCAAAATCGAGTTTGTTGTTATTTTTGTGTAATATGATATCTAGGAAAGGAAGTGTATGATTAGATTTACTTTCGAAGGTAAAATTTATAGTAGGTTCAATGTTATTGGGTTTGTTGACAAAATCTGCTATGTTAGTAGTTTCTGGATATATTAGAAGGGCGTCGTCTATATATCTAAAGTAGGAGGAATTTGGTGGTAAAATGTTTATGAAATAATCTCTTCCTATAAATTCTAAAAATAAACAAGCAAGAACGCCACTGAGAGGCGATCCCATTGGTAAACCAAATTTTTGTCTATAGAAATGGTCATTAAAAGTGAAAAAACATTGCTTAGTAATTAGATAGCAAAGTTTTATGATTTTCTGTGTAGGTAGAGGTAATTTTATTTTTGTTTTTGTTAAGTGTGTTTTTAATTGATTTAAGCATTTATCTATAGGAACATTTGTGTATAAGGATTTTTTTAGGACTTGCCATGTGTTTGTTTTTTTATGTCTACATTTTTTAGTTTGTTCAAAAGGACACCAGAGTTTTTTTTATGTGACGGACTTATTGTGCCGAGAAGTGGTGTTAAGATTTTGCTTAATTTGCCAGCTATTTTATGTGAGATGCTACCTATTCCGGATATGATAGGTCTCATTGGTATATTTGGTTTATGTGTTTTTGGGGGACCGTATAGTGTGGGTGTTTTTGGATGGTATGTGATAAGCATTAGCCAGGAGGAGTCTTCTGTTTTTAATACTTTCTTGATATTGTATATAAATTTTTGTGTCTCTTTTGTGATGTTGGTTTTGTTAACTTTCTCATAGATGTTATCATCATCATCAGTGAGGTCTTTCATTTTCTCTTGGTATATGTTTTCGTCCATGATTACGATTCCATCTCCTTTGCCAGAAGAAGATATGTGTATATCTTTGTTGTTTTATAACCCTCTAGGGCCATTTGTATCATATTTGATACAGTATTTCCCTATGAGGAAACATTTGGTATTTCCCTATAAGGAAACATTTGGTATTCATTGACTGAACAGTCAGTACTGTTTTCATTTGAAATTTATAAAATATTTCTCTTAAAAAATTTTTCAGGAAAATATTTCTTTCAAGGCTTGTTTTCATACAGTATCAAATATGATACGAATGGCCCTAGAGGGTTAATTCCCTCAGGGCTGTTAAATATCTATGAGGAATTGCGATGTGGTTTGTTTTTTTTGTTTTTTTGTATGTAGCTGTGAGTATGCCTTGGATATATCCTTTGGTGAATTCCGAATTGTTGTTTTGATGGTTTTTGATGACAAAATCTTTCATATCATATTTTTGCATTCCAGTGGCAAACTTTTGACCGAAGCTTAAGGCTTCCAGTTGCGTATCCGAAAGATGGAATTTGGATAAATTATTGACTAAATCTTTTTTGCCGATCCTGGACCATTTGCTATTGTTAATTAGTTTTTTTAAATTTAGTGTGTAATTTTTGAACATGCTTCTTGTTGCTGTAAAAGACCATATCTTTTATATAATTTTTGTCATATGTAGAGAGAGTATTTCCCACAATATATGCCCTGTGGAAGAGTACACGTTCCTTTTCCTCCAATTCATGGACTGATGATTTGAGAAATTTGTGGGCATAAGTGGGGGGGGGGGGTATGATGTGATAATTTCATGAGTTTGCATGAGATTTTTGGAATTATTTTTTCTTCAATGCATTTAAGAAATTTTTTCCTGTTTCTGTGTGAATGGGCAGCTTTTAGTGATCTTTTATATTCTCTAATTTGGTGTATACATATGTTTTTGTTTTCCATGTCGACAATTTGTAAAAATATACTCAGTTATAATCTGAGATTAAGGACAGAATGGTTAAATAAAATAAAGACAAGAGGAAAACTGTATTTTAAACCGCCTATGCGTTTCATCCTGTGATGGAGTTTTTCAAGGCAAAAAGAAATAAATTCAACCACAATTTTGATTTAAAAATGCCATACTAATAAAATGAGTAAACCATTTATTCAGAAGAAAAGTTCTCGAGAGCGCCGCTATCCAATACTACCAAAACATCAATTTGCACCCCGGATTTTTCCCAATCTCACCATTACTTATGGAAATTATACTAAAACAGATGAACATACATAATAAAAATTTCAAAGAAAACGGTTGAATTCCCTTCATTTTAACATCTCTGTGACATTGCGCTACACATGAAGAAATTCTAAAAACTAAAATATTCTGTTGATCTTTTGAAATGATTTGTGAGCATCTTTGTGGTTGCCAACACTGTTTGTTTATAGATACGTAATTTAGAATAAAGCTCATTTTGTCTTTTTGCCTTGATAAAGTCAATCACAGGACGAAACGCGTAGACGATTTAAATACAGTTTTCCTCTTGTCTTTATTTTATTTAACCATTCTGTCCTTAATCTCAGATTATAACTGACATACATAACTGTTACATACATACATATATATATTCTAAACATATGCTATTAAATATAAGAGACAATGAATGTCTATTATGTTTAATCATGAGCCGTTCTAAACGTCATATTTTTTGTTTTCATTTCAGTTGAAAATAAAGACAAAAATTCTCCAACATTTGGATAATTATTGGTTTTCTTCTAAGCTTTCAGCTCACATGAGCCATCTTCAGAGAGGTTGTTTAAACTGAAATATTATAAAATCCACCATCACCGACGATTTTATTTTGTGTTGACATAAAACTCCGCTTGGCAACGGCAATAGTTACCAAAAATAATAAACGCAGTTCTTAAGTTTGCAATGTGTTTTTTTATAAGCTTAGAAAAAAACCAATAAATAATTATCCAAGTGTTGGAGAATTTTTGTCTTTATTTTCAACTGAAATTAAAGCAAAAATACGACGTTTAGAATGGCTCATGATTAAACATAATAGACATTCATTGTCTCTTATATTTAATAGCATATGTTTAGAAAATTACTTGCTGCCTCGATATACTAAATATATATATATATATATATAGATATATATATATATTGTGTATTTTGGCAGCATGTTTTCATTAATACAGGTTTCGTTGAATAATATAGACAAGTTTTGTCTAAAAAAAACAACATTCAACATATATAACAATGGTTTACAATTAAACAATATATATTCTGTAGAATAATATGATATGTGTAACATATTCAGTGGAATGAAAGAGGAACTAAAAGATTAACATAGTTTAAACCGGCTCTTGTGTCTACATTTAAACACTAGTTCCTTCATCAAATTCAGCAGATCCAGCTGGTTTTTGTGTCTAATAATAGTTATCTTTTCATCCAGACATAATTGACAGCACTCTCTGAAGTTGGTGGGTGTGTAGGATTTTTTAATGATACTCCATTTAGGGGGTTAGATTATTGTCTTTCAAATACCAGAGATATTTCGATAGAGCTGTTTGATTTTTTAGTTCAGGGTTGGAAAAGGAGTGCGTGTGATTATACAGCTGTTGCTTCCAAGCACCTGCAGAAATACCAATGTAGTATTTTTTTTATATTTGTGTTTTCTTTAGGGTATATCATGGCCTGATATACCACCCCCTCTGTCATACACTCTCCACCCACGGCAATATAGGTAATTATTAAATATTTACAAATTCATTTCATGCACATGGTATTGTGCAGTATTAACAAAAGAACCATTCTATTTTCATTTACAATTATTCATTTGACAATAAATACTAAAAAAATACTATGAAATTCATCATTTTTTTTTTTTAAAACACTGCTGACCTAATAATTATGGCCGGTAGTGTGTGTGTGTGTGTGTGTGTGTGTGTGTGTATGTATGTATATATATATATATATATATATATACACACACACACACACAGTGAGTGATGAATATGGAGAAAGGTTGTATGCTGATATTACCAAGATGAAAACAAGCTACCAAGGCAAATGAAACTCCAGCATAATAGGGGACTTCTGCTAGATGCTCCTGCACGACATACCGGATACAAAGTACACATGATCATCCCAAAAACTCACTTTTGACTGTCTGCTGCACTTTGACATCTACGTATGTTACTGTCCAAGTAATTTAGTTTTGTCAGTGACTTTGTAATATCAGGGTCATTGAATAAATAAGGTGAATTTTTCGATATAAGGATTTCTACGAGGGTCATTCAATAAATAAGGTGACTTTTTCGGTATAAGGACTTCTACTTCAATAAATAAGGTGAATTTTTCTAATACAGATAAAAGCTTACTTTTTTTTTTTTTTTTTTTTTTTTCAACGTAGTCTCCCAGCAGCGTCACACACTTTTCCCATCTGTGCACAAGCTTCTTTATTCCCTCAGTGTAAAAATCTTTGGACTGATGTCTCAGCCAATCGCTCACAGCACTTTTGACTTCATCATTACTTTCAAACTTCTTTAAACAATTTAGCCCACTTGTAGACATTTTTTTGGCTGAAACATGTGGCAACATACATAGTTGACATTCTTCCATGAATTTCAACTGGTTTGCACCCTTCAGCAACCAAAACTTGATAACTGACCTCTGTTCAATCCTGGAGCATGCTTCTTGGTTGGCCATCTTTGTTAATCTCCAAAACTCTCAAATTTTTTTTTTCAATCTGCAAAAAAAATTGAATCCCTTTGAAAAAGAAGTAAAGGAAAAAAAGAAAAAAAAGTAAGCTTCTATCTGTATTAGAAATCCTTATACCGATAAATTCACCTTATTTATTGAATGACCTTCGTAGATGTCCTTAAACCAAAAAATTCACCTTATTTATTGAATCACCCTCATAGAAATCCTTATACCAAAAAATTCACCTTATTTATTGAATGACCCTCATAGAAATCCTTATACCAAAAAATTCACCTATTTATTGAATGACCCTCGTAGATGTCCTTATACCAAAAAATTCACCTTATTTATTGAATGACCCTTGTACATAAAATAAACATATTTTGAATTTATTTGCAATATAATAAAAATTGTGGAATATCAAAGTAAAAAACTAGAGGGGATAGAGCAAAACTCTTCAGAAATTTGAATTCTGCACATCAAAATCAGTAAAAAAACAAAAAAAAAACAACCTATTCACCTGCTTGCCTCAGAGAAATAACCATTTTTGTAAACCAGTGATTTCTGTTTTCTTTTCTAGGAAAAGGTTACGTTATTTTAAGTAGTTGTTGTATGCTGGTACTGGCTTTCTTATTTACTGTGTTCTTTCTGTTGTGTTTTTGTCTGTGGTTTTGAGTTGCCATATCGGCTTTGATAAGGTAGTCAGTTAAATGCCATGCATGATACATGCTTTGGGCGATCATGTCTCAAAAGAGACATGACTGACTGGGCAAAAGATTATCCCACAGTAAGTTGCCATTGCTTTCTACGGTAGACTAGTTGCCAAATTAGGCTATAGAACCGAATCTGTTCTGTTATTTGACTCATAGCTAGAGGGGAGGAAGAGATGTATTATATTATTAAGCAGTAATTAGTGACAGGTCAGTTAAGTGATACATGATTGGGCGATCATGACTTGAAAGAGACATGACTGACTAGGCAGAAGATGATCCCGCAGAAGGTTGCCATTGCTTTCTGCGGTAGACCGGTTGCTAACCAAGGCTATAGAACCCAATCTGTCCTATTATTTAATTCATAACTGGAGGAAATAGACGGATTAATACCTTTCCCAAAGGTATTTGTGCGTAAGTGAATGCAAGGAATTTGAGTGGAATTCGAACTTGGCACCCCGATTTGTTGTTCCGAGTTGATATCCACTGCACCAGAACGCACACTATTGTTTGCAAATTTTGTGTAAGTTGTTCCTCTGTTTTCAGAAACCTTCTGTTATTACTATATATAATTCTTTAGGTTCTCTGAATTTTACTGCAGCTTTGTATGTTACGTTATTTTGCAGGTAGTTAATGTTTAGTGGGCATTCATACTTTGTTTTGCAGTTACAGGTGGCTGTTTGTAGCATGTTTTAAGTACAGTTATAGCTAATTTTTAGTTTGTTTATGTTGAATATTTTGTGCAGTTTGCTTGATTTTGGAAAGTGTTTGTTAATAAGCTTAATGAATGTTTTACCTATTTTACTTCCTACATTTCTATAACTATATCGTGGTTTTCGGTCAAAAAATATCATGTTTCTATTTCTGTTGGACTTTTTTAGTGTAAATGTAAGTTTTGCTGAAGAACATTGTTTTTTTTTTTTTTAATTTTATTGCTTTTCTATTTATTTTATAGTATTTATTTATTTATTGTTTGTTTGTATTTCATATTCACTTATTGTTTCACTGAATTTTTTTATTCAATGGGTTGTCAGATAACCTGTGGCAAATAGAGAATGGAATTTGTTTATATTGGTTGGGTATGTGTGGTTGGCGGTTAGTTGGTTGTTTTGTTTTTATGGCATATCAACCTCGGTGGGTCATTTATTGCCAACTAAATTTTATTTATTTATTGCTGGTAAATACCTTTTTCTTTCAACAATTTATTGTTGTTTTTATATAAGTTTGTGTCTAGTAATACTTTTTTTTCTTTCCGAGTATCAAGATTCATTGGGATTTGTTTTTAAGGGCAGGGTCCCCAAGTCCTACCCTGTTATTTAACGCATAACTGGAGGGAAGGGACGGATTAATACCTTTCCCAAGGGTACCAGTGCTTAAGTGAATGTAGGGTACTCAACTGGAATTCAAACTCGACTCACCAATTTCTCTTTCCAAGCCAATACCCACTGCATCACAACGCACATCCGTCACTAAACACTTACAGCACCTGGTATTCCCAAGCAGTCACCCATGTAAGTACTAACCAGGCTTAACGTTGCTTAACTTCGGTGATTGATCGAGAACCCGTGTATTCAACGTGATATGGCCGTAAGCCTGGTGGTTGGTGGAAGTGTGTGTGTAAAGTGGGCTATTTGGTTTTCTGTATGATTGATATATACACTTCTGGTCAAAATGTTAAGACCATATACAAAAGGGTTAAAAAAAATAAAATACTGTCACTTTATTTGAAATATATTTGCAAAATATTTTTTTTCTGTTTTTTTTTTTTTTTTTTTTAATTGTATCATCCCGAGCAAGGCAGTAATGCCACTGATGTGCAGGGGGCTACATAATAGTGAAAAGATTGGAAAAGAGAAAGCCAGAAACCACATCCTAAACAGGGAACAAGGGATGAGCCTCTTAACCTGTTCAATAGACGTGAGTGGAGTGTGAACCGGGCAATAGATAGATCTATCTACTCCAATTGAGAAAAAAAAACACAGTGAGAAGATTGGAAAAGAGAAAACTGGAAACCACATCCTAAACAGGGAACAAGGGATGAGCCTCTTAACCTGTTCAATAGACGTGAGTGGAGTGTGAACCGGGCGATAGATCTATCTGCTCCAATTGAAAAAAAAAAACATGGTGGTGGATTACTAAGTTTTAATTTAGTAAAAGTCCAGTCAAGAGATATCTGCTAAAATCAAAAATTAAATTAAATTAAAGAAAACCAATTAAACATGAATAGCTTAAAATTTAAACTTAGACAGGAAAAAAAAAAGGCTTACTTTAAAAATATTTCAAACAAAACAGAATTCCAACACGACACGAGTGTCTTTGAATTTTGGTCACACCAAGATGGCCATTTACATTTAATTAGAAAATGTAGTTTATCAACAAAAAATGAAAACTTTAAGCTTTTAACTGATTAATTTAAAAAACATTGAAATGGTATTTTTTTTGTTGGACATAAAGATAAGATATCTGGCCTTAATATTTTGACCAGGAGTGGTTTAAACATCTTTATGTAGGTTTAAAGTTACATCTAAAAAGTCTATCTCTTTTTGGTTTGATTTAATAACAATTTTAAATCCTTTTTCTTTGAAAACTTTAATAATTTCTTTTATGGTTTTATATTTTTCATGTTTTTTATAAGTTTTTAGGATTATTAGTCCATCACCACTATTGCATTGTGGTGCAGTGGCTATCGGTTCGGAATGAGAAATCGGGAAAGCCGAGTTCGAATTTCAGTCGTATTCCTTGCATTCACTTACGTGCAAATACCCTTGGGAAAGGTATTAATCCGTCTCTTCCCTCCAGTTATGGGTTAAATAACAGGGCAGATTGGGTTCTATAGCCTTGGTTAGCAACCAGTCTACCGCAGAAAGCAATGGCAACCTACTGCGGGATAATGTTCTACCCAGTCAGTCATGTCTCTTTCAAGACATGATCACTCAAGTGTGTATCACATATGGCACTAAACTGACTGAATGTGTGGATATTCTAACCAATTCACAGGTTTCTGCTCTGTCATATCTTCCCTTACTTACATCAGATTTTGTCTCTTTTTAACTATGCTGTTTCTTTGTTTCTTCAGCCATACTTTAAAAAATTTAGTTCAATCCTTGAGCTGGAGAGTACAGACTTGGACTCAGTGAAAACAACTAGCAATAATTGAGTAGTAATGAAAAATGAAATGCGCCCAGACATGGAATGAGAACAATCTAGTCCCATAGATTAGATAAAGGTTTCAATTTGAAATTTCCTGAAGGCTACTCAGATAAATAGACATCTAAAGAAGCCTGGAGGACATAACAGATAGAATGTTGTGATCATAACAGCAAAAATAAGGATATTAGTTCAAGTGTAATGTAAGTAAAAAGATGAAAATGTTAATCTAAATAAACAAGGAAGTAATAGCAAATAAGAAATACAAAAAATGAATTTATGATAATTGGAATTCAAACAATTTTATAATTTAAAAAAAGTTAAAATCAATCATGTTTTCATAAGTTTGTGAGTAATTGTAATATTAGGGAAATTAATTATATCCTTATTCAGCATTCATTGACCAAACAGTTACTGTTAGTTAAAATTTTATTAAAATTTTATTAAAATTTTATTAAAAATTTATTAAAAATTTATTAAAAATTTATTAAAATTTATTTATTGTTAGTTAAAATTTATAAAACCTTTTCTTTAAACAGTTAAAAATTGTAAACGCAAATTCTACTCCAGCAGCTTCTTTTCTCGCACTTCTCGCCTGTGGAATTACCTTCCATTTACTTTCTTCCCCAACAACT
Source organism: Ascarosepion bandense (assembly GCA_037127315.1). Taxonomy (NCBI): domain Eukaryota; kingdom Metazoa; phylum Mollusca; class Cephalopoda; order Sepiida; family Sepiidae; genus Ascarosepion; species Ascarosepion bandense. Next base: position 54,608 of record JBBBDQ010001062.1, on the reverse strand, counting down.
ACAATCTCCAAGAATTTAAATGTAAAGTCAATAGTCATCTCCTATCTCACTAACCTGCATCCTCTCTCTCATGCTCCTTTCTCCATCTACTCCACTCTTATCAGTATTCTCATCCTTCTCTTATCCACTTCTTGACACACCCTATATCCTGTCGCTCATAACTTTCCTCCTATGTAAGCCCCTGCAAAACAGTGGCCGTAAAATCCCTTGCTTGGTGTGATATGATTATAAAAAGAAAACTCATCGGTATTCTCGTCCTTCTCTTACCCACTCCCTGACACCCCCTATAACCTGTCACTCTTTCTCATAACTTTCCTCCTATGTAACCCCCTGCAAAACAGTGGCAGTAAAATGCCTTGCTTGGGGTGATATGATTATATATATAAAAAAAATAAAAGTTTTAAGGAAATAACTCATTTATTGATAGATTCATTCCTTTTTTATGGTTTATCAATCCTTTCCAGGTTAAAGCCAGAAAATAATGTTTTTCATATTCTAAGAATATCTTTTCGAAGATAATAATCATTATTGATACATGTCTTACTAATTAATCCATAGCTGGAGGGAGAAGAAATGAATTCATATATTTCCCAAGGCTATGTGCGCATAAATACATATCAATCAGTCAGTTAAGTGCAATAAATGATACACACATGGGGATGATCATGTCTCAAAAAAGACATGACTGACTGGTCAGAGGATTTTCACAAAGTAGGTTGCCATTACTTTCTGCGGTAGACTGGTTGCCAAGGCTATAGAAGCCAATCTGTCCTGCTATTTAACTCATAGATAGAGGGAGAAGCGACAACTTAATACCTTTCCCAAGGGTATTTGTGCGTAAGTGAATGCAATGAATTCAACTGGAATTTGAACTCAGCTCTCCGATTTCTTGTTCCGAGCCAATATCCACTGAACCACAACATACATCCATCTAAGTGCATATGAGTTAAGTGCCATACGTGATACACGCTTGGGCAATCATGTCTCGAAAGAGACATGACTGTCTGGGCAGGAGATTATCCTACAGTAGGTTGCCATTGCTTTCTGTGGTAAACTGGTTGCTTGCCAAGGCTATAGAACCCAATCTGTCCTGTTATTTAACCCATAACTGGAAGGAATAGACGGATTAATACCTTTCCCAAGGGTATTTGTGTATAAAAAGGGCGTAAATTCTTCACATGTCGCAGTGTTCTATCAAGCCATACTGACTGCTTACTTGGGTCATGCATCTACCGTGTGGAGACTTTACCTAGACAATGTCCCCTTCTTTGAATGTTTTGTGGTGCAAATGAGGGTGTAATATCAATCTTTTGTACTTGAATGTGGTCCATTGCAGCATGTTGACTGGTACAATGAATCCAATAAAAATTTGGATCCCTAATTTCCAATTCTGAGCCATTATACATTACACCATCTACACAACCAAATTTACAGAACGTGGCATTCCCATGCAGTCACCCATCTAGGTTCTGCCCAGGCTTGATGTTGTTTAACTTCAATGATCATATGAGAACCAGTATTTGAATGTGTCTCATCAAGTACATTGTTATTGCCACTTTATAGTATTGATTTTCTTCCTCACTTTTTGTTTGAAGTCGTGTGGAAAGTCAACGTCATGATCATCATCTTTTATCTTTGATTTCTCTTCAATTCCTTTAATTGTTATAACACTTTCTAACACTGATGGGAGTTTCCTTCCAAACCTTTTGTTTAAAGTAGTGTGGAAAGTTAACATCTTGATCTTATCATTATTTTACATTCTGGTTACATGTGAAGCCGCCCCATGTCATTGATTTAGGAATCAGTTAGAAAACACCTTGCTGAGGACAGAAATCAATCTGCAGAAATGGGAGATGAAAACAACAGAAAAAAAACAATTGGAGAAGAGCAGTCTATGCAAAAAAAAACATCTTTTGCAAACTGTAGAAGACAAATAGAAAAGAGATGAAGAGACCAAAGAAAACCCAGAGTTCCTCATCCCCTGAACCTTCCTCCTCTACAATGCAATGACTGTGAAAATTTCTTCAAATCCAACGTAGGACTCATTTCATACAGAAGAAAATGTCCATGAGCACCCCCTCCCACAAAGGCCAATACTCGGCAATATGTTCTGCCAACAACAATGATATGCTCTCCATTTTTGTTGTTGCTGCTGTTGGAAAGTTTTCAAATGGTGTGGATTTTGTTATTTGCTAAAACATTTGTGATTTTGTAGCATCTGTCTGTAAGGTCTGAAGAAGGATTGTAATGGAAGATCTTCGCACAAAGTCTTGAAATGTAAAGTTTCATGACATATTCACTGATTCACCAAAAAGACTGATGTTTCATGATCTTCTAAAAGAACATGATCTTGTGCCTGACTTGTTCAAACTATGTAAATATGTACAATATGAAATAATTCTTTTTTTATATTTTGATGTCACACCTGTAAAACTTTGAATATCATTTTACATTCTCTTTAAAAGTACATCTGATAAAATGAAAATCACCAAAGATGAACAACAATAATATTGGATTCTTTTTTCCCAAGCAACACTAGAAACTTATTCTGGTTTATAAGTAAGCATTGAACAAAAACTAATGTAAATGTTTGAGAGAAATATTTTTATTTCAATAAAGACATTGCAGAAAAAAACGACTAGACAGTAAGGAGATCCAGTTCAGTCTGGGAAGATTGTGAGATTATCAAAAGATAGTTTCTTGATTAGTCGAGGACATGTTTATTTGAGGACGAGTTTATCTTCACTGGGTACCTTGGTGTGGTGTAATGGTTAGCAAGCTCGTCTCGGTAGAATCATTATGACTGAGTAGTGAGTTCGATCCTCATTGGGTACTTTCGGTTGTGTGTCATGTCTAAGCTACACTTAGAAAATCACCTTCCTCCAGGTTTGAGGGTTGGGCGCAGGGCAAACAAACCCTGCCCCATAAAAACAGTTTGTTATGGAAACAGCAAAAACACAGCCCTACACACCACTGGGTGTAATGGAAAGTTTTATCTTCACTTGGAAAAGATTTCCTTAAATGAAAGAAATTGCCGATTAGAAAACAAGAAATAATTGAGAAAAAATCTATGAACAGAAAAAGTAAGAAAAAAATATTAATTATCTAACTTAAATCTAAATTTATTTATAAATGGAGAGTTGTCTGTGTTTGTGTGTGTCCATTACCTATAGACTCCGAAATGGCTGAACTGATTTTCTGTGAAAATTTACACAGTTGTACACTCTGCAAGTGTTCTTAGTTAGGTTTTGTGTCAAGGTACCCCCAATAAATATCGAAAAAATCAGGTTATAGAAGGAATGGTCCGATTTTAATCAAATTTGATACATTCATAGACAAAGACATAAGAAACGGTGTTCAGAAGTTTTAAGGTTGCAGTTCTTACAATAGTGTAGAAAATCGATTATATATATATATATATATATATATATATATATATGGCAAGATGTTTGTGTGTGTGTCTATTTGTCTGTATGTCCTTTATACACATCCACAATTTTTATTCGATTCTCACCAAACTTCACACAAATATTCTTTAGGCTGAGTCTGAGCTCCAGGACCATGGATTAGTTTTAAAACTTTCATTTCACCTGAGCAACGCCAGGCTATACTGCTAGTAAAGACATATTAAAAATTGATTTGATTTTTACAGATGTTTATATGGGAGAGAGAGAGAGGTGTGTATTTATGCATGGGAAACATGCATGAATGTGTCTGTATGTGCAATTCTTCTTTTGTTTTATAATCATATCACCCCAAGCAAGGCATTTTACTGCCACTGTTTTACAGGGGTTTCACATCAGAGAAAAGTAATGAGAAAGAGTGACAGATTATAGGGTGTGTCAGGAAGTGTGTAAGAGAAGAATGAGAATACTGATGAGAGAGGGGTGGACAGAGAAAGGAGCATTAGATAGAGGATGCAGGTTAGTGAGATAGATGATGATTTGACATTTGACTTCTTGGAGATTGTAACTGATTGTATGCTCGAGTAAATTTATATATAGGAGGCACCAGTAAGCTAAGTTCATTGGAGCAGAAACTGTGAAAGTATTTGTAGAAGCGACACAAGAAAGCCACTTTGCGCCACTGAGAAAGTGACTGTATCCAAGCTGCCAAGTCGGGATTGATCACATTACAGATTCTCCATTGGATTTTGTCAAGAACACCCAGGTGGATAACAAGAGCACCTGACCAGATATGGCAGCAGTATTCAATGCACGGGCAGATGGTAGATTTATATATGTGCAGGATGGTTTCAAGCAGAAAAAAACTTCCTGTCCCTACACAGAGAACCGACTTTCTTAGCAGCGGATTTATCTGTGGATTCTATATAGTCATTCCACTTGAGGTCTGTTGTGAGAGTTAAGCCTAAACAAAATCATTCACAAGACTGTTTACCATCAAATGCCTACCATAGAACAATGCTAAAGTAACCGATTACACACATCGTTGCTAGTGAAGCGAGTTCAATCCTCACTGAATGCCAATGAATTATTTGTAAATATTCTTAAAATTGTAAGCTTCAACACTGACTCAAATAATAAAAGTCACAGTATAAAGGATGTAAAATTTAATTCTCTTGAGTTGTCTTATTTCTTAAGTCGTATTAAAATGGTCAATTACAAAACCATTAAGGAAAGAAGTTTTCTCCAGTTCCACAATCCTGCATTCGACTTTACATATGCCACCAAAATCTTATGGTGAGATAGTTTCTCACATTTTATCAGTTGCGTTGTGGTGCAGTGAATATCAGCTTCGAACGAGAAATTGGAGAGCCAAGTTCGAATTCCAGTCGAATTCATTGTATTCACTAACGTGCAAATACCCTTAGAAAATGTATTAACAAACCACTTCTCCCTCTAGTTATGGATTAGATAGCAGGACAGATTGGGATCTATAGCCTTGGTTGGCAACAAGTCTATTACAGGAAAATCTTCTGCCCAGTTGGTCTTGTCTTTTTGGAGAAATTGTTTGATTTGAGTTTTGTTTAACGGCATATCAACCTATGTGGGTTATTTAATGCCGAAAAAGTGTTTAAAGATATTTTTTTAATGTTCAATTATAGTAAGAAAGTTGATTTAGTCAGATTTTGACAAAAAAATTTTTATTTTAGAAAACTGAAGATGTCTTCTACTTTCATATTCAAAAATGTATTGCTGGCAATCATTTTTTTCTTAAGAAAATATTGTTTGTAATATTTTTCTTTCAAAAGCGTATATTTTTCTATAAATGTCTATTTTTATATATATTATATTTCTATAAAAGTATTTTCATACTTTCATAGTGTTTTGACCCTAATTTGGGGGTTAGCTATTTTCCCATAGCTGGGACCCTAACAGGTGCTACCACTCCGGGTCAGAGTAGACCTGGGGACAACAGCAATTAAGAGGTGGTTCCATGTTCCTCACAACCTCCCAATCAGAGGCCTTGCTGTTGGATGCAGTTTACCATCATACCCAGGACCAGGAGAAATTGTTGCCCAATTTATGGCACTGAATATAATAGTTGCAAGCTTCTAATGGGTCTAAAATGAGGGATTGGTTTTTTATTACTATGAAGTAAGAGACTGGTCTCCCTAGAATTAGTACAAATTAATATAATCAAAAATGAATACAATTAAAGCTTCTGTTGGACCTAAAGTGGGGGATCTGTTTTCTATTTTTATGAAGTAATAAACAGATCCGCCCTAATTACTACTTATTAATATAATAATATAATCCATCTCTTCTCTCTCCAGCTATGGGCTGAATAGCAGGACAGATTGGATCCTATAGCCTTGGTTGGCAATGCAAAAAGTAATGTCAACCTACTGCAGTAAAATTTTCTGCTCAGTCAGTCTTGTCTCTTTGGAGACATGATCACCCAAGTGTGTATCACACATAGCACTCAACTAAGAGAACTTACAAAATTACCATCAAGCTAAAAAAAAAATCTGAAAGTTAAAAAGAATTTAAGATATAAATAAATTAGGCTGTTTTATTTGTCAAGTTTCAAATAATAGAAAATTCTATTTCTACTGTATAGAAGAGTGAACATAAAAGTGGGCAATTTCCACATCTTTACGTAGTCGACTCTTCTGATGACATAATGTATTACATATGTAGACATAAATAGATGCGCATTGTGTTTTCATAAGTGGATATTTCATGTATTGAACTTCAGCTTTGTTGTGTTTATCTCATCCCTTCAGCCTTCCTCAGTTTCCATATTTTTACCTGAAAGCAAATACTAAAAACCAGATACATCAAACAAATGGTTAGATACTAACTATAATTGTAGTCTTGTGTGCTGAACGAAATGGTGTTTTTTTTCTCTTTTGATTTTCCTCATAGGTAAAATTGTTAGGGGTTTAAATTCAAGTTTGGTTTTGTGCCCCTCTTCTATAAAAGTTTTCATATTCTTTCTTTTCTATTTCAAAAATATCTTTATTTGAAGAATTTTTAGATCACCTGCTTTCAAAGCTTTTGGGATGTGTTTTGCGGTGGTTTGATCCAGCATTTATGATAAATAAAAAGCGTGCAACGTAACAATATAACAAATTACGTATGCAATTGTAGAAATAAAATGAATGCCAACAAAATGAAGGATGTAAAGCAGAAGGGTTAGTCTGTATAGCAGAGGTGGGTTAGTCTGTACGGCAGAGGTGGGTTAGTCTGTACGACAGAGATGGAAAATGAAAAAGTCCAAACCAAAGTGAAATTTGGGTGTACAGAAGGTAGCTTTAAGAAAAGATGGTATAATCATCAATTATTTCAGTTAGAAGGTTGCAATCATAGAAGAAAAAAAAAAAACTAGCTAGTCACATGTGGGATTTAAAAGAAAAATATGGAAAAATCCCAAATATATATTGGAGCATTTTGAAAAAAGCCAAGACATGTAATATTGGAAATATGTGTCAGAAAAGGTGGTGATTATGTTCTATCCAGAGAAAGGCAACTTGTGAAATGAGAGATCAGAAATAATGACAACTTGCAATCTTGCAAAAAAAATATCTACTGGATAAATATGAACCTGGATGAGGGGACCAACAATAATATTATTTCTCCTCCCCTTTCTCCGTTTCACATATTTTCTCTACTCTTGCTTTATCCCCTCCATGCCATCAAAA